>JAQFVV010000526.1:0-427091 GCA_028023455.1 Epiperipatus broadwayi
TATAAAGTTAAGGAGCGTGCTAATAGCTCTAACAAGCTTTTTTTTTTTATTTATGATAAATGCTACTACAAGAGAAGGCATTCAAATCGTGGTCCCCATCCCCAGACCGGTTTCGACCTATGGGTCTCTTCAGTGAGGAGTTGGGACATTAGATCTAAAAAACCAACTCAAGCAAAGCATTTATCTAAAAGATAATTGTTAGAAAAAGATCTGAAACTTTTAGACATCTACATGTCTTTAAAGTCAGCTCTCCAACTGAAAAAATCATATGGGCCTGAACTTAAAAAGCTTGTTTAGAGCTATTAGCACGCTCTTAACTTTACATATTAGTAAGTGCAAGCTATATATAAGTCATGTGACTTCTGACTTGTTACTATTACTATTTGCTCTTTTATATATATATGTAAATGGCAGTAGAGTGTTTGTGCATGTATAATATATACACATAAATATGAATAAAATTATTATTTTACTATGTAACAGTCAAAAATGTACAGCTCAAGCAAAAGCCACCCAAAGGCAATTTGCAGGTGAGCTCTATCTTCCAGCATCACATCATCAGAAACTTTTTCTTTTTATAGCCCACTAAATAAGTAAATTCAAGAGATCTTTTTCTTATTTTAATTAATCTTATTGGTTGCAATAAACAACAATGCCAAACCACAAACAATAACTTAATTGACAGCAATCCATGGGCAACATCAGTCTATTAGTTATTTTAATCAGAATTAAATTTAGAATAATAACATATTATTTTATTTAACTGCCTATTAATTAATATGGTTAGAGACCCATTTATTCTATTATTATTACTATGTGCAGACAATAAACAGCACTATTTCTTAATTATCTCTGGACCAACATAGAGTCACTGCACAAACAAACTGACACTACTATTTATTAATACAATAATTCATAACAAAGTTTTACAAATTACTATATTTACAGCTTCAGGTTATGCTAAACTATTTGTAAACTATACCATTAGAAAAACTAGACTAATATCAATCATTTCAGGCTGTAGTACAGGTAAAAATGAAAACACTAACTAAATGTAAAAGGCATGAAAAAACATCTGCTTTACACTCATACATGAACATAAAATATATATAAATGAAGCATATACTAAACTAGGAATGTGTGTCTATCTCATATTATTGCTCAAAGTAAGTTACTGGATTTGAGTGATTGGACTATACAATGGTATCACACTCATTTATAACTAAGAATATATATATATGTACATTCACAATTTTCTTATAACAAAGCATATGATATACGATAAGAATGTGCATCTACCACATACCACTATTCAAAGTAAGGTGCTGGGTGTGAGTGACTGGACAACACAATGGTATCACACTCATTTATGACCAAAGAAAATATATCTACAAAACAGCTGGAAATAAACGACTTATTAGCTCAAATACATTTAATACACTCAATTATCCTTTCCCATGCCTGGTTATTCCCAAACCTGTAGAGTATTTTGCTTATAACTATAAACCATATTAAAAAGACAAATTTTACTTAATTTATTTAATCTGTCTATGAGGCCTTTTTATTATATCCAGAGATCATTAATCTGTTTATTCATGTTAATGATTAAATTATTAATTTTACAATTTCAATGCATAAGGGTAGTGGAAATGACTATTATTAATTGGGTTTTAAAATGCTAAATACGTTTTTAATAAAATGCTGAGTGTTTGCAATAACAAGCTAATTGTTTTACATAAAATTATTTTTCTTTTTAGATTTACACTGACTGAATTGTGACATGATTAATAAAAGTAGCAATACATTGCTATTATAATTTCTAAACAGATATATTTGTCATAAAATCAATCACATAATTTATAGATTAAATGTAGGAGATAAAATATCTAATATTAGTAATATACAATCATAATAATATTCAATCGAAGTTCATACACATTACCCCTTTTCATCGGGCTCTGAATTCAGGTATTGGTAAACTTTTTGCAGAATTAGTCTATACAAACATAGTTATGTCTGGTGGTCTTCTGCAAAGCTTCAGTTATATTGCTCTCGATGGCTATAACGGTTTTCATTAATACACATTCATTTTCTTATTCAATGGGCAGCATCTGATGGTATTTCCTCATTGGGTAATGGCTGGTTGATCCCCAAAGCAATAGACATCTTTGAAGTTAGGCAGCATACAGTTCACATATAGGCTGGACACAATGTTCCTTACGACAGTTTTATATTATTTGATGGCTTCTCAGCAACTCACAATGAACTTTCGGCTTGCCAGAGTAGAGCAGACAATAGGCATCTCTACTCTTCCAAGATATTTTAACCAAAACACAATAATTAGCACAATCACAGTATGAAACAATTAAAGCATAATAATTATCTTCTGAAAGACCCCATTTATAATTCACTGAGTTGCCTTATTAGCAAGATCAGTTTCCATCATGGCTCGATTTCAAGATCCATTCATTGATTGTAGATAGCTCCTAAACTTCATTACAGTCCACAGCTTATTTGTCCAATTATAGCATTTAAAAATTTTTAGCTTTGAAAAGGGATTATACAAAATATCAGACAATATTTTGACTAAATCACACAAGATGTTTAGATCTTAATTAGATCTATTTATCTAAAATTTAAATATATTAAATTTATTAAGCTCTTAGTTCGGAATGCTTGAGTCTGACTTATTTATATATAAATTTAAGTAGAGAAGAAGATGGGTTTCAATCTTTTTCTCATAATTCTGACTTGTGTTCTTAAATTGAGAGTTCCATGTCCAGTCATTATTACATCTGATTGGCTGTCACATAAGCATTTTTAAGGCGCTTCTGCAGAAGGTTTTCACCTTTCACATTACTAAAATTTAATCACATTTTATATAATAATGTCATTTTTACCCACCTAATTACAAAATACCTTTACAATTATTAATTAAATAAAATATTTTATTTTAAATTAGTTTAAATTCCCTATCGAATTTTCGAATTCTATACATAAAGTGCAGATATATATCATGTCAATATGTATATAATGTTTAAAAAAGTCACACTGAGAATTTTAGTGATCAGAATTATATTCTTGAATTCATTTGCACTTTTTTTTATAAATGGCAGTAGATTGTTTGTGCGTGTACAATATATATATATATATACATGAATGTGAATAAAGATTATTTTAGTATGTAAATACATGCAGACAATATATGAATAATTTATCTCATTATTATTAAGCTACTCAAGAAAATCTGCATATGCCAATCATATTAATTATGCAATTGAGGAACAATTATGCTTAAATGGACTCTTGTATAAAAACACTCACTAGGATTTATGTGTGTGTAATGAAGTGAAATGGAATGGATAAGAAGATTAATAAAGAATAATCAACTATAAAAAAGTGAACTGCATGAAAGTAAAATAAATGCGAGTATGATTCACATATTACAATAGCAGCTGATTGTCTGTATAATGATGATATAATTGCCAAAGTTTAAGATTTCTTTTCTTAACATATATTTAAATATTCCAGTGAATTGATAATGATGATGATATTATAGTAATACTCAAATAGATGCAAGAACATTCTTCAATTAAGATGTGTTGCAATAGATTATATTTATTTATTGAGCAGGTGTAGAAATTAACACACATATGCAGTGGTAACCATATTGATTAGAATAATTATAATTTATAAGTCTATAAGAACAAATACTTGGAGCTGAATTTGAGATTCATTATGTTAAATACTATATCAATGTGTGCATACAAATATATAAGCTGAAATATTGTTCAGTATAAATGTTGCCGTTAGTAAGCCAAAAAAAAAAACAACAAACACAAATTCTAATTAAAAGTAAATAGAATATCTACAAAATAATTATTCTAAAACTTTTTAGCATTTTTAATATTCACTGAAGACTTCTTATGCTGATTTAAAGAGACTAGAAAAATCCTGAAGATTATTCAGCTATATAGATGCAACATGTCTCATTTTAAATAAAAAATCTCACTCTAATAAATAAAATATATTTACACCTATAATAGTGACTATATTTGATATAAATTAAATATTTAAATAAATATATAAATGTATATCAGTTAGAAACAAACAAAATATTTGATTATCTTTTTTTCTTTTTACCTTTGTGTTTGTTGCATCAAAAAAGGACTTTTGATTGGAAATTGATCAGATAATTTAGAATATGCAGGAAATATTCCTTTATCTCTCAAATTAAAAAATGCGTTATAATTATTTGGTAGATGCAATAAATTTTGCCAAATAAGGAGCCTATAATAAATAATAATACAATAATGCAATAATATCAAATGTTTTATTAAAAAAGATGTTAATTATAAATTTAAAAAAATGTTAAATGATATCATATAATTTAACTTTTGTTAAAATAGAAAAATCTTATAACATTACAATAATAACCAAAAAAATTTTTACTAAAGTTCTTCCACAACCATGGTTTCATCTATTAATAAATAGAATTTCTCAAGTAAAATTCAATAAGATAATACAATATATCGTAATGGTATTTCATGTTTGTACCAAGATATATAAATGTTATATATAGAGCTAGCAAATAAATTCTTGACAAGATATATAAATATTTAACAGTAAATCTTTGATTCCAAATAAATATTTATATTAGATGAAAGTTGAATGGTTAATGCTCGATTATCATCACTTACAAATTATTACCACCACTCCATAATTTTTCTGAGTTGTGAATATTATTAGCATATTGGATATTAAAAGTGTAATGTTTGTATTGAGTTAGATAAGCCAACACAAACTAAACGAATTAATACAAAGTAACAATTTATTAACAATGAATATATGAAACTATTGCTTATATACTTACACTTATCAATACATATACAAAATGTTAAATATAATAATAATAAAGGATATTTTTAATGTAAGGCCTTGTAATATATATAATGAAAAGATCTTGCCATGTGAAATATTTAAACAGTTCCAAACCATGATTTTCTACAGATATTGTTTTTTTAATATATTCATGAATGACTTCATTAGTTTCTCCAAATATAGTAGTTATCCTCATGATGCAGTGATGATGTTGGATAAGAAATACAGCAGTGCAGGTGAAGTTAGATAGGGTATAATATCAGTATGTCTTGACTCATTTTTACAGCACTGTCTGCTTCTTTCTTCATGGAATTATTAAAGCAGACAATGGTTGATTTTGGCAAACTGCAGCATTTGATTCTAGAGCCATATTGAATTTTTGGATGTTTTCGCTGGTGTGGTTTTTGGTTTCTAGCCACATATACTAGATCATCTTCTGTTAAATAAAGTCATCATACTTGCTGTTATAAATTGAGTATGAAAAAATACTGGAAAACAGTCAGCAAGATACTGCTATCCAAGTTACAGTGGAAAACAATTTTAACCAATGGTTTCTCTCCTCAGCATGGAATCATGGCAACACTGCTTCTTGAGATGAGTCTTCAGATAAAACTAGAATGAATTAGACTGTCTGATTGGGACTATGTTATATTAGTTTCTCCCTACTTCATATTGTTCAACATGTTTTCCCAACAATAGATTCATCATGAGCTAGTTACAAGATTGACTAGTTTCTTTAGAACAACATGTTTTTTGAAAAACATTTTCTTTATTCCCTTCACATGTTGTGGAAAAAAATTAGATATTATATCATGATTTGATACATAAATGAACAAAACAAAAGTCTTTTTCCCTCTTTCTTTACATTAGTTAGTGATAGGAAGAAAGAAAAAATCATTGCAAACTTTTAAAATTTGATTGATAATTTTTAAAATATTACTAAACAAAATTTTAATATACTTTTTTAGATTTGTCATCAAATTCACTTTATCAATTGACAAATTGTTTAATTAAAATCCATTCCAAAAAAAAAAAAAAAATGAAAAAAGGTATAAAATGTTTTAGATTTTTATAACTATGCAACTCAAATGTCTTGTGTATTGACATTGCAATTTACCAATTTATTGTTTCTCACACATTACAAATTGACTTTAAAAAATATTTAATATGATTAAATACATAAACTAACTTTTCTTTTAATTGTTTAGACAGTTTATATATTAGTCAAAATAAGAGTCATAGATCAATTCATAGATCACATGACCCTATCTCTTAAGCTTGTAAGTTATAAACAGTGAGGATTGCCAATTCCTCTACAAACTTTATGATAAATGCTTAGCCAGAGCCAGCACTTAAAATATCTCTAACACGAACCCCTCCCCAAACCCCTGACCATGGTTTATATATTACTTTCTCAATGTATACAAGTTCTTTATTAAACAGCTGATTAGAGCTGTTATCAGGTTTGTTCTGTTATAAAACCTTCCCTTTAAAATGAGACAATGGGGTAGTATAATTTTTCACTTCTCATTTCTATGTTTAATGCAAAAAAAAATTAACTTTTATTTATTTCTTTAATTATTTTTGGATTTCAGTCCTTTTCATAAATAGTATTTTACAGAATTTTTTTTTTTCATGCAACTTTGTAATATAATTAATTTGAGCTGCTTTGGATTTGTTCTGTTATAATATATATCATTTTTGAGTGAAATTCAACAAGATAATACAACATATATATATATAATAATATTATTATTATTCGATACCTGTTATTCCTTCAAAATTATATATGTAATCTTATAATTAAATATTAATAAATACACTAAAATAAATAGTATAACTAAAAAATTTTATCCACCTAGAAGTGCTTTTGATTAGTTTTGTAGTCTTTGTGAACTAATACTAATTCTTTTTTTTAAGGTATCTTCAAACACACTTCAAAGTCTAACCTCCCTACAATTCATTGATTTTTACCTTTGCTGCCTGTCTATTAAGTCATGCTTATATTTATATATTAACATAGTTTCCTTTATTTCCCTTTTATTATAGTCCAACATATAATTACATTGTATTCATAATGTTACTAAGAAGAATAAAAAATAACAGTTTAATAACTACTGATACAAATATTTATTATGGCATATATGTATTTTTTGGAATTTATATACATGGGTATGTGTTAAACAACAGCACTCAAACATCTAGAAGTAATTGTATATGACTCTCATATTACTTTAAAATAAGTTTCGATATCCCTATTTTATTTTATATACCTCTTTATAAAGTGCTCTTATAATTCAAATGTTCTTTCTGTTATAAGTGTGAAATATAATTGTTTGGCATTTGGAAATTAAAGAGACTATTTGGCTAAACAGTTAAATGAAAATCAAATGAGAATCATGATATGTATGTGCAATAGCACAGTTCACTAAATTAATAGCTCACAAATGAGAACCAAAAACTTAACTCTTATTAATATTCCCTACAATAATTAAAAATTTCATAAATTTGTCAAATTAAATTTGACTTTTAAAAATATATGCTCTACAATTACACTTCTCCACCAAAACCCATACAAAAATGAAATGAAATGATAATTTCTTTGGATTTGGAGAAATTTTTACGTACACAAATAAATACCATGATCTCTTTGATACTTATTATACATATAAATAAATTTATGAAGTTCACTCATTTTACAAATTAATTATAAATTAATAATAAATTAATTAATAATAAATATTAGATTATTGTGCAATAATTTTTTAAGAAAGGGTGAAGCTTATTATCAAGGTTTATTGAATGAATTTAGAATTATACAAACATGCATTACCGATATTTATCTGGATAAGCACCTAGAAAAAGTAAAAGATTTTTCAATTTGTCCACTTCTAATTCTTTATAATGTAAAGGCTAAAAAAAAAATAATAATAATAATTATCCAAAAATTTATCAGAGAAAAATAAAATTTATATTTGTATGTGTTTGTGTGCATCTATTTACCTATCTATCTATCTATTTATTTATATACATATACTGTATGTATATAATTTATTTTCACTTTGTTGTCTATTTGTAATAATTTTGCATATATATGTTATTATGCCAGATGAAATACAATAAAACAACAGCTCTTTAAAGTAGCCATCTACAAATATATTTGCAGAAAAAGAGCTATAATAACTAAAGGAAAATCGCAAAAATTACATTAATATTTGAATAAGTAATCAATGCATGCACATATATAAAAATCTCATTAATGAGCATTTATTAAAATAATTATTAACTAAAATGCATTTTGAAGAAGAAAGGGGGAGATTTGGCAATTTTTAACATAATGAGAAAATTTTCTATTTTTTTAAAAAAAATACTAAAAATGTAAATTAACATAATAAAGTATAAATAATATATATTAAGGCTATAACCTTAAGACTATGCTCCTAAATGCGACAGTAGGGACCTCTACAAATCTTAACACAAGATTAACGACTTTAAAAGACAAAAAAATGGCTTAATAACAATTTCAATAAACCCAACAACTTTTTTTTTCTAAAAATCCTACATACATTTTGTAAGTATTAAATAAGTTTCTTAGTATTTTCAACACATTTATTCAAAAATATTAAATTCAATAATAATTTAAATAACTTATTTCATAATTTATTAGTCTATGATTTCTTTTTATAATTTATTATATTTTCATAATGAAAAATTAAATATCTTCTTCAATGTCTGCATCTTCTCTTTAGTATAAAATAATCAATAATAATTATTATCTTAAAAAAAAAAAAAAAGATTAGAATAAAGGATGAAGTAATAAATCTATTAATAACAATAATTAAAAACAAATTAATATTTCTTGAATATTTTTTTATAAAACATAACACTGATTTAATATTTCTATAAAAAAGATTTTAACTTATATATGTGTGGATGAATAAATTGAAAGTCTGATAATTATTGTAAATATTTAAACAAGATGCTAAAACAGAATATATAATTTAATATTTATTTTAGTAAATCTAATACACTGTCAATACATTGGCATTTTATTCATGATTATAAAAATTTTAACAATTCAATGATAAATATTTAAAAAATCAAATGTTTATTTGAATGCTAGTAGCTTTTTGATTCATTATTGTTCATTTTGTACAACAGATTATGCTTTTTAGATTTTTCTCTTCCTATCATTTCTTTCTTTGCAAACCACTTTAATAATATCTAGATCAAACTTATGTCCATGTTCATTTTCACGATTATAAAATACTGACACATTGGTAGAATTAATTTTTGCTTTTTAATATTTAAATGAATGCTGTGTCATTATTATCCTTCAGATTATCCTTGTTTTTCTATGAATACATATGGATGGTGCAAATGACTACACACAACAGCATATATGTTAAACAAGTTTATCTTATTTATTTTATCTTTTGTATTATTAATTATATATGTAGTTATACATGATAAAATTTCATTGCAACATCTTAAACACATTATATAATAAGTATTATTATTTGCATATTGTGCCAACTGATAAGCCCCAATCAAATGCAATCACATATATAGCTATAATTTTTTATATATATATACTTAATGTTAGCTCACTGTTTTACACTGGGATTGCTAGCCATTGAGCTTGTCATTGAAAGTCTCCCTGATATGTACACTTTATCTGTGAATATATTCAGAGTTGATATTATATATATTTTATTTAAAAGATTTACTGTTAACATTTTAGAATTTGCAGAATTTACAATCTATTTCCTTTATCTTTAAAACAATGCAATATCACATTCTTCAAAATTAAGACTATTTAAATTTCAAAAGGAAAGGTAATACCTATATTTTGTTTAACAAAATAGTGATACTTTTACATATATATTATTATTAAACCTTAAACCATGATAAGTAAACTAGTAATAACAAATTTTAAATAATTTCACTTTATTATATATACTTTTAAAAGCAAGGTTACATAGTTTGTTCTTTCTTTAGATACAAAAGAATATATATTAGAACTTAATATTTCAAGAGAAAAATTAAAAGGAATACTTTGACTTAAATAAAATCATATATTTAAACACATGAATGTCGATCAATTCATCAATAAATAAATAACAAATTATATTTTGTGTGCATGAGTATGTGTATGGCTAATGTTTGAAATGTAAAATTGATATTTAAAAAATCTATTTATTTATATTAACAATAACTCATAGTGACAGCAATAGATATTACATCATATGAATACTTCCAATAGTCAAGTTTTGAAGTGTATTCATTCTTTATATATATTTGCTTATCTCGGAAGAAGTTTTTACTTTAATAAACATTTCTCTTATTATAAAAACAATGAAGTACATATTTGGAAAAATCTATACTAAAGGAATATACAATATGACTAGCTGAACAGAAGTTGATGTCTACTTTTCAGACAAATAAAACCTAAATCAATGGCTTAATACTGATCAAAATGTTACAAACATTGCATTCAAGTAAATCTACTCTTTATTTCATAGAAATGTTAAAATATTTTCTTTTAACCTTAGATAAGGTAGATATATGTGTGCACCTAAAATAATAAGAGTATTCAGAAATAAACTCAATAACAATATTAAGGAAATTAAGGAATAATGTTCTTACATAAAGACAGGATGATTATTTGTGAAGGATCATCAATCTTTTGATTTTTGTTATTCATTCTTGTTATTACATTGCAACACCATCTGTTTGATTATTTGCTTTAAACATATGGACAAGACCTATCATAAATTCATATTGGGCTGCACGAGTAGTCTTATATCCAAGGATAATAGCATCCCATACTGGATAAAGTAACGGTTAATCTCTTAATGGAGTTATGACAGTAAAACTGAATGGATCGCTTGAAAATTGAAACTTAATTGCATCTAATGTATGTTCCATGATAACTATCTGGATGGATTAGTATTGCCAAATATTCTAGATATGAAGTCACATTATATTCTAATGGAAATAAGTTTGTTCTAACACTGTCATATCATTATTGCTTTATAGATATTGGATAATTCTCATGGATTGCGAAAGTTAAAATGCAATTAGAATTTGGTTATCAAATAATTTCACCCATTGAAAATTGTTAAATTCTATGTTGAAATTTTATTATATTTATTTGTAAAGGTGTTTGATATTTATATTGGTTTCTTGAGACAAATAAATGAACATAAACACAACTAGGGGAAAATAATTCCAAATTATAAGTAATTATCCATTAAATGTTCTCTAAAAAACTTATTTAGACTTTCTTGTATTATAATAGTAACAAATCAAAATAAGTTAAGAATTCTTATTATTTTATCTTGTTTTAATGAGAATTAAATTATAAACATATTTATTTTGTCTTAGTTATGAAAAATAAGTCTGTTGTCCTAATATTATCATAGGTACAAACACATATTTGTCTATTAATTATTTATCATACATAAATGATTGTTGTTATTATATTGATGTTGTTATTATATTGAATTACTAGTTCTGAATATTATTTATTCAATACATTAAGAATACTAATTATAAGTAGTACATATTATAACGGGATGGGTAGAAGGAGGGTTATCACTGGGGTGATAATAAATCATTATCACTCCCAAGTAAATTAAATTTAAGATATTATTTGAAAAAAATATTAAAGTAATGTTTAACAATCATAAATATATATAAGTAATATTATCATAATAAAAATACTAAAATATAATGGTAATAAAAGTAATGTTATATATTAAAAAGAGCATGAGATCAAGAGATCTCTGAGAGATCATGTAATGAGATTTGAGAGATCAGCCAGCTAACTACCTCAAGTATAAGCATAATTAACTATACATCAACCAGCACTATAAAGTAAAAGTAATTATAAGTAATAATACTCAAAACACCAACCATTCATCAGGTTAACTCTTGCGCCATTGCCAGCTTGAATAATTATTTAAACATATTAATTCAGATGTACCATTAATACATAATAATAAAAAATCAGAAAAAAATAATGCTGTGACATTAAAACATGCTGATCATCATTAACGGTCTGGTCATTTGGTACCATTAATGTACTGGCCAACTATAAACTTAATTTCTAATAAGACTAAACTAAAATAAAATGTAGTGCAGGGGCTTTGAAGAATATAATCCTCACGCCAAGTCAAGATAATATCATACTGGCTGCCCCTAAAGCACTAAATACATCCCCATTTTTATAATCATCCTGTGCTCAAATCTACCTCAGAGAACATAAGCTGTATTACTCTATATGACCAAGAGATCATGGAAACAGATATTCTAAAAATATTTAGAACCACTGGAATAATTTTTAATAACTGGATATAAGTTTAGTAACAACAATAACAAAAAATTGAAATTAAGGTCGATATGGCTATACATGAAATTAAGCTGCTTCGTTGTTTGGTCGAACCCCATCCGCACATCGTTGTTATTCGTTGAAGTTCGGTTTTCTTTTCGTAATTACAAAAAAACTAAGAGGACTACACAAGTGTGAATACAACAATTCTCTGCATTTTTTTTTGTACTTTCTGTAGGTAGTCGCCATTTTTTTCTATGACAAAAAATAGTTTTTATTAATTTTTTTCCAAGGAAGGTCAATTTTTATTAATTTTTTCTCAGTTTTTTAGAATACATGGAAACAAAACGATGCAAAGAAATTAATCGGCAGATACGGATTCAGAAACGGATTTTTCCAGCTTCAACGAATTTGAAATTCCTAAACCATTTGATTCCGACGACAATATTACATATAGCGATCTACAGGAATACTTCACATCATCATTTAAAGAAGAAGAAGCAACCACTTTACCAGTGAAAAGGCAAAGAAAAAATACAAATGTTGTTCCGGATGATATCAGTAGAGAGGACCAACAACTAGTGCTTCTAATATGCCTTCGAATATTACTACAGGACAGATTTGAAGTTTACGACTGTGGGTGAGTATTCTATCTTAGATTTCTTTTATATGTTATGTGTGTAAAAATTATTGAAGAAACTAATAAATATGCCACTAAGGAGAAATATATGCGTGATTGGAAAAATGTGACAGAACGATAATTGTCTGCCTTTTTTTTGGGATGACATTGGGAATTTCATGTAAGGTCCTTGTATTCCAATTGAAGGACATTTGGAGTAATGATCCTACTA
This sequence comes from Epiperipatus broadwayi, assembly GCA_028023455.1. Lineage (NCBI taxonomy): Eukaryota > Metazoa > Onychophora > Udeonychophora > Euonychophora > Peripatidae > Epiperipatus > Epiperipatus broadwayi. The sequence goes on from JAQFVV010000526.1 coordinate 13,069, forward strand.
TTAGAATCCCATAATAAAAAAATTCCGAACAAAAAAAGTGCAAAATTAGACCATATTTATAAAATTCGACCTACTATAGAAAAATGCAATGTTAATTTCAAAGCTGCATATCTAGAAAAAGCTGAGGGAAAAATGTACAAACTTTTCTGCATCAAGGAATGTGTTCCCAGAGTCCATGCCAAGAAGACAGCCGGATAGAAAACTTTGCGTACATCTGATAAGGCCCAAATAGAATTGTGCATGAAGGAACTGTGAGTATAAACTTTAGTTATTCACTTAGGTCGACCACTAAAGTGGGATTGCAGTTTAGTTCATGGTAATATTAGCATTGAAGGTTTAGAACTTAAAGTCAAGGACTCAACTGATTATGTTTGCAAATTAAGCAATGCTGGAACTGGTACTGAGTTAAACCGGTTAACTATGTGTATATAATAATGTGTATATATTTGTAAATAAATATTGTTCAATCTTTATTTAATGATGTTTTTCTTAGTCAATAAGTTTTGTTAATTCTTGGCATTCAGCATCATAGTTGAATAAATAACAATACTCAAAAACTATTGATTCTAAATAAATAATGTTAACTGCTAAGAATCAAACATTTTTATTACATAAAATGAGCAACCAATAAGAAATTGATAGCATTACTTATCATATATATAAATAATGTGAATATCAACAATTTTGATTCTCACTATGAACAATATAAAACCAAAAATAGTGATTCTATGCCAAAAGTGCATTTTCAAAACAAATGAGACAAATTTGAGCAATGTTACATTTTTAATGCGATATCTACATATTAGTTCAAGGAAGATAAATTACATCAAACACATTAATATATCTAAATAAATTTATTTTAAAAAGATTTAAAGTTATAGAAAATGCATCGTGAGTAAAGATAAAATGCTATTGTTCTAACCTAAAGCAATGTAATTATTCATTCCTTTTGAAATGCCTATTATATATATCATCTATGTAATTCAATATCCAAATTCGGTTTACAGCGAAATAATTTAAGGAAATGGATGTCAATGTCATGCGAGAGGTGATTGCCTCACCTATAATTGATAACCGGAAATAAAAGAACTTTATTCCTAATGAACATTGCTACTTAAAATTTTGGAAAATGAATAAAACCATACCATAAACTTTAAATACATCATATTATTTTTGCGTATCAACATATATAAATATTTAATTTCATTTTCTTTGCCTTTAAAACCTGCTTACTTTGGAATAATCCATTTTGGAAAATCATTAGATAAAAAATAGGAAAAGATTATTGGGTTAAATTTTTTTTTTATTTAATAAAATGTAGGTCTTCCTTATGCAGCGACTTGACCAGGTTAATAATTAAACTTAATATGAAGGTAAAATTTTATTGTTCTTCATATTAAATTCATTCACTTGTGACAGATTCCTTGTCTATTATTAAGTTAATTAATTTGGTGCTTGTCTTATAGATAAAGATTCCGTTGGATGGCGCCGTTTTCAAGCTAAAACTATAAAATATGACCATTCCCAGGCTGTTGATTATAATAATTTTGCTGTACTTTTTTGTAATGTGAAAATAAAAACAAAACAAAATCGTCTTTTATAAATATTATTTTTTATTAACGTATACAATTTAAATGATAATAATAAAATCAACAAATTACAATTTGATTCGTGTTTTTTCTATCGGATATTTTTTTAATTGTGTTACGGCTTTTTTTTATCAATTTTCTATTGGATATTTTTTTACTTGTGTTACGACTTTTTTTTTTGTTGTTGTTTAACTAAAAAATAATAATCGTAATAAAAAGTAAAATTTCTTAGTCTATTTTTTATTTTTTTAATCTTTGTTTTACATTTCTTTTTTTTTTTTTACAAAGAGATATTACGGCTATTTTTTACTTGAAATAGAATGACAATAAAAAGTAAAAGTTGTTACTGTTAGTTTTAGGGTTAGGGTTAGTTTTAGGTTTAGTTTTATAGTTAGGGTTAGTGTTCTGTTGTTTGTAATGCTAAAATAAAAAAATTCAAAATCGTAACCGTACTCGGACAAAATAAAGAAAGTCAAACCTTTTTAAACAACAACAAACACATATAAATGTCTTCTTTACTTACTAAACATGTTTATAATATTTGCTTTTTATGAAATTTACAAAAAAACTTGTAAATTTGTACTTTTCTTACTGGATATTTTTTTTGGTACCGCTCTTTTTTACTTCAAAAATGTACACACGGTGTCTCGTGGAATGTTATGAACAGTACGTTACATGACGCGTTATCTAATCGCAACTCACTAAAAACATAGATATTTAACATTTTCCCAATTAAAACTTCAATACAGTATGTTGTAAAAAGTCTTAGAATTATTACTTTAAAAAATCTGAACATTTCAATACTTTAAAATAAATAAAAATCCAATGAAAACAACATTTCCATCCAATTCAAATACAAACTCTCTCATCAAGCCGTAACTATTTTATAAGCTGTGTTAATTTGGAAAATGTAATTGCTGCGATGCGACATAGCGGCCTGCATTCTGTAGCACAATAAAAAAAGTTGTATTATAGAAAACGCGGGTTCGAACGTGTCGGCCGCGGAAACAGCATTTTTATGTGTTTTGGCGCGTAAACCGCGCCATAAATGGCGTCTTTAGCTATAAGATGAGTACCATTAATTTATTAATATTTATTTATTATTTGGCATAAATGACTAATATCCTTGGATAAAAGGTCTTTTCTTTCAACGATAGGGACCATACATAGATGGGAGGTCTTATAAAAATGGAATTCCCTCAAAAGGATTCGAAAATACAAAAGTCTTCATTATATTTATATTGTTTAATTTAAATTTAGTTAGCTAGTGTTATCATAATCTTTGTAATTATAAAATGTTATTTATTTTTACAATCTATTAAATATTGTTTGTGCTATGATACATATTTACTATGGGACATGGAAAGGTATAATTTTAAAATGCATATACTAATATAGTAGAAATGTATTTAAACAATTGTAATTAAAAATTTTGTTACATAAAGATAAATTCAAATTATTTTCAATTATAAATTTTGTTAAATTTATTTTAAATCTAAGGAGATCTCTGATTTATTTAAATTATTTATTTTATTTTCATAATAAAATAAAATTAAATACACATACCCACATATACATATCATCTGACTTAACATCATGATAACTTGATTGGAAGGAATTTTGAGAATCTATCGAACTTACATAAAAGTATTATTATTGCCACAGGATATCAATTGACCTCCGAAGAGAGTTAAGTGTAAAATTAACCTGAGTTTGAATACTGAGCATAATGGAATAGTAAAGAGAAGTGAAGATTGAATGAACTGGTTTAAGTTGTATCTGTATTGAATGTTTAAATATTAAATTATCATATTTGAAACAGATGCAATCATAGATTAGATTTTTATCACATCATTCATGGTATCCTACATGAAGACCCTAGGTCTGACTATAGTTAGATGCGTTCACCCTCATCCCTTAAGAAAATAAGGACCGTTACAAGCTATTAAAGGATAAATATTTTTTAAAACTTTTCAACCAATAGAATTTGAGAATGAGGAGAAAAAAATAATGATTTTAAATCTCACCACACACATTCTTATGATTTGAGAAAGAAGCTCTGAGGATAGTACTTGTTATTGTACTGAAACATCAGCTGTTTAGCTATTACATTTTTATTACACAGAAGCTTCTGGATATAATGTATATATAACACTCAACAGAGAATAAAAATAAAATTTAATTAAATAAATAAATATACTTAATTAAATTTTATTTTCATTTTCTGTTACAGTATTTTAATATTATTTATAAGAAAGACTGCTCAATCTACACACTCACAATTACCTTACTATCAGTAGATTTTCTTATAGCATTAAGTGAAGATTCTGTTTGGTTTCTTTTAACTCTTTTAACAGCAGAAGTTTCACTAATCACTCTCTCACTAAATTTTACAGGTTGAAGTACTGATTCATATCTCTATAAAATAAAATTAATAACTTATTAGATGCATTATTTTTAATTCAAAACAAAAATGCAAATATTTCAACAAAAACTTTGAATAAAGTATAAACAAATTTTCATTATAATTTGCAATTAAATACTGCTATGATTAGAAAAATATAGTAACAGTTTTTACAAATAACAAAATGATTCATACATTATTTGCAAGAAAGTTTTATTAAATATGCTTAAAAGTCAATGGACTATAAAAAATAAAAAAAAGATGATCACTCACTAAAATATTTAAAAATTGCAGTAAATTCCTAGAATTGCAAGTTTCTTAAACTATAAAATGTTCATAAAACCATTATAAGAATAAAAACTTTTACAACTTCCTATAGAAAATATTTATATTTAAGTTTGAATCTTAAAATTTCTTCCTTCATTGTAATCATAAAATATGTAAGTTTCAAGTAAATAAACATAAAAAAGTGTAAAAGATAGGATATAATATTAAAAATATAATAAATATTAAACAATAAATAATTAGGCTTATAATTACAATAATAGTAATATTATTAAAAAAAGAACTACATTATTCTGCATATTTCAATATTTTGTATACCATACTACCACACTTACATTGCTTAATAAAAAAAACTCTTAAGAGATAAAATTTGCAATGTCGTAAAAATAATATAAATTATAAAATTGGTCAGGGAATATAAACCATGGAATGTTAAGGAATCCAGATATTCACTGCAGAAGAGAGTTAAAGAACAATATTTATTATATAATACAATTAAATCAAAATTGACTAATGAACTCATTTTTTCCATCTGTGTTTTGTGATTAAAAAAATAATACACTAAAAAAATTTTCATTTCATTGGCATTAAAACATTACAAAAAAAGAGGAAATGATAGGAAAATATTTAAAAAATAATATCAACTGGATTAAATAATAAATAAAATGCCAAATGTCCAATTTAAAAATCCATCATGATATGATTTAATAATAGATTTACATTACTAATGATATTTAAAAGTTAATGAAACTATCTCTGCATAGTAAAAAGTGCTATAAAAATACTTTTGTTATTCATTTTTACATATTCTATGTAATACAAAAAAACTATTTTTTATAAAATAAAAAAAATTGCTTCTTTAAATCATTTATTTTCATTATTATTTGAATAATTGTGAACAACAATGTTGTATGTGTATAAATAACTATCATGAATAATCTGAAGTATGAAAAATACTACTTAAATAATTTAACAGAAAATGCAAATCAAAACATAAAACTTTTTTTTCTTTTTACAAAAACTAAAAATAAAATAAATGCCATTTATTCACTCTCCTTTAAACACTTTTTAGCAAAAAACTTCATTTTACATATATGTATACAAAATCTTATGCTTTGAAACTTAAGATTGTGTATGCATATATGTACAATAAAAAGTATTTTGCTAAAAAGTATTCAAAGTAGAGTGGATAAATTGCATTTATATAAGATATTATTCATTTTATTCTTTCCTAAATACTATATCTTGTGTTGGAAGTGGAAGTACTCATTTATTATTTAACACTCGTAAAAAAGCACACAATAGCTTGAATGGCTGATTAAATTTATTACAATTAGAAACAGCGCTAAAAATAAATGTTTATTTACGTAAGATATTACAACAAAATAAAAGAAGTGGTAAATTATATAAAAATAAAATAAACAATTTTGTACATGCATAAGTAATTATCATAAATATCCTGAAATATGAAAAATATTACTTAAGGAATATAGGATAATTTAGTTTAATAGAATATAAAAAATCAAAATATAAACCTTCCCCCTTCCCCCATACGCAAAACCCAAAATAAAATAAAGTTTTATATATTTATAGTGCAGTTTAACATTTTTTGAAAAATGATCATACATTTTTAATACAATTAAGTCTGAAAATAATGTATTAAGATAAGCAGAGAGAAAGAAAACAGATCTGAAAATTGAAAATAAATTAAAAGTCATATGCGATCTCCACGTAATCATTATTTGATTATAAATATAATGCAAATAATATCTTAAATCCTCCCCCCAAAAAGACCACAATGAAATATAAAAAAAAAAATATATCACCATGAGAAACTGTTTGGAGTTAAACCTAATATGATGATCATGTGAAAGAGTTTTTATTCTAGAAATAAAAAGATAAAAAATGAAGGATAGAATTTTTTTTTAAAATTTAATTCAAAACATAACATTGCTATATATATATAAAAAAAAAAAAAGAACACCTCTCTATTTATTGCAAAAAAAAAAAAAGATTGCATTAAGACTCATAAAAATTTGTTATATTTTTATATTTACAATTTACAATTAGACATGGTTTCAAAAAATTAAAAATAAATAAATAAAATATTGGTTAATGAAAAATGAATATACAAAGAATACAAAAATTAAAACTTTGGTAAAGTGGAAAAATAAAAAGCCTAATTTATTCAAATATAATAAAAAATAAAAATGAAGTTGAGATAATAAACTATAAAGTTATAAATGAAAATAAGCTAAGCTAATATGATCTCTTGGATAGTCATTAATACATAAATACAGGATAAAGATATTATCTTGATTATTATCATGAATGAACTTATATAAGAAATATATGAAAGATTTGAGATGTTTAGAAAGAGTAAGAGCATATATTCAAAATAGTGTTATTTAAAAAAATACTTAAAATATTGGATAAATTTAATACAAATAAGGCAATTTTCAATAACTGAAGAGAGTTTGTTTATATCTAAAGTTAACTTGAAAGAAAGGACTGCAACAATATTTATAAGGATTCAAAAAAAAAAAACATAATATACTATAAATAATGAATTGTTGAAAAAAATAAACATCAATAACTATTTCTCAAAAAATAAACAAAAATTTTCATCATAATATTTTAGCTGAAATCAAAAAAATACTTGCTTTTTGAAGATTATCTAGAAGATTGCTCATAGAATGAATATTTGCATTGCCACTATCCATAACAGCAACAATATCACAGCCTGATGAATCATTGATGAATTTAATAACTTTGTTTTCTATACAACCAATATGAACAAGGTTTTCTCCAGTGACAAGATTAACAATATATAAAATGCCTTCATCATTCAGGACTCCAACAATCTATACATACCATTGTAAAATAAACATAAATTCAATTTTTTTTAATGCAATTTTAAATATTCATAAAATCAACTATATATAAAAAATTAAAATCACATATGTATAGGTAGTGAAAAGCCATGTAAGTAATAGGCAAAGTAATAAATTTAAGTATCATGAATAATTTATTGTACAAATAAATGATCTTCATAATTCTATAAATTAATATTTTAGTAAAAATAAAATGATAAATACATAAGTTATTATTTAAATAGATTTATAAATTATTAATTATATTCCATTGGTAAGTTTATCTGAAAATGAAATCATTAAATTTTTTCATGACTGAATACATTTGTGCACATGTTTATTACTTATGTAAAACAGCAAAATAATTATGAATTTTATTTTATTTTTTTAAAAATGATCAAAATATCTAAGTTGCAAAACATAATTATGTGTATAGACAATAAAAAGGATTCCATTTAACAACTGCATATATTTCACTTTTCATTCTCTCAAATAAAATTAATAAAATTCTGCTTTATATAGATTAAGATTCTGTTGTTAATGACATATAAGGAATTGTTGGTCAGTTGATGATTTATTTGAAACCAATCCTGTATTATTATAATTTACAATTCAGAAGTTAGTTATCATATCACTATCAAATTCCATGAAGAAAAATCTAAAATATTAAACAGAAAGGGTAAAACTGAAGTACAGAAAATGAGAAACAATATTATTCATAAAAAAGTGGAAAATTATATATTAAGATTTGTTAAATAGAAAAACAAATAATATTAGCAAATGTATCTTAATATTTGAAAGACAAAAACTAAATAATTGGAAATGTTTAAAGATCTGGTATTTTTTCATTTAACAAATATGAGTTAATTGCACTTATATGATGGATTGTTTTTATCAGCAAGATGAATAGTTATATACATTTTTTTTAAAATTTCAAACCTTATTAGTACTTTTTTCAAATACATTTAATTGTTAATAATAACAAAGAGATTAGTATAGAACACAACATTTAGAAATATCAAGTCTGTACTATAGTCACAGCATAATAGTAATCAAACCAATTGCTCATATACAAAATTCACTCATGAATCACCGCAATTTATTTATCAGGAAATAAGATAGATAATCTATCTCTGTACTATACATAATAATAACTGTTACCTTACAAATTATAACTGACCCAATCTCAATATCATACCCAATTGTACAAACTATTACTTTTCAAATTATTAACTCCTGATTACCAGATCAAAATCATCTTTTAAAGAAGACTATCTTCTGGCAGAAAACATCATCCACTATAATTTCTTACAAATAATACTTCAGCATATATATATAATTAGAGGGGACTTGATTTCAGACTTTAAAGTTCCCTTTAGTCATCCATTACATCTTATACAACTGATACACATAACCACATACAAGCAAAAAAGGTAAATAATCTCCAATATACATATTTCATGCTAAACCAGCACTCATCATTTTGCCCGGATCATCATTTCTCACACACATATATATATATAAACAGTGCTTGGTTATAATAAGATAGAAAATCTTCAAAGATATGGATGGCTGAAGAGTTGGAGAATGGAGAAGTTTGAAGCCGGTCCATTAAAGTTTGAAGGTTTGCTATCTTAATGTAAAACGAGCACTGATTATATATGTGTGAGAGAATGATAATCCGGACCAATTGATAAGTGCTGGTTCAGCATGAAATATATGTACTGGAGATCATTTATCTTTTTCACATATATGTAGTTATGTGTATCAATTGTATAAGATGAATAATTAAAGGGAGCTTGAAAGTCTGGATTCAAATCCCCTCTAATTATATCTAGCTTAAAATATAAATAGTATACATGCATTTAATTATTATTATATATATATATATACTGTATATATATATAGTATGAAGTTCGTGACTTAAAAAATTCGGTAATACATCGTCTAATTACCCATACCACTCTATGGCGCTGTTGCTAGTGAAAAATAAATAGATATAACATTACCGGGCTGTTTTTAAATTTTGTTGATTTATGTTTTTAATTTTTGGATTTGCTTGATTTTTATTTTTTTTGTTGTTGTTGTTTTTTTTGTTTTTTTTGTAACCGGTTTGATGTATATTTTTTAAAAATAAAAAAATGTTTTTTTTTTTTTTTTTTGGCTTTTTAAAATATTCTGTCTTTGTCCGGTCTTTTTTTTTTTTTTAAAGAAACTCCCCCCCCCCCCAAGTCTTTTTTATTGTTTTTGAAGAAACTTTTTTTATTTTTTATCGAGAAACAAGGTTTTCTCAATAGACCTCTCTAACTGTTCTAATATACTTTTCGTTATTACAACTACAGAAACCTTCATATCATACGCTGTACAATAGTCAAGAGTAATGTCTATAGAGAGTGTCACATACTCGTCACTAATAATGTTCAACATGCTAGAGATGTTGGGATAAGGGTGCACTTCAACATCTTAGTGTTTGAACAGTTTACAGGCCGTAAGATCTATGAGCGGCCTTGTAAACAGCATATTTATGTGCTTTAGCGTAGAAACAGCGCCATCGTGCGGCGTGAATCAACAGACCATGTGAATTCTCTCTTATATTGATAATTCATACATTTTATCTATAAAATATTAATTTATTTGAAATTCACTTAATACTACATAAATTTACAAAAAACTAAACCTTTCTGATCTAGAAAAAAATTCAAAGAATTAAATATATAATCTCTAAAATGTGAATATCTAATGACTATATGTACATCTGTAAATAAGATTTTTCCTGTTGTAGGTTTAAATTTTTTAATGAAATGATCTAAATAATTTAAAACCATAAATTTGCATTAATTCTATGATTTTATTTTAAAAAATCACTAAATGTAATATTTTTAATAATATGCTTAATATATTGCAGTTACCTGATAGGTTTCTCTTTCTAAAATAAATTTAAGTTGTTTAACAGACTTAATTTGACTGGGCAACTGAATAATCTTCAGCAGCTGATTAGACAACATCCAATGATGAAGGAAGTTTGATTTTCCTCCAGCTAACATGATGCTTTCATCTCTACAAATAATCAGTAACATTAGGACAATAATAATAATAATGTTAATATTCTTACTAATAAACTATTATTTCTACCAAAACTAAAATAATTTTTAATTTAATATATATATATTGTAACAGTCCCAGAAGAAGGGGAACACATCTGATTATGGTTGCACCTAGGGTTTTCAGGTAGGATACTGTGAATAATGCGATAAAGTAACTAACCAATGATTATATCTACCTCCAACGGGCTAGTTCTTAGTTTACTCATTAAATCTAGATACAATTTAGGCTTGTTCATCCATATCTCACCCCTGTTTCAGATACCATTATGCCTCAGTATTCAAATCCAGGGAGAATGTTGCCTTTGGCTATTTTCAGGGGTGAATTTACTTTATGTAGCAACTGAGTTTTCATTGACTTAAGATACATACAACCCTATTGCATTGTTATATGTTATAATAATCTATATGCATGTGCATATATATATAATTAATTAAAACAGGCAAAACTTACTATATATATTGCCACACACAGCAAGCTAGAATAATCAATGGATGCCAGAAGGCTTGTGCATAAAATCCCCAACTAGTGCCTACTCATCCATTGATTACTCTAGCTTGCTGTGTGTGGCAATATATATATAGTAAGTTCTGCCTGTTTTAACAACAGTTATACACAAGCAGAAGAGGTGATGGTCTTATGATGTTTATTGGCTTATAATCAATTAAATTAATGATTGAGTGTATAAACGAGTTTGATAAACTAGAGACCAATTTGATTTAAAACATATTAATGATTTTTATTTATAACAGAGAAAATTCAAATTCTATTAACAAAGCAAAAAAAATGTGATTGCATGTGTCCCATATGCATCTCTACCATATCAATGATTTAAATTATTTGTTATTCCATCCCATACCCATAGTAGATATGCATCGATAGACACTCCCTATATACAAAGTCAATAAGATTAGCTAAAAAAAAAAAAGAAAAAATATTATTTCATTGTCATGATGATGATCGCAAAGCTAAATAACTATTTAGAAAATTATATCACAGTATATCCAATAGCTCCATCACCCAATTTCTATTGGAGAAGTTGTTTTCTTTGGGGACCCCACTCCTTTTACCTATGCACAAGTTCTCTAAAGTGGATAGAAAAAGGCTTTCACATAAAATATTAATCATTCATACTGAATAAACTAAATATAACAATTATTAGTTAAACATAAACAAATAAACAAACAATGTAAACTTATCCTATACTAGTGAGTGCAAGTTAGTATGGAAGAGCATCAAAAATTCTTACCTCATCTATATTATGCGATGATGATTGAATGTCAAGTCACTATGGAAGGAATCAATCTAAATTTTATTTACAAAACAAAAAAAAATTTCTGGCTTAATAACCCCTCCCCCCATTTAATGTTGCTTCTTATAGAAATTTCCAAGTGTGAGAATAATAAAAGTAAAATTTTACAGACGTATAAAGTAAAAATATATATATATATAACATGATAATTTTGATTTTGTTCAAATCTCCCTGATTAGAGTATAATTTAAACATTAGTGTCTTTCATGGATACAATCCGTCCCAATAACTCCTCCATCATTCTTCAGATTCTCTGGTAATGCACTTGGACAAGGTTGTTTCCATTTTGGATGTCATTCTCTTCAGGCTCCATTCAGACACTTTTGATTAGACATTTTTTTTCTAAGCATTATTTATATGAGTGAGTTAGAGCATCATGCTTTATGGCAATTGAGACAGCACCCTGGTCCTACAGCATGCTTATCTAGCCAGTATGCATTGTTTGGTTTTTTAAAAAAATAAATTTAAATTTCCTTCAGCTTTTAAATGGTATTAAGTAAATTTACACAAAGGAAAGTTTTACTTCATCATTTATCAGTATGTACTGGCTATAAAACATTCATTTTTCTTCTTGTTTGATTGTGCAGTCTTCTGTCTTCGATTATTATTATAAAATTATTTTAATTCTTTTACTACGCTGCTAAAGTTCATTGATTTTTGTTGTTTTAAATATTGACAATGATTTACTTCAACTTTCAGCACTTTAAAATGTTATATGGAATAGATAATATCTTCGAACACATCATTCATTTTATCCTTTGTTTTAATGTTTGATATTAAGCTATTTGCTGCTTGCAGTTGCTATATCACTTGAAAGAGAAAAGAATTGAACTGGGTTTATTTTTATACTGGACCAAGTTTCCGTTGGCTAGCAAATTTGCATTTCTAGTTTCCTTGTCCATCGCTATATTTGCCTATTGTTACACAAATTAATGGTTGTTGTTGATATTATGTAATAAAATTACTTAGTAAAATTCTATTCTCATTTTCCAATTCTTGTTTGCTTAGATATTGACTTGACCTCATGTCATCACCACATTTATCAAGTTACAGTCTTATATCATGATGTTTACACATTAACAGACAAATTATTATTGATATATATATATAAGGTTTCTAAGATTAAGCTTTTATTTTCTATTAACAATGAGCATTTACTTCATTTCAACATTATTTTGGTCTGGTACTTATTAAAACAAACTTCAAGTGTGTATGTATTTATATATATGTTTGAATATAAAAAAAATGATATCACTTACCTAACCTATTATTCCATTTTTTTTTTTTTTAATGGGTTTAGTTTAATATGGTGGACATATAAGGGTGGGTTTGAACTGGATTGTAAGCTATCCTTACAATATATATATATGCAAAACCATAAAACAATACAATACTAGATTAAATCCAAAATTTTACCAAAAGCCTTACACAACCATGGTTTTTTCATCTACTACAAACAAAGACCTTCTCAAGTGAAAATCAAACTAAAGGAACTAACATATATATATATACAAACAAACCTTCCCATAATTCATTTCAAACTCCACCTTCCCTTAATATCAAAAGAATATATATATGTTCTTTATTCTAAAAAATGCATGTAAAACTAAAATATATACAATGGTCAAATATCCAATATAAAAATTATTTGTCCACATTGTTGTTATACATATATACTTAATACAATAATCAATCTAAATAAAATTGAAACAAACAACTAATTATATTTACAATTATTTAATTATCAACCTGCCTTTCATCTCTTATTGAGACCTTTTCAAGATATATAGTTTTATACATCACATGATCTATTAATTACATTTATTCCACCTATTGGACATTATTTTACTTTCAACAGTATAAGTAACATTGTACATATAAACATATAAATAAATGACAAAATAAAAATACATAAAAAAAATTTTAAAACTATTTAAATACTTATACATACATTTTTATATACCTATCTAAATAAATATTCTACTACCTCCCCCCTTTTATAAAATCTCATTCACAATTCTACCATAATTTTTAAATCTTCCAATTATCTAATAATGACCATTTTCTCTTCTAATTTTGCTGGACCTTTGACTATATTTACACATCTATCCAAATTTTTCTGAATGTATAAAGTTTCACAACATTTCCTTTTTCTATAATCTTTAACAAGTTTTATAACTCTAATATTTTTCTCACACTCCATTTTATGACCAATATCTAAATAATGTATATATGATTCTGACCTAATATCTCTCCTACTAACTGCTCTATGATGTTCTTTCCTTCTATAACTTATTGTTTGTCCTGTCTGCCCTATGTATACCTTATTACAATTTCCACATTCAATTTTATAAACCATTTCTACCCTTATTATTAATACCATTTATCCTATTTGTATTACTTAACCATCTATCCAAAGACTTACTATTTTTTCCCAAGCTATTCTTACATTATCTGGTAATTTCTCTATTACTAACCTTTTATATATTCTTGAATATGGAATAGACATCCATTTACAATCTTTATATTTATTCTTATCATACTTATTTCTACTATTTATATTTTGATTTCTAAAAATATTTTTAATTATCTTTATTTTATATCCTATTTTAACATAATCATTAGCTATTTCTAATTTTTGCTCATATGCCTCTTTCTTTTCTAATGTAAGTTCATCATTTTTTAACTTAAATTGCTTTAAAACTTCCACATTTTGACAGCATGGCTGAAATAACTTTGGATCAATTAATCTCTATTTTTTTCTATCTTTAATATAATGTTTTACCACTATTTCATTCATCATTCCTCTCATCACAAAAATATCTAAATATTTTAATCCATTTATCTCTTTCTTCACTGTAAACCTAATTTTATATCATCAGTAGTTATAAGTAGTATAGAGGAAAATATAGTGGCTGAGTTTATAAAAAATAAAAGAATTATAAAATATTATAGATATGTGGATATTATTATTATTGGAAATAATATAAGTATTGATAAGATTTTTAATAAATTGAATAGTAATAAATATAAAATTAGTTTTCCAGTGGAGAAAGAGATAAATGGATTAAAATATTTAGATATTTTTGTGAAAAGAAGAATAATGAATAAAATATTGGTAAAGCATTATATTAAAGATAGAAAAAATTAGGAGTTTAATTGATCTCAAGTCATATCAGCTATGGTGTCAAAAAGTAAAAGTTTTAAAGGAACTTAAAAAGTTACAAAATAATGAATTTACATTAGCTAAAAAAGAGGCATATGAGCAAAAATTAGAAGTAGAGAATGATTATGTTAAAATAAGATATAAATGAAAGGTAATTAAAAATATTTATAGAAATCTAAATATAAATAGTAAAAATAAGTATGATAAGAATAAATATAAAGATTGTCAAGTGGATGGCTATTCCATATCAGGGAAGTATATAAGAAATAAGAAAAAAATTACCAGACAATGTAAGAATAGCTTGGGAAAATAATGTCTTATGGGTAAATGGTTATGTAATATAAATAGGTGAATAATATTAATAGTAAGGGAGAAATGGTTTATAAAATTGAATGTAGAAATTGTAATAAAGTATATATAGGACAAACAGGATGAACAATAAGTGATAGAGGAAAAGAACATGAGAGAGCAATTAGTAAGGTGAATATTAATTCAGGACCATATATACATTATTTAGATACTGGTCATAAAATGGAGAGTGAGCTGAATATTAGTTATAAAACATATTAAAGATTATCAAAAAAGGATATGTTATGAAACTTTATACATTCAGAAAAATTTGAATAAATGTGCAAATATGTGTACAAATAATGAAGTTGTGGGAGAATAAATATAAACTGATACAGAAAGTGGGTATTTGTCTTTATGCTGCACTTGGAAAAAGATAAGGGGGATTTAGATATATGGGCCTTGGAGTGGACAAAGACAATGTTGTGGAAATGGGATAGAGCAGGATAGAGAAGAATATGGAAAAACTTAGGGTGGGGAATAGAAATGGAAAGTATGGTGGCTAACAGGTTTTTCTGTGCACATTGTCTAAGAGATTCCTGACTTCAAAAAGGAGTAGCACATCATATCACATCACATTATTGTTATTAACATATTATTTTATTTGTAACCAAAAAAAAATTTAATTGCAAACATTTTTCACTTTTGTTTTTTTTAACTTAATTCATATATACATACACACCAATGTCATATTCTCACAATATATATATAGATAATATATATATAATATTCACTAATATTTACATCAATAATTTTTTCAATTTTACCCTTATCATAGAAATTAAACCTCTTCTTATATTAAAGCTATATTTACATAAACTTGAGAGCACCGACTAAGATAATGCAAATAAATATAGAGGACATTCAAGTTTTTTTTTTTTTTTTAAATCTTTTGTTTTATCAGACTGAGAGCTTCACACCTTAAGTGTGCTTTGAGCCCCAAGAAGAATAATAGCTCTGCATTGTAATTATTTGCTTTATTCATAGGACCTAAATCAACAGTGCTTGTATTCAAACAATTGCAACAGTATACCAACTGAATTTATTGGCCTAAAACATTTAACCTGATAGGTTTTAATATCCTGAAGTTCAATCTTACTTATATCTTTGAAAATTCAGAAACAAGCATGCTAATAATTATTGAAATAGTAATAATACTAATAATAAATATATTTTACCTAGAAGTAGCAAAATCTTTAAACTGAGCAGCTGATTCAAAAGAAGACTTCAAGTGATATTTTAAATTTAACTGATCACCATCCCAAGCAAAAATAGAATCATCTTTGAAGCAGGTAACAATTATATTAGTAATAGGAAGAAAGAAAACCTATGGATTGAAATAAATTGTTAAAAAAAAAAAAAGTAAATAATTAAACAGAAAATTATTTTCTTACAATTTAATTTACCAAGACTTATTTACATGTTAATAAAATTATTAAATAAAAAAATTATATTCATTATCAATTTATTTTTACTTTTCCTGCATTGTGAGATTTAGTTCAGTGACAGAGTGACTCAAGAGTCAACTTAACTTTTTCACTTCCCATGTTCAAATGTCATATAACTTCTTGAACAATAAACTTTAATTATTGTATTCATTACTATTCCTCAATACTTTTACTATTTTCTCAGAAAGATTTATCATCTGGAGTTTTCAAGGCTCTTAAGGGAATACTTATTACTGCGATGATGAAATTCATGCTGGTCATTCTCTTCCTTTATCATTAATTTTAATAACCACGGTATATTTTTATAAAGCATTATATCACATATAATATGGCCAGAATAAAATTATTTCATTCTGGTCATTTGTGGTTCAGATCTAATCTGAACAATTATTGGATTTTTTCCTATATTTGCTGTCCAAAACCATGAATACTTTCCTGTTCATGATCTTCCTTAATCAACTTTCACATTTATAGTTAGAGATAATATCAAGTTTGAACAATTTTTATCTTTGTTTTTAGAAATGCATCACATCTAAAGATCTTTTCCAAATAATTCATTGCAATTCTAAATAGTGATAATCTATACAGTATCTTTTGGCTATTAGTCCCTCAACAAATTTCTTCATTGGATCTTTTATTTTTGATTAATGATCCAAAAAAGTAAAAACTGTTAAAGAACTTTAGTTTTCACTGTTAATTTGCAAGTCAATTGCTGTTCCTGCCATCATAATCTTTGACTTTTTTATATTTAGTCTTATCCAACTTTTTACTCCATTTTTTAACTTTCCTTATAAGAGATTTCAGATTATCTACATTTAGCTGATATGTAATTCTTTATTAATAAATCATTCTGCTTCACCACACCCTTTTTTTAATAATAATTTCTAACATAACAGATTTCTTTATACTTTTATACATTTGTTTTTCTAAGAATATATTTTAATATGGTCAATAGAATCAAAGTCCATATAGACTTATTTTTGTTATTCTCTAACTTAGAAAATATTTAACAAATATCAATAATAATTTCTCATTTCTTATATTTTGTGCATGGCAATTCCTTTACAGTATAAGGTAACTTTAATCTGTACTGAATGATTTCCAATATAATTTTACTTGCATGAAGTATAAGAAATATTTTATGACAGTATGTAAATGCTTTTAAGATTTATTTTTTGGGTATAGGAATTTAAATAAATTTCTTCCAGCCTGTAAGTCACAAAGAGGTTTTCCAGATAAACTGGTATACCCTGAAAAGCACTTGTTTTTACTATTTTTCCTAGTGCAGTACTATCAAGAGCATTTGGCAACAATCTCAAGGTTAAGTCAGCATATTCAATTATTGAAATTTATTCTAACAAATAATCTCATCAAGTATTCTATTAATGCTTTGGTTATATAATTCTATGTTTACTTACCATTTTTCTATGACCTTTGTTACTTCACTTATATATCTATTTAATGAGATTTTTCAGCAAACCTATTCAAGGCTGGAACTTTCTTTTAATCTCATATATCCATTACAAGATGATTTATGTTTTTCAAATTAATTTCCAGTATCTTAGTAGAGGTTTTTTGTATTATTATTCCTCATCTCTCTTGATAAATTCCTAAGAATCTTTATTCTTTAAATTTTTGACTATTTAGATATCAATTCTAATTTTTTCTGTTTGTGTTTCTTTATCGAATTGCTATCTAATTGATTTTAAGTTATTTCATTCAGTTTCATATGCAGTTGATTTGATTCACAAACAATTACATCTAAAACTTCAATTCTATTTTTCTTGCAATTCCTAAAACAATAGGTATGTTCTCATTACTGAACAAGTGTGATGGTTCTTCTTTAGCTTACTCAAATTATACACACAAGTAAATTATAATACATTGCACAACTTAATACTAGCTATATTTTTTGCTATTAAACCAAAGTCTTTCATTATCTGATATCAAATGCCATGTGTATGAATATAATTCAGTGATATCCATGACCAGAGATGGCATTTCTACTAGTGGAAAAATATATTGGAAATAAAAAATTTAAAAATCATTTATTTCTTTAAAAAAAAAAAAAGTTTAATGTTTATATTGTTTCATTTTTGCATCTATGATTGCATTTTCTTCCTTTCTATTCTAATTTCAATCATCAATTATTAAAAGTATAACTTGTCTGCAAAATTTATTCCATTTCTGCGTAAACTAATCATAATTTTTTTCAATTTCTTGCTCAAGAAGCATCGTTGAGCGAATGCTCACAATATCAAAATGATAATAAAATTATACTTTTGAAATAATTTTTCTGTTCATGAAAGCCACATCACTTTTTCTTCTAATAGTCAGTTCATCATATCTAAAATCTCTCAATTTATTCCATCATATTTCTCTAAATCCTAACATGTCAATGTATAAATGATCTATTTTCAACACCAAGCATTCCTTACAATTTGCAGTAGTGATATTCCAAGTTGCAAGTTTTGATTTCATTTCCTAGATAGATTTTATCAAAGAAGACATTCGAATGACCTTGTTATAGCCTAGTTAAACAGAACAGCAGTATTAAAAAATATCCTAAGATCTTTCACAATAGTATGTCAAGTATTTCCAAACCTGGGAGATTTGTTTTCCAACATCATAGCATTTTGATATATTTTCCCTCTATATATTGATTAGATTTTCTATATAGTACTTAAAACTAGTTAATAATTGCTTTCTTATGTACAGTTTAAAATGATATTTTGCTAATAACATGATACAATCAACCATCACAAACATCATCTATATTGCTGAAGCTTAATATAGATATTAGCAATTAAGCATTAAGAAACAAATAGAAGCAAGCAAAATAGAAATAAGTTAATCATAAATATACATACAGACAATCCTTATAATGATTGTTTAAAACAATTAAAAATATATATTTCAAATATAAAACCAGATATATATTAATAAATGAAAAGCATGTGTAGCTATAGTAATTTAAGTTTATCAAAACTCGTGCTCATTCATTGTAAGCTAGATTGTCTATGGGTCTGCTTCCTAAAAGAAAAATTCAAATTTGCTCAGAAATAATCAATGACTTTAATAAAACAGCATCTGGATTTAAATTCCAGGTCAAGAGCATGGCAAATATATACTGACCATTGTACTATGGACCCCTTCTGTCATTTTATTAATTTCTTGATTATTTTTGGCAGTACTAATATTTCCTGAGAATATTTAACTTTAACAATTTATTGAATTGCATTTGACTTTTCTTTTTTATATCCATTAACTTTATCCGTTGCTTGCCATGAACGTAAATTCCCACGCCGTCCTAAAATTGGTATCCATTTAGCCGTTGTTTTATTTATTCATTCGGAGGTTTTTTAATTTAGTTGGTCCTCAATGTAGGAAACGATAGTTCATTTCTCCCTTCTTTAACAGCTGAAAGAATTGACCGTGCGTCTGTCAATTCCTCCAACTCCGTACTACTACATATAGTCACATCGTAATAATCAATTTCCAGTCACTGATTAATAATTTCCAAAATTTTCCTTTTATATTAATGTGAAGGATTGAATTTACATTACGTCACCGATGCGATGGTCCTTTCGCTGCGGTCCGATTCCATAGGGATTTCTTCTTATTTGCTAACAGTTTCTATTGTTTTCCTATCTGACTGGTGTTTTTACATTTAAATGCCGAAGGCTGGTTTACATTTAACTAATTAACAATCATTTCCATTTCTGATTAATTAGCCTGTTTTCCAAATCAAAAATATATTTAAAGATAAATTTAAAGATATAATTTCATCTCCAAATCTTTTTAAAATTTAGTTTTAAAATACTTTTTCTTTAATAAAGTTTTATTTTAATAATTTTTCATTATCTGTGCGATTTAATATTTAAGAGTTTAAGATGATATTTAATTTCAATTTTTAATTCTTAAAGAAAATTTTTAAATGCGAACTTTTTAATTTACTTTCATGTTTAATAAATTTAAAAAAAAACAACAATGTAACGAACGTCTATGCTCGTTACAATATATAATAGTAATATGCAATCTTTAAAAGAATAAAGATTTCATTTTTTAATTGTATATAGTTGCAGTTATAAATCTCACTTTAAAAACAAAAAAAAATGTTTTGTCTATTTTGTCTTTCATGCCCAAAGTTGTTTTTCTATTTCAAACTGTTTATTTTTAGAAAGTCTTTTATTCATGTTTAAGTGAAAAATTATTTTAAATTAAAAAAAAAAAAGACTGAAATCTGATAGGCAATTATTTTAGTTTTAATATTTGTCAAAGAATATATGTTTGTTGATATGTATTTAAAAGAACAAGATTTTAAATTTAATAAAAGTTAATTATTTAAGTTATATTTATCATTTTGTTAACATTAAAATTATTTTTAGAAATAGTTGAATGCAAGGCATTCGAAAACAAATGTTCAAGGTATGTGTCTGGATATACAAAGTGAAGAATGAAAAGTTTTTAACATTACATGATTTCTATGAGATAACCATAGTAATTTGGACATCATTAATCTTGCAGTAAGGGAAGTTATTGAAAAAAGAAAAAGGAACTTGATAAGAAACTTTGGATCCAACTAACTCATTTTTTCTTTAATAAAGTTTTTAAAAAGCAAATACTGTAGTAGTAAATATGTGAGCCAGAGTAGTCAACTAGATAAGGATAGTCTGACAGGATCTGTGGAGCCACTGTTCCAGTTGCCTACATTACTGCCAAGTCTCCATCGATAGTATGTCAAAATAAGATAAAAGCCCATCTAATAAAAGGGAAATCTATCTTTTCTAAACCTAATCACTGAAGAAGCTACATTTCAAAGATATCTGAGGGAGAATGTTATTGCATGAACCAATTAATAGTTTGTCAACAATTCCAAGAATTTTTTAATTTTTTACATCTACCTGTAATTGTCTTTTAAACAAGATTCATAAGCAATAGACTTTTATTTAGAACTTTTAAAATTTAACAAGAATTAACTTTCTTTTGGTAATTTTCATTTTTCTAGTTTGTCAATAATTATCACCGGGAAAGCCACTGAAAATTAAATTGAAAATGAATTTTGAGTTTAGGACTTTAGATTTTAAAAAATGGAGAAATAAAGACATTATTTTCATTAATAATAATTTATTATGAATTGTTGCCATGCATTTTTTTTTCTCTTAGCTCTCCCAAAGAAATGTTTTTTTAACAACAAAGGTAACATTTAAAAAAAAAATTTTTTTCTTTATATTTACACATATATTTGCAAACATTTCTATACATTATTTTGGTGTGAATGGTTATATTTATTAAAGGTTGTATAATAATTATTAAAATTTATTATCCTTATAAATTTTAAATCTTGTAAATATATCATTCCAGAATAAAAGGAATTCTGTTGATATTTAATGAGTTATTAAGGATACAAGTATTAGAAGTAAGATGTTGATAAATTTAATTTGTTATGTGAATAATTTGAATAGTGGTTTCTGTATTCTTGGCATTATCATATGTGATAATATATTTTCTTTTATTTGTGTAAGAGATGGTAGAAATTCCTCTTACGACAAAGTTGTTTTATTTAAGAGATGGCGAATTCTTCTCATTGCATAGCTATTTGTATTTTTTATGTAAGAGATAATAAATTCCTCTTATTATAAGTTAAAGGATATGAATATGGGCATGAACATATGTAGCAATATGTTTATTTTATTTTGCCACTTTATTAAATAAGCCACTACTTGTGATCCTAAGTTAGTTTGTTCAGAAGCTTCCTTTATTCATTTTGTATAAGTAAATAAGTTCAATGTGTTATTAAAAAAAGAAACTATATTCTAAATTAGCTATTTATTTTATTATTGAATAATTATAATATTCTTTTCTATAATCCTGGTTGAGATATTTGTTCAGTTTATAGAAAACATAGCTGAATATTAATAGCACTATTTCACTTTGGATTCGGTTTTTTTTAATAGTTTAAAAAGCTGTAATAACTTCAAATATATGTTTATTATTATTAACAATATGAAATCACTTAAATGACAATAAAATGTATATATTTTTTATTATATTTGGTTTTCGTATATTTTCTTTTATAAGGTTGACACTTACCACTAATTTATGGTCATATGTATTAGATTTGCAATGATAAAGGCACATTAAATTCTAGAATTATTTGTTTACTTGTTCTAAATATATTTTGAAATAAATAAAATGGCCCTTTGATTTTGATGTATATTTATTTGAAATATGCACATATATAATAGAAGAGTCTTAGATATAAAATATGTTTTACCTTTTATAAGTTTAGCTATCCAAAACCGAAAGATTTATTATTATTGATCAATTATTTATAGTTACAATTTTTGGCTTGATCAATTCATAGGGAATATTAAATAAGAAAAGCCAAACTCACTTCCCCCATTATTTTTATATGTACAGTACAGTTTTGCGACCCAAATAGGTGGAACATTTGAGGAGTCAGCTTTCTGCATTATTTACTATTACAGTTTATAATTTCTTTATCATAACATGAAACTTCTAAGCAAATCTAAAAAAATATTTAATTTATTATGTTTGATCTTTTAAAAAATATCACATTATTTAACTTACTATTTTACTTCTTAGAATATAAAAATTTTTTACTTTTAAATATTTTATATATTCAAACAAAAATAATGTCCACTGTTCATTTTTGATCATAAATATATATATATCTAAATAGATATTTACAAGTATTATAATTATTTAAATTTAATAAACTAACCTTTAAAATAGGTACATCCTTTTTGAGATTAACACTATGTTTCTTTGTAAAAGTATTTAAATTCCATATAATTCCTGTACAATTGGAAGTACTTGCCATATACTGCCTTGTAGAATTGATAGAAATATTGAAGATTGTTGATTCATGACCTTTCAGCCAATTCACTAGAGATTTAGATCCTGAAAACAGAATAAGATTATAGAAGCTTGTAATAATTTCCCTAATAATGTGGACAAATATTCCATTTTATGTTAGTCTTTTCCTCTGAATATGTGATATAAATTTATATTTAAAATTTATTCTTTAATTGAAATATAATCAATTATATTAAAGAAGTACAACTTAGGATGATGTAAAATGAGTTCTCTTTAGAAGCTTTTCTGTATAAGGCACATTTCCAAAAACATGTTAGCCGAATTAAACATTCTCTTTCCTAAAACATATATACCATGGTAAATTCAATCTTCCATCCTATTATTCAATTTCAATCTACAATCAGCAAATAATTCTCATGGTAATGATGCATTTCTTTTACCATACCTATTTGATAACAGATGTTTTGTAGTATCCAATCCTTATATTTTCCATTTTTGTCACAATGACTTAAATAAATGAAAAAAAATCTACTATTTTAGATCCTTTCATATTTATATTTCTCCCACTCTCCATGTAAGTTTGCCTGAACTTTCATTATCTAACTCTTCAAAAATAAGTGTTCAAGAGAAAGAATTTATATTTGTCATTAGCACCAAATAATATCATGTTTCTCTGAAAATAAAACCAGGTCTTATATTAATTTTTCTCCAAAAAATGCCTTAAGGCTTATTTTCAGAGGATATTTTATTTTTTCATGTATAAAAATATAAATTTATTCAAGTACAAAATCTATATTTATTCAAATACAAAAATCTACATTTATTCAATATTAGTAATTTCAATAGCATGTAAATAATTTTTACTGCTGCTTGAATATTTTAACGGTTAAGATTATATTCTTATCACAGAACATTTTCATTCAATATGAGAACATCAAAAGTTATTTACATTCTGATAAATTAGTAATATTTAATTTAAAATAATGGTACTAATTATTTATCCGGGTTTGGCTGCTTGATTGTATTGTTGTCAGGCAAATATAATGCAATGCAACATTACCGGGCCACAATTTTTACAGTACTAATTATTTAGCCGGGCTTGATTAATTTGTGAACTAATATCGCCATTAATAAGTTTCAGTCTTTTTGGATATTAATGTTGATTTATTTACAATATATGTAATTGGAAGTCAAATGAAAAAGGAATTCTTATATCAGACTTAATAAATGGGAATTGATAAATGAAAAAAAAAATTGTATTCGCAAGTTTATTAAAATGATTAGTTATGAATCTTCCTGCAAAATAATTCTGAGTAACATTTATTCAAGTACAAAAATCTACATTTATATCTATTTATACATTCATTATTTTATAATTTATTAAATCCATAAATCATGTGTTTCAACAAACTGACAATCTTAACTAGGATATTTATTGGGGGGCAGTGCTTATATTGTCAGCATCCTGAAAAATTATGCTAGGACTTATTTTCTGGTTAGATCTTATTTTAAGGAAACACGATATGTTCTTTCTAGTCTTATTATATATTCTTTTATATTTTATATATATTCATTTTCCATAATTGTTTCCTTTCCTCTAACAAACTTATCTAGGACTTTTCTCAGCTTTAATAATTATATAATTTTAAGATATTCTACACCATTTATCCCATTATTAATACAAATATGTAGAAATTACTTATCTATTAACATTAGATATTGTAAAAATCTTTCTAGTTCATTATGTTTGTTATTTTCTAAAAGTAATCCAATTGAACACTATTTTTACTAATCCATTTCCATATATATATATATTTGTCTCCAAAACATTTTAATTTCATTAAAAATAGAGACCATCTCATTTTTCTTTGAATAATCTTCTCCTTAAATAGCCTCAATTGTTGTTCACAATTCCACATGTCCACATCTACTTAGTTCTTTTTGAATTCTATCCAAAATTTGTGAGTCTTGTGACCAATAAAAAGCATCTCATTTTTAAATATTGTGCAGCAGGTTCCATCAATCATTTCAAAATGATTCTTTATGTCAAGCATTGGTGGTCGAGTGGTCAGTACAGCTGCCTTACAAGCAGTTGTCCTGGGTTAGCGGGTTCGCTTCCAGGCCGATGCTATGACACAGGAAAAAAAAAGGAGGAAAAAAAAAAAGAAGAAAAAAATGATTTTTTATGTCTATTTGTTATATAAAAAAACATGACTTTTTTTTTTTTTAATCAATCCCATTCTATATCTGTCTTTTACCTTAATTTTAATTCCCAATTATATATATATAATTACTTTTCTCTGGGAATAAGGCATGGGTCCCATGCCACCCAGAGCGTCCCCAGGTTGCGGATAGGGGCATGGCCTTCAGATATGAAGGTTAGCTGCGAATAAGCAGAGTACTGTAAATAAGCAGTCGCTGACAATGGGACAACATTCACTATCAGGAAGTGATGAAGGAGACAGTGGCGTGTTTACTTCTATAAAGTGCCACAATTCCTATGACGGTGGATGTATAATGGCGAGTGTTGACCGCCATTAAATAAGTCAACACCCCGCTGGGTGCTGGGTCAGCAACGGCATTTCTTCCAAGTCAGCGGAAGATCACTAGAGGTGACAACGATGAGGAGGAAGCGGTAGTTGGATTTTCATTTTATGGGATTTGGCTAGCGCACTAAGCCTATTATAGAGGTTATTGCTGGGCAAAGAAGGCAACGGGAAACCACTTTGTCTTATAATTCCCTTGTTTTATTATGAGTATGTCTACAGGAATCATTACGTTTGGTGTTGAGACCTTAGTTAAGAATAACTTTGGTGTCTTGCCCGGCAGGAGCGGACATGAGGCTACTCAGGTCGTCAACCTGCGAAATCCTCATAAATATAATTCATTGAGAGGGGATATACTGAGAATTGGAACGTGGAATGTTAGATCTTTGAGGAAAGGTGGGAAATTGGAGAATTTGAAAAGAGAGTTGTATTTGAATAATATTGATGTAATGGGATTAAGTGAAGTGAGGTGGGAGGGATGTGGAGAAGTAAGTAGTGGAGATGTAAAGTTTTTTTATTCAGGTGGTATAGGTCAATTAATGGAGTTGGCATTGCTGTGAGGAAGAAAATATGAGATAGTGTGGCAAAGGTTGATGGTATTAATGATAGACTGATGGTGATGAGAATAAATGCAAGTCCTAGGGATTTGGTAATTATACAAGTTTATATGCCAACTAGTACTCATGATGATAGTGAAATTGATGAAATGTATGAGAAGATAGAAGAAAGTATTCAATGTGAAGGAAAAAATGCATGTATATTGCTATTGGGGGATTGGAATGCTGTTGTGGGGAAAGGTAGGGAAGAGAAAATTGTTGGAAATTATGGTATTGGAAAAAAAAATGAAAGGGGTAGTCGACTTGTACAATTTTGTAAAGAGAATGGGTTTGTCATTGCAAATACTTGCTTTAAAAATCATATTAGAAGATTGTATACATGGAAAGCTCCAGGTAACAAAGAACGCTATCAAATTGATTATATACTGATTCAGAATAGATATAAGAATGCTGTTAAGGGTTCACATGCTTTGCCAGGTGCTGATATAGATTCGGATCATAATTTGGTGATGACTAAATTAAAGTTAAGTTTAAAAAGAATTAAAAGAGGGAAAAGATACACAAGATGGGACTTGGATAAATTGAGACAAATGGAAAATGGAAAATTTGGTTTAATATGTGAAAATGAATTTAAAAGAATTGTTCAGGATGGGAACTATATTAATAGCTCTGATGAGTGTTGGAATAGAATTAATGAGGGATTCTTGAAAATAGCAAAAAATGAAATAGGTATTATTCGTGTGAGAAAAGCTAAAAGACCTTGGATAACTGAAGGTATGTTGGAAAAGATGGAAGTGCGGAGATGGTGGAAGAATGTAAATACTGAGGAAGGGCAAAAGGAATATAGGAAATTTAATAATGAATTAAGAAGAGAAACAGATTTAGCAAAAGAAAAGTGGTTGGAGCAAGAATGTAAAGAGATAGAAAGGTTTCAACAGATGAAAAGATATGATCTAGCATTTTATAGAATACAAAGTATTTCTTGGGAGAAAAAGACATGGGTAGCAAGTGAGATTGCGGATAAGAATGGAAGAAGGTTAACCGATAGTAATGATATATTAAAAAGATGGGAAGAATATATTCGGTATCTGTTTAGTAGAGGAAATAATTTAATTAGTTATGAACTTGAAAATGAAGAAGATGTTGCAATGGATGATAGAGGTATGGACATACTGCCAGATGAAGTAAGAAAGGCAATCGCACAAATGAAGAATGGTAAGGCTATTGGATTTGATGCAGTACCTATAGAATTTTTGAGAGAAATGGGAGAATTTACTATGAAGGAAATAGTTGGACTTTGCAATTTGATATATAATAGTGGAGTTTGGCCTGAAGATTTTTTAAGAACTATAGTGATTCCAATTGCTAAAAAGAAGAAAGCTGTTAAATGTGAAGAGTATAGGACAATAAGTGTATTGTCTCATGTTTCTAAGGTGTTATTGAGGATTTTAACTCAAAGGATTTATGGGAAGGTTGACTATTATATTGCTGAAGAACAATTTGGTTTTCGGAAAGGGAAAAGCACAAGATATTGTTAGGACAATTGCAGAAATATATATTGAAAGAGATAAAGGAATTGGTATATGTTTTGTAGATTTAGAAAAGGCATTTGATAGAGTAAGCTGGAATAAACTGATGTCTATCTTAAGAGATAAAGGAGTATTCTGGAAAGAAAGACGATTGATATGGAATATGTATAATGGGCAAAGAATAAGAGTTAGATTTGGATGTAATGAGACGGATGAAGTGAATATAGAAAGTGGAGTTAGGCAAGGATGTAGTATGTCACCTGTTTTGTTTAATATTTATTTAGAAGATATGATAAATAATTATTTGGACTGTGGAGGAGCAAATGTTGGAGGGAGAGTAATAAAGTGTATAAGATTTGCAGATGATATGGCTCTTATTGCTGAGGAAGAAAAGGATCTTCAGAATATGTTGAATAAATTGGAAGAAGGATGTATGGCATATGGAATGAAGATTAATATTGAAAAGACTAAGTGTTTATGGATAGGGAGAGATGCAAAAAGACTGCAAATTGGAATCCATGATGACATGGTGCAGCAGGTGAAGGGATTTAGATATTTGGGTTGTTGGTTGAGTGAGGATGGAAGAAGTGAAGATGAAGTTAAAAGAAGAATAGCATTGGCAAAGGTGACATTTGTAAAAAAAAAAAGAAGATATTCTGTGGACCTATGGAAAGAGAATTAAGGAAAAGATTAATTAAATGTTATGTGTGGAGTGTATTAATCTATGGTTGTGAGACATGGACATTGAGTAATAGAATTAAGAAACGACTGGAAGCTTTTGAGATGTGGACATGGAGAAAAATGGAAAAAATCAGTTGGGTGAATAAAATAACAAATGAAGAAGTTTTGAAAAGAGTTAATGAGGAAAGAAGATTGATTGAAAGTATCAAAGAGAGAAAGAGAAACTGGATTGGACATATACTAAGAAAAGATTATAGTTTAATGAAAGATGTTTTGGAAGGAATGGTGAGTGGAAATAAAAAGAAAGGACGGAAGAGATTGACATTATTGGATGATATACGAGATGGAAGGGGTTATGTGGAATTGAGGAAGTGGGCAAGGAAGAGAATGGAATGGAAGAATGGATGAACTGATGTAGTGACTACTCTCTAGACCTGTCTATTGGACAGACTACTATTGATGAATTACTTTTCTATTTAATAAAACATCCATATATTTATATTCCCCCAATATCTGCAAGATAAATGCACACATTTCTTTCTATCTCTGGCATTTCTCTAATAACAACTCCATATCTTATATATTGCTTATAAAAAAAACCCCATTATATAATGTATTCTCTTGGTTCTTATAATAGAAATCCCAACATCTATCTCTAATCTTTATGTCTCAAATTTCTTAGAAATAAAATAAATAATAAAGATGACAAAGAACATTCCTGTTCCAAACCAATTTCATATTTTATTTTCATGATTAGTTCTATATCTCCCAATTGATATTTATAAAAATTATACTTAATATATAGGGTTTGAACTCAGACTTTCACATGACCCTCAATGCTCATCTTCATACTTTAATGGACAGGCTTCAATCCACTCCACCCCATGTGTGGAGATGATAATCTGGACTAACTGACGAGAGCTGGTTTAGCATGAAATACGTATATTGGTGATTATTTATCTTTTTGACATGTGTGTGATCAATTGTGTCAGTGGTTTGAGATATCATGGATAGTTGAGGGTCATGTAAAATTCTGAGTTCAAACCCTCTATATATTACATGTTGGAGGGCAGGTATGAAAAAGCCTGTACTGTAGAAAAAAAAATTCATATATTTAAAATTATACTTGTAAAGATTCTTAATCATTATTAACAATTCCATATCTATTCCCATATTTTCAAGATTTTACTACAAATCTCTATTACAATCCACTCTATCATAAGCTTTTTCTATGTCTAAAAATACTAAAAATAAATGCTAATTTTCCCTAAAAGATATTTTAATCAACTTAGTAGTAGTAAATCAATTATCCCTATCTGTCTCTCTGAACAAGATCTATTTTGAATCTCTCCCAAGATTTTATGCTCTTTGCACTAATATATATATATAATGTTTTATAAACTACAAAAGTTATTGCTACTGGTCTATAGCTAATTAAAAAGTAGTAGTAAATCAATTATCCCTATCTGTCTCTCTGAACAAGATCTATTTTGAATCTCTCCCAAGATTTTATGCTCTTTGCACTAATATATATATATATAATGTTTTATAAACTACAAAAGTTATTGCTACTGGTCTATAGCTAATTAAAAACTTTAATTTTTTTTTATTTTTTTTTTATATTATTATCTATAATTTTGTTAAAGATTTATTTTAAACTGACTCTTGCTTTTCTTTCTATGTCTATTTACATTTCAGCTACCATACCATTTATTCTATTGCTTTTCCTTTTTATTTCCAATAATCTCCAACTCCATTCAATTCTAAATTTTCTATTTATCATTTGAATCACTCTAATGAATTCCATTCACTTACTAACTCTCATCACTCAAGATTTTTATTATAAACTCATTGAGGGTTTTTTTTTTGAAAGATCTTCCATATTCTCACATTCTCTTTCCTCTGTATTTAATAATGCAATAATTCTTTATTTCATCTCTTAATATATGTCCAAAATTTTTTACAATGCTCCTTTCATAAATAGTTAATTTCCTCAGTGAACTTATTAAGTGCAACTATTTCCTTCTCATTTCTATTGAAGCCATTTCTTTTTTTAAACAAGTATCCTTCCTAATTTACCCACCTTTTCTCCCATTATTTCTTAACAAGTTATTTTATATTTTCATCATGCCCTTTTTTATATATATACTTTCTAAAGTATTTAACTTCTTTTTGTTCTACATAAACACTTATTTGCAATCTTTTTCATTATATAAATCCATCTTCATAAATTTGTAATTAGCTACCTATCATAATTATTTTCAAGATATTAATAAAATTGTCACCCATTTCCCTTTCATCTCTATCAATACTTTAATAAAGTTTTTTACCTAACTTTTAAAATATTTCTTATTCTACCAACATAAAACTATGATCACTACTATAGCCATTTTCATCAAATATCAAATATTTTAATTCTTTTTTAATCCTTCTTAGTTTCTCTTTATCTGCCAACATATAATTAAAATTCTATCTTGACTAAACCCATTATACATTTTATCTAATATTTCCAATTTTCACACTTTAATCAATATCTTTTTCAATAATGTCCTATCAGTTTTATTAATATGATCATTTATATCACTTATGATCAATATTTTACACTTGTTTTTTGAAAGCTCATTTATATTCTTATATAAACTTTATACACTTTTACATCTTCCTCATTTAAAAAGAGCTAAATATTTTATTCCTCACATCCATTTCTCTCTATCTAGTTTCAATCTAACTCATATACGTTCTTTACAATTGCCTTTTAAAATATTCTCCATAACAATGTCTATATTTAGTATTTTTTTAACATCATCACATCTATTTATCTCTTTCCATTCATATTTCTGAAGATGTGATATTTCTTCATTATCAAATGGATATTAAGAAATATAATTTATTGTTCTCAAATCAAATTTTCTCTCTTATTCATAATTCTGCTATCCCTTTGCATATTTAAGAAATCAATTTTTATATTAATATTTTTGGTTGTCGTCGATGAGCCTGTTTTCACGCTAAAACACATAAAAATGCCGTTTCCACGGCCGACATGTTCGAACCCGCGTTTTCTATAATACAACTTTTTTGTTGTACTACAGATTGCAGGCCACTATGTCGCGTCGCAGTACAGCATGTATGTTTACGCAGCAAATACATTTTCCCAATTCGCACAGTTTATAAAATTGTTACTGCTTGGGAAGAGGGTGTGTTTTTTTTAATTGACTGGAAATGTTATTTTCATTGGTTTTTTTTTATTATTTTAAAGTATTGAAATGTTCAGATTTTGTAAAGTAATAATTAACAGAGTTTTCACACCGTAGTGTATTGAAGTTTTAAGTAGTAAATGTTGACGAGATATATGTATAAAGTGAATTGGAATTAGGTAACGCGTCAAGTAACGTACTGTTCGTAACATTTCCACGAGACATTTTAAGATTGTACCGTGTGTATATTTTTTAAATAAAAAAGAGCGTTAACACAAAAATATCCAGAAAGAAAAGTACAATTGTACACTGTTTTATTAAATGTCATAAAAAGCACATATTATAAACATTTTATATATATATTTGTCGTTGTTTAAAAAAGTTTTAGTTTCTTTCTTTTCTCCGACTACTGTTATACTTTGTTGAATATAGTTTACGTTTATTGTTATCATTTATTTTATAGATGTTAGTAAAAAAAAATATTTACAAAAATACGATTTTGATATTTTTTATTTTAGCATTACAAACAACAGAACACTAACCGTAAACCTAACCCTAAAGCTAATCCTAAAACTAACCCTAAACCTAACCCTAAACCTAACCGTAACAACTTTTACTTTTAGTTGTCATTCGATTTGAAATAAAAAATAGCAATAAACAACAACAAAAAAGCCGTAACCCCAGTAAAAAAATTTCCGAATTGATTTTTCTAATAAAAAGCAAATTAAAAAAGACGAATCAAATTGTAATTTGTTTCCTAAAACTAACCCTAAATCTACCGTAACAACTTTTACTTTTAGTTGTCATTCAATTTGAAATAAAAAATAGCGGTAAACAACAACAACAAAAAAAGCCGTAACCCCAGTAAAAAAATCTCCGATAGAAAATTGATTTTTCTAATAAAAAGCAAGCTAAAAAAGATGAATCAAATTGTAATTTATTTTATTTTACATTTATTATTATCATTTAATTTGTATATGTTAATAAAAAATAATATTTAAAATTAAATAATATTTAAAAAAGACGATTTTCTTTTGTTTTTATTTTCGCATTACAAAAAATACATCAAAATGATTATAATTAATGGCCCGTGAATGATCATATTTTATAGTTTAAGCGTGATAACTGCGCCATCCAGTGGGATATGGTTGCTCATCGACGACAACCATATTTTTTACCTTCTT
Organism: Epiperipatus broadwayi; assembly: GCA_028023455.1. Lineage (NCBI taxonomy): Eukaryota > Metazoa > Onychophora > Udeonychophora > Euonychophora > Peripatidae > Epiperipatus > Epiperipatus broadwayi. The sequence goes on from JAQFVV010000526.1 coordinate 46,130, forward strand.
TTAAATATTCCTTTTTTCTATATATAATTGCCAAATATTGTCTGACAAAATTATTTTCTACACTTACATCATCCATCACTATCTTCTCTCATATTTGTATTTCTATCTTATTATTTTCCTTAAGAATCTCTAATATTATATTTCCATTCTTACAAGTGGGTTTGTGTGTGTATTCCATCCCCTTCTTTAGTGTAAGAAATAATAAAATTTATCATAAATTAATTAATCTAATAGTTATTCTCCTTTCCTTTAATAAATGTGTATATTCCCTTTTAAAAAAAAATTGTTTCTTGAAAACACAATGACACACATTTTAAAAAATTAATATCACTATCTCTACCAATTTAACTAAAATTAACTTTATTCTACTACAAACTTTGGTAATAATCCTACTATATCTATCTGCTGCTCTTTTTTTTTTTTTTTCAAACTTATAGCATTTCTTCAAATCTTTTTAACTGTTTCTTCAGTATCACATTTGTCCCCATCAGAATTACTTACTTTTAGTCCTCATGTGTTTCCTTTCTATCTTATTTTTACCATCTTAAAATTCATATAAATCTATTTTCCTAGTAAATATATCTTTCTTACCTTCAGTTTTCAGAATTATTATTCTTATCGTTTACATCTGGTATCTTTTGGAGCAAAAATTAATATAAGACCCAGTCTTATTTTTGAGGAAATACAGTAACTTAACTCTTCTTTAGTACAAATTAATTATATAAAAATTCACTGAATTTAACATCAATTAAATTATTATTATTATTTTCTTGTAACATAGCATCGGCCGGGAAGCAAACCCGCTAACCCGGGACAACTGCTTTTGAGGCAGCTGTGCTGACTTCTCGACTACCAACGCTTGACTATTTTTCTTTTTTTTAGAACATTTTTTATCTAGATAACATTGATTTAATTACTTTTATAAAACAGTTTAATAATATAAAAAATTTAAGTTTTCCTTTAATTTTAATTACACATAATTATAGCTAATTTTTAACTTTGCCTTTTATCAGATATAATTCCACGAAGCTTATTTTTATTTCACTTTTGTATAACTTATTAGTTAATTCAAATATATTTCAGACTCATAGACAAATTTCAAGAAAACCCCATTTCACTAGCTGCGCTATGTCTTGCAGATCACTAATCACAGATAAAAACAAACTATAATACCAAACTTTCTATACAGTAGTACCACCAAGTTCAAGCCTTCATAATCAGTGGATGCAGGAAGGTTCATGCATAGTGCCTATTCATCCAACATCCCCAGACTAGTTTCTATCTTGTGACATTCAGCAGTGAGGAGTCTTGGATTTGAGAGCACTACACTTAGATCTCAAAATCTAATCCAACCCTCCAGCAGCCACCTTTTATCTATTTGGTTAACTCATAAAGCTAAGAGCCCAGGATGAAAACACCATAATATTTCCAACCCAAGTTCATTTACTTGTATACAAAGGTTTGCACTTGGTGGCACTACTGTATGGAGAGTTTGGTACTCTTATTAACAACACATGTAAACATGAGATGGTGATCATGTAATATTTTGATGGTTTTTATGTCTATCCTACCCATAGAATAATAGTGACTATGGTTTTTGAAAAACTAAAGACACGAAAATGTATAATGTTGAACTAAGTTAATATCTATATGAATATACAAGCAAATGAGCTTGGGTTGGAAATATTATGGTATTTTCATCTTGGTCTTCTAGCTTTATAGTCAACCAAATAGGTAAAAAGTGGCTGCTAGAGGTTTGAAATTAGATCCTAAGATCTAGGTGCAGTGCTTTCAAATCCAAGGCTCCTCACTGATGAAACCACAAGCTAGAAACTAGTCTGAGGATGTTAAATGAGTTGGCACTAGATAGGGATTTTATGCACAAATCTTCCTGCATTCATTGATTATGAAGGCTTTCACTTGGTGGCATTGCTGTATGGAGAGTTTGGTACTTTTATTAACATCATGTGTAAGCAAGTGAAATGATGATCATGTTGTGTTTTAATGGTTTTAACAAACTAAAACCTTATTCTTTAAATAAATATAATACATTAATTCTTTTTCTTTCTCCTTCATATATTAAATCATATTAATAAGTAATTTTCCAATTTCCAAATTACTTTTCAAATATTTATGATTTGTTTCTTGAATCATACTTCTAAATTTTATGTTCACATGATTAAATTATTTCCATTTCATTTTAAAGTAATTAATACAAAATGATAAAATGTTTTCAAAATGCAAAAAAAATGCAATTCTTACCTACATTCAATATATCCTGTTTTTGCAGAAAAATCTTTGATGACTGAGCAATTTCTGGAATAATGAATCTCTTTCTATTATGTCAAAGGCTTCCCTAAAGGTAGATCAACTTTGTGATAAATGGCAAAAAGATGTTAAAAGCAATGGGAAACCATTCCATTAAAAATTTAGGAGATCCCCATGATTTTGCAACAATGAATGAATGATTAATTTAATACTAATCTTAAGAATCATAGAATTCATAAACCAAGATTCATCAAAAATGAGAAAGCCGAGGCCACTCAGACTGTCAATCAGCAAAAGCCTCATAAGCAAAACAGACTAATGATGCACAGTTGGAATGCAAGAACATTATTAAAACCCAATGGATTAGAAAAAATAAATAATTCAATGATAATGAATGGATATTTTAAGAACATAGAAAATTAGATGGATAGAAAATGCTAATTTTAGAATAATTTATAATGGAGAAAATAAAACTAGGAAAAAAATAGTGTTGCCTTATTTTGAAAGACAAATGAATACATAATGTATTGAATATCTATCATATGAAAGAAAGAATATCAATAATTAAAATGAGCATAGATCCAATGGGTATGGTACTTATACAGATGTATTTTTCCACTACTGATAGTATAAAGAGGTTGAAAAAAATTCATAACAAATTATAAGAAATATTAGATCTTGTAAATGAAAAAGATATTATTTTGATGGATGAATTTAATACATTAGTGGGTATATATAAAAATTGAAATTATGTTGGTAGATGTGAATTGGGAAATACAAATCCAAGAAATGAGAGGCTGAGTGAATTTTGTGTAGCGTATGGCATGATAATAATACACTTTATAATGTGAACAAAAGAAGATGTATTTGTGGAAAGAACTTGGCCATTTTAAAAACTATTTGACTGATTATATTATAGTAAGCAGAGATGTAGAGATCAGATAAAATCTAGTTAGTTATCCATATGCTGATGTGATTAGTGATCACTTACTTGTTTTGACAAAATATAATTTTAAATTTAGAATAACATCTAACCAAAAAAGGTGGTGATTTAAGTTTTGCAGTACAAATATAATGAAGAAATTTGGAAAATAATAACATCATGAGATGGAGTGTTATAAAAAAAAAAAAGATGTAATAACAGTGGCTAAATTATGGGGGGAAATGATTTTAATACCTAAAAATTCCAGATAGCTCAAGATACGAAATTGAATTGAAATAAGAAACAAAATTAGAGATAAAGGTTTTAACAAATACAAAATAGTAAAAATTCAATTACAACTAAATATTAATCAAAGAAAGAATGGTGGATAAATATTTGAATAAACTGAGAAGAATTTAAATAGAGGAAAGATGGAAAAAGTATAAGAAAGGATTAAAATGATAAATTGCAATAAGAGAACATTTAATAACATTGTAAGAATAAACAAAATACTTTTTAAAAATCAGAAAATATCTTGAATATTTGTTTCTAAAAAAGAAGAGGCTTTAGAAATGAGAGATTACATAGAGAATAAAAATATAATTTAAGATAATAAAAGAAAATAAAAGGATAAAGAATAATAAGGCAACTAATATAGATGGCATTATTATATTTTATGATTTCTAAAACTATTGCATTAAAAAAAATGCAAATGATTATATCAACTCTAAAATGATAGTACTTCTGTCTCATGCCTCCAAGATTTTATTAGCAATAATTAATAAAAGGATACAACAGAAGATAGATTAAAAACTGAATGATGATCAATATAGTTTTATATTTGAAAGTGAATTTTTTTAAAAAAATAGCATTAAAGTAGTTTGAAAATGAATTGGAAAAGTAATTTGGCCTTCATTGATTAGATAAGAGTACTGACAGAATGGATTGAAAATTGTTATTTCAAATGATAAATGTAAGGTTGAAGGATGAATTTGAATTTATACAAATATCACAGCACTAACATAAATGGGGAAGATTGCATGTAATATTAGTCAATATAAAAAAAAGTAAATGTGACACAAATATTGTCAATTCTCATCTTATTTGATCAAATAATTTATTGAAAATATAATAATGACCATAAAAAGAAAAACCAAAGGAATTAAAATTGATGTCAAACATATTCATAGCAATTTTTACACAGATGGTATGACTTTTAACTGTTGATTCAAAAATAAATAAATAAAATACTTAAGACATTGTATATGCTTTTGGAGAGTTTCAAACTGAAGATAAATATAGGTAAAATGAAGATTACAGCAATTGATAAACAACAAATAAAAGATGGTTGGATATATTGATAAATAATACCAGTTTGGAGCATGTTAAGAAATTTTATTATTTGTAGCAATGTAGTTAAAGATAACAACAGATGTCTAATTGAGATTAAATGAAAAATAATTAATGGTGGCTAAACAAGTTTTTCTAAATAAAAAGATTTTACTAATAAATAAATAAACCAATATCAAAAACAGAATAAATTTTATTAGAACTTTTCTTGGAGGATACTAATATTTGAATGTGAGACTTGATCATTGGGAATGCAGGAAAATAAGACTAAATTAAAAGTTAAAAAAATGTGGCTTTGGAGAAATGATTAGATATGCTATATACGTGTATAATAATTAATAAGTTTTGTTAAAATAAGTTATACGTATATAATAATTAACGTTTTATTAAAATAAGTTTTGTTAGATGAAATAGGAATTTTGTAATTAAATTTGGTACGCTATTAAAGATAAGCGCTTCAGATTAGAAACTAATTAAGCAGCTAGATTAAAAGTGCTGATTACTAAAAGTAGACAATAGGAGAATTAATTGGTTTCTAAAACATTCCTTAACAAGAAAAAAGAAAGAACAAAAAATAACTAAGCAGCACTTGTAGCGGGGAACTCATTGAATGCACACGAAAGTCAAGAGTTTTAACTTAGCAATGGAACAAACCCAGTGAACTTCACCACTGAAGGTTAAAAAGTGGACCTAGGAACTTTGCAGGCCACACCGGTCTAAATTATGTTTTTCTTATGCCTTCATGACCAGAGTTCGTAAGTTAAACTTAATTGTCATATAACTATATATGTAATATTATTTATCCGACTGATAATTATATTAAACTATTTGTCTAATCATTTGGTTTCTGCTGTCTATTTACCTGATTGTTAAGCCGAGTGAGTGGCTGTACACAGCAGAAAATTGGCGCAGTTAATCGACAGGATACGTTCCAGTAGAAAAATCTGGTGCAATTTAGAAACAGTAGTGTATTCGAATCGAAGTCTGGGTGAAGATCAAATTAGGAGTCAGAAAAATTGTTTTAGTAAGTGTATTAATTTGTTTAGTAAGCGTATTAACAGTAATTTGTTTTAGTAAGCGTATTAATAGATTTTTTTTAAAAAAAAAAGCAAAATAGAAAATGATGACATCAGTGCCTCAGGTAACAATTAACGAGTTCAATGTTAATAACCCTTTTGATTGGCCAATTTACCTTAAGAGAATCGAGAAACTGTTTTTGATTAATGGCACGACAAGCGATCCCATTAAAGTTGCCACATTATTGTGTTATGCCGGGCAACAAGTAATCGAAATAGCAAATAGACTCTGTGATCACGAAGAGCCAGAGTATTTGCCATACAATGTAGTTACGGGAAAATTAAATAAATTTTTTCAGTCCCCAAGCCTTTGAAGCATGTCGCAAGACTACACTTCAGAAACCGAAGGCAAAACAAGGGAGAGCGTATACGAGATTATGATCAAGCTCTAAGAGAACTTGCTAAAAGTTGCAGTTATGGCGATGCCTTAGAGAATAATCTGCTTGAGCAATTACTTTGGGACATGTCAGACGATAGGCTTAGGCAGCAGTTACTGGCCTCAAGACGACGAAGCAACCAAAATGGGAGTAGCCCACGAAATAGTACTCGACCAATCGGAAGAATTTAGAAATTTTACCCACAAAAATGACAGTAATGTGTATATTCGGAAAACTGAAAATAAATCCCAACCTATTAAGAGCAAAACAAATGAGATAGTGTGTTATTGCTGTGGGAAAAAAGGCCACATGGCTCGTAAGTGTAAATATAATAAGGAGCATTGTAGGACTTGTGGTAAAGTTGGGCATTTGCAGAAAGTATGTCGAAATAAAGGAGAAAAGGATCGTGGCAACTCGCCAACTTGTAAAGTCAAAAATAAAAAAAAGTGTGATATTTACAATACACAGATTGGATATGGAAATCAGTTTATGCTGACAGTTAATTTATTAAAGACACCAGTAAAAATGGAAATTGACAGCGGAGCAGGCGTGTCAATGATGATACTTGAATACTGGGAGAAAGTAGTGCAAAATCGAAAAAATCCTCCTTTATTAATGAAGACAAGTTTAAGAGCAAAAGATGCTAGCGGAAATAGTATGAAAATATTAGGGAAGGTGATGGCTCAGATTGAATTAAATAGTACGGTTCGAACACTACCGTTATATATAGTACAAGGCGGTCTAAATCCTATTATAGGTAGGGAATGGTTCGATGCTTTGGGAATAGAGATATGTGTGATAAATAAAGTTGCTATTGAGCAAGAAATGAGAAATAAATATTGCGAATTATTTAAAAGTGATGAGGGAAAAATTATTACGACACCTATAAACATAGAGCTACAAGGTGGTGCGACCCCCGTTATCTGCAGACCCAGAAAAGTTTCTTTTGTGCTGCAAACTAAGGTAGAACAAGAGTTGATAAATCTGGTTAGTAAAGGTGTATTAACGCCAGTCGAGAAACGGAATGGGCCACTCCAATCGTGGTTATATCTAAACCAAATGGGTAGATCCGCATTTGCGGAGATTATAGGACTTCAATAAATAAAAACCTCACTAAAAGTCAATATCCTGTACCAAATGTCAGGGAAATACTGGAAAATATGCAAAAGGCAAGTCACTCCACTAAAATTGATTTAAAGGCCGCATTTCACCAGATACCAGTTTCTGAATGCACCTCAGAATTGCTAACTATTACAACACATAAGGGATTGTTTAAGTATAATAGATTGCCTTATGGAATTACGGTTGCACCAAATATTTTCCAGGCTAAAATGGACATGCTGTTCCAGCAAATGGATGGTGAAACACCGTATTTTGATGATATTTTGGTCGTGGCCAATTCAGAAGAGGAATTATGTGAACGAGTTTTAAAAGTTTGCGACAAATTATGTAGTTTCGGAGCTAAAATAAACTCAGACAAATGTATCTGGATGGCAACTGAATTAAAATTCCTGGGACACATAATCTCAAAAAAGGGAAAGAGACCCGACCCTCAAAAAATTGCAGCCGTAAAGGAAGCCCGAAGACCTAGAAATGTTAAAGAACTTCAAGCTTTCTTAGGACTTCTTAATTATTTTGAAGTTTTTCTTAAGGGGAAAGCTCACATAGGAAAACCGCTATACAATTTATTAAAAAAGAGCCAAAAATGGACAACATTTCAAGTGGTATTATTCTCCTTTCTTCTTTCCAAGAAAAAGCTTTTTGTGACACGAAAGAATTATTAACGTCAAACAGCTTATTAGTACACTACGACAGTAGCCTCGAATTGATATTGACAACAGATGCATCCGAAATTGGAGTAGGAGCAGTTTTAAGCCATACAGTAGCTGACGGTGAACGACCAATTGTCTACGCTTCCAGAATGTTAACAAAAGCTGAGCAAAATTATAGTCAACTAGATAAAGAGGTGCTGGCTATCATCTTTGCGATAAAAAAGTTTCATCAATATTTGTATGGTCGACAGTTCAAAATCTTTACCGATCATAAACCGCTGTTGGGATTATTAGCAAAAAATAAAACTGCCCCTGATCATCTAAGCCCTAGAATGTTACGTTGGGTTAATCTGTTATCAGGCTATGATTTTGATCTAAATTTCAAAAAAGGAAAGATCATTAAACACGCAGACGCACTATCAAGAATGCCCATTAAAGCTGAATTACAAAAAGACGACCAAACTATTAACTATATCGATAATTGTAACAACGAATTAATAACTAGTGAAAAGGTAGCTAATTGGACTAAGGTTGACCACGGATATAAACACTTAAGTAAATGGATCAGCAAAGGCTGGCCACAAAGTCGGCCCGAGATACTACATAAAACTTTATGGGACGTAAGACAAAGACTTTCCATAAACAAGGGATGTATTTTAATGGATGATAGAGTGTTGATACCAAGCAGTGGGCGGAATAAGATTCTTCACTTAATTCATCAAGGTCATCCTGGGATAGTGCGGGCCAAAGCTCTGGCTCGTAGTTACATATGGTGGCCCGCAATAAATATTGATATAGAGAAATATGTGAAATCATGTGAAAGTTGCCAAATAAATGCAAATATGCATGAGAAAAAATATGCTGCTTGGCCGGCAGCTGAAAGAGTGTGGAGCCGTATTCACGTTGACCACGCTGGACCATTTCATGGCTTCATATTTTTGGTAATGATCGATACTTATTCAAAGTGGACGGAATATAGAGTAGTGAAAAACACAGTACTGAAGGAACAATCGCAAAACTGAAGGAGATTTTTGCTTTCCATGGTATTCCTGAAACAATCGTGTCTGACAATGGTACCAGTTTCACATCCACTAAATTTGAAGAGTTTCTCACAGAATGGGGAATTAAACACTTAGCCATGCCCCCATATCACCCGGAGTCCAATGGTATTGCAGAAAAGGCAGTACAAACTTTGAAGCAAACGTTACGGAAGGAAGGCACTACAAATATACAAGATACCTTACATTCTGCCTTATTATATCAACATAGTACTCCGTGTGCTACAGGAAAATCTCCTGCAGAATTAATTTTCGGACGGAAACTCCGCACGAAACTATCGTTAATCCACCCAGAACAAAACTCTACACACTACGATGGCAACGCTGGAGATACTATTTACTCCAAGGGAGAAAAAGTCTGGGTTAGAGACGTTATCAGAAAATACTGGGTGAAGGCCTTCATAAAAGAAATTCTGTCAAAACAAATAATACTTGTAGAGACAGAAACTGGAAAAACAACGCGCAAGCACATAAATCATGTGAGACGTCGAGAAGAATTAGTGCAAACCGGGAGTACTGCAGCACCACGCATTCCCAAAAGCGAAGAGAAATCCGACGATCAAGAAACTGAAGGAGCCAACAAAACACCAGTAGAAGAGAAGTACGACGATCAAGAGACCAACAAAACGCCAGTAGAAGAGAAAACATCTCCATGAAGATCTTCAAGAGCAAGAAAAGAACCCGCGTACTTAAAAGATTATGTAAGACTTCAGAAACAATAATTTCTGAAGTGGTGGAGGTGCTATATACGTGTATAATAATGTTTTCTTAAAATAAGTTATACGTATATAATAATTAATGTTTTATTAAAATAAGTTTTGTTAGATGAAATAGACAGGAATTTTGTAATTAAATTTGGTACGCTATTAAAGATAAGCGCTTCAGATTAGAAACTAATTAAGCAGCTAGATTAAAAGTGCTGATTACTAAAAGTAGACAATAGAAGAATTAATTGGTTTCTAAAACATTCCTTAACAAGAAAAAAGAAAGAACAAAAAATAACTAAGCAGCATTTGTAGCGGGGAACTCATTGAATGCACACGAAAATCAAGAGTTTTCACTTAGCAATGGAACAAACCCAGTGAACTCCACCACTGAAAGTTAAAAAGTGGACCTAGGAACTTTGCAGGCCACACCGGTCTAAATTATGTTTTTCTTATGCCTTCATGGCCAGAGTTCGTAAGTTAAACTTAATTATCATATAACTATATATGTAATATTATTTATCCGACTGATAATTCTATTAAACTATTTGTCTAATCATTTGGTTTCTGCTGTCTATTTACCTGATTGTTAAGCCAAGTGAGTGGCTGTACACAGCAAGATATAAAACCAATAAGACATCACATGAACTTAAATAATGTTGCTCAGTAGAAAATTCTTTTTCTCTCAGGACAGTTATGACACCTAGTGTAAGTTTTAGTAATTAATAGATATCAAATCTTTATCCAATGCTGTCTTATCCAATATTCCCAGACTAGTTTCTAGCTTATAGCTTTCATCAGTGAGCTTTTTGATCTTTAGTAAACTTGTACTAAGTGGCATAATAATGGTGACAAAAAAAAAATTGCTGCTGAACAGCAAGCATTGTGTAAGCTGGGAACATGTGATGCTTTATTGGTTTTATACCAAATCGGATAAGTGTCTATAAATACTAAAAAACAAAGGACATCACAATATGTAGATACTAAACTGATTTCAGTTCTATATAATTATGCAACTAAGTTGATTTAAATTGAAATCTTTAATATGTTTACAATTTGGATCGGTAGCTTAATAAAAATGTCTACTAGAGAAAAGATACATTAGATCCAAAAGATCCAAATACAATGATTCCAGATCCAAAAGCTCCTCACTGATAAAAACCATAAGCTAGAAACTACTCTGGGGATATTGGACTGGACAGCACTAGATAAGAATTTATTATGCATTATTATGTGGCATTTGCCTTACACAATTTGGCACACTTGGTAAAGTTTCCTACTTGGGATTGGGAAGTATTAGGATCGATTCTGGCACTCTGGTGTCCAAACTTTTTATGAATCTCAAAACAATAATCATATGCCTTTTTTTTTAACTGGCATGTAATGGTTACAAAATTTTATACTAGGTGGCATACATATGATGAGAGAAAAAAATTGATTAGGAAGACTTGGATGAAAAAGATTAATAATCAGTTATTGAAAAAAATGGGTATAGAAAAAACCCGTTAAACATAAGATTAATAAAAATTTCTAGGACAGATTATGAGGCATGATGTTTTTTCTACAAAATGTTTGAAAGGATAAAGTTTTAAAAAGGTTGAGTGGTAGGTCAAGGAAGTCTTACCTTAAAATGTAATCAATGTAATATGTAGACCATATGAAATTATGAAAAAAAAATGGCTGAGGACAAAAAGAGAACATAACATATGAGAATGATAAACAACTATGATTACTTTTTTTTTCCTAAAAAATTATTATAAATCTAAGCCTGCTTTTTGATTTTATTGTAAAAGATATTATTCTAAATTTCTATTTAAATTGAATAAAGTAAAACAAAATAAAATTTTAATAAAACAGTTTAGTTACCAGCATTGTAACATTTCACTGAACAATCTGGAAGTGCCAAGATGATATCTGCTTTTCCACCATCATTGTAAGCTACAGATGTGCAAATTGTACCGATCCTTAAAACTAATGTAAACCTATCACAAAACAAAAAGTATAAAATAATTAATAAACTTTCTTAACAACTATATATGAATATATGTATGTTCAATTCCTTGCATGAATCTAAATTAAAATACTAAACAAAACAGCATCACAAATAAATAACTCAAAATCATTAGTGTTTAAAACTTTGCCACCCTTTAAAAATTCATTCTAGCATTTCAATATTTACATAAACTTTTTAAATAAAAATAATAATAAATATTTTATGTATATGCAAAGTAATTTTTGCACAAATTCTTCTATTAAGATTTCTCACACTTTTATCTGAAACTTGTTTATTTTTGTCATAATTAACTTGTGGTATAACGTTTAACTGTTTCTTTCATTAATAAAAGTGCTTCAAGAATACTAGCAGCCACTAAAATAATCTTATAAGTGGAATCAATTAATTACTATAGGTTCACCAATCTGCTACAGTTTTTTCAATCTCTATTTGGGTTCAAATGAGGATTTTTTGCTCTAGAGTCCTAAAACTATCACTGAGCCATAACTTCAAAGAAAGAACTATAAATTTCAATAAAACTGATACATCATCAAGATAAAATAATAAATGCAATCAATAATGTATCAGAAATAAATCTAACCATTTAAAATGACATTTTATAAATTACATTTTCTAACTACTAAGACTTATCTTTACACTTCAATAAATTTTTATATTTGGCAGCAGAATACGTGGAAATAATACCCTTAAAAATCATTGTACTAACATGTTAACTACTAGAAAGATCAACTTCCAAAATAGTAACACACTAATACCAATTTTGGACAAAATTCTCAATACTGATATAATTCTATATGAATGTTTTACCTTAGAATAAAAAAAAACAAAACAATTATTTAATGGTTTTTAGTAATAAAATTTCCTTTGTTGAATTAAGTTTGTAAATAAAAAAATGTAATGGCAAAAACTAATTAATTTTCAAAATAATGTTTTTCTGTTATTGTAAACAGTTAATATTTAATACATCATCATACTGAAAATAAGTCTTTGATAATGATGAGAAATGATATATGACCTATTTACAATTTTCCAATTGTAATAAAAATGTTATTTTTTATTTTGATGATATGTATTACAAATATAAATTATTTTTTCATTGTTATTTTTTGTAATGCATTTCATCTTTTACAACCTGAGAAAAGTCTAGATCGTCACTCATTCTATAAGACTGAAAAGAGTCAAAGCAGACCAACTTACACAAACTGATTAAATTTAATCTGTCATTTTGAAAAAAAAAATCTCAAAAACATTAAGATAAAAATATTAAAATAAATAATCAAATGATTTATCACTCACATTGACGGTTTGTTTGAGCTCAAGGAGAGACAAATTGATCTTCAATCTAGAGATCTTTAAGACTTAAGTCAGCCACTCCAACATTGCATTAAATCATGCAGAACATTAAAAAAATACATTTATCAGGCAATCAAAATGCCATTAAAAGCATAAAACTTTTATTGCTCTTATATAAACAATATGCAATTGTTAACATTTTACCATATTAATGAATAATCATACTATAAACACACACACCTATATATAAACTGTATACAAATAATGAATGTAATCATTTATATGTTATCATCATAAAATATTAGCATTTCTATGTCACAGTGAGGAAACAATACACAATTTATAGATCATAAAATATTTGTATTTTTATATATATAAGAAAAATACTGTAAAGTATGCCATATAATTTTTCAGCAAATATATTCATAAAATATTTATATAAATAAATTGAATACAATATGTAAAGTAATTATCTATATTTTAATAAAATATACATATGCCTTTTAAATATATATATTGTAATGCTAGTGAGAGATATATGTTATAAAACCTACATATAACTGCATTACATATTTCATAATTTTTTTTGAAAAAAAATTATGATCAAATTTATTTGAAAAAATAGTTAGAGACACAATTATTTAAGTTTTAAAATGTAGTTTTGTAAAAATAAAAAAAAGATTGCATCATATTTTTCCTTTTAAAATAGAAAAGTTTTAATATTGAGAGCATGTAGGAAGAAAATCTAAAATAAAAAAATTTAAATCTCAACCTCTCCTTTTTATAAATTAATAAGAAATTAAAAGAATAAAATGTATAAAAATAAGTAAATATAAAAAATAAAAATTAGTTAGTAAAAGAAAACTTTCGAAAATGTAATTAGTTTAAAAGATTACTGGTTGATTAAAAAAAAGTAAAACTGATAAATGAACTAATTAAAAAAACATGTAAACTATCTCATAAAAGTGATAGTAGATTAATCTAAAAAAAGATTAGATAACATGTAATGTAAAAGGTAATTAAGTTACAATCAAAATTAAAAATAATGATAAGGAATTAAAACAATGAGAGAGGAAGAGTATAAAAAGTTGCAGCTGCTATTATTATTCAGTTCTGTTCAAGTCCAGTTCAAGTTCAGTTCAGATTCAGTCCGGTCTTCATTTTGTGATTGATTCATTCCGCTTTTTCCACACTTCAGTCCATAATTGATTCATTGCTTAATTCACTCATTTATCTGGAGATTCAAAAATCCAAGAATAGCATAGAGCCCATCATTACTGCTGTGGAAAATATTATTGCAGAAGCCACAGAACTAGCAACATGCATTGCTAGATCACTTTAGAAGTGTTCAACTGGGCTTTGTGCCCCTAATCATCAGCAAAAAATCAACTGGCCTTGCTTGGAACCAATGCCTAAAACAAATGCCTAGATTGTAAATAGATGTTGCCAGATACTCTCTGTTTAACAGAAACCTGGAAGGAAAGCTATGAAGCCATCAATGGAGAACCAAAAAACCAATTGATTGGAATCAAAACCAATGGAAAATATACACAAATAAAAACCTGGGCAAATATACTTTTAAATAATGATCTAGACACTTTATTTTAAATGAAATGAACTTTAATAAAAGGACTATTATAATTTTAGCTGGAAAGTAATCATTTATATTTTCTTATGTAAAATTTATAATGTAATATTCTGTTAGATATATGTGTGTGCATAAATAAATAATGATTGCTTAATTGTTATTTGGAATACTCTCTCTCTCTCTCTTGTTACTGCATCACCAATAATTTAAGAATATAGTTATTTTTATGTGTTAAATAAATGCACTGGACCCCTGGTATAGAATATGAGCTAGTTTAGGATATTTCAAGTGCTAGATTTGTGACCTGTTGTCCAAACATACTGACCATATATAATTTATATGGTCGGATGGTGCATGAGTTGTATACTCAAAACAAATGAAATGCTTTGGATGTAAAGTGTTGATCTAGCAGCTGAGGAGAGCTATGGCCTGGAAATGTGATTATAGGTAGTGCTTTGATCTGACCATAGGTACCATTAATGGTTAATCTATCAATGGTATTCTACTCTGGTCCATCACCGCAGTCACAAAGTTTCCAAAAGTTAGTTACAAAATTTTAAAAATTGTAATAAACGTGCAACTTCAATGGACCCGGTTCAATATATATAATGTATAAATTAATAAACTTCTTTTGCTATGTTCCATAATGAAAGTACAACTTAATGTTTTAATTCTATTATATGCTTTAATTTTTCTTAAACAATTATAATTCAGAATAAACGCTTGGAAGTGAAAAGTAAAAAAGCTTGAAAATAAAATTCTTATATAAAGCAAGAAATAAGAACAGCCTAAAATGGAATTGTCATATTCTTAATATAATAAGCTAAGCATGCTTTCGATATCTTTATAACAATATCATAATCAAAGCAATACAGCGCAAAGTGTGGACGAATAGCATAATATAAAGGGTATGTAAATAATATGTCAATAAGTAGGTTAATTACATGACCCACTTTTTAGAAAGGGAAGCAGGATTCCTTTTTGTTTATGGCATAGGTATTGTTGGCAATATTACCTCATGTTTTGCATCATTCCATTCTAAACATACCATACTGCCAATGTAAGTTCAAAGGTATGGCCAAGTTTGTTTTTGTGATCTACAAATATGGATTTGTGGTCAAAGTTGTTCTTGGCTCTTTTATACAGATATTGGTGCTAGGCAACTCTTGTTGCCAAGCTAGGACAAAATTTTCTAAAATGGCCCACATTGCAATTAGCGTGATTGCAGGAAATCTTGTATATGATTCAGGGATTTATTTAGAGAGTAGTTTTTCTTTGAAATTATTAATTAAGTGGTTTATAGTGGGTGGGGTCTGGAAGCTGATTCTATATGTTTCTGAGCAAACTTCCCAAAGTGTCCAGAAATATAAACAATGTTTGCTCAGAAATATACAGAATCAGCCTCTGGACCCCACCCACTCTAAACTGCTTAATTAATAACTCCAAAGACAACCTCCTCCCCTGAACAAACCCTCTGCAAATCATGTACAATATTTTCCTGCAATCATGTTAATTGCAACATATTCTATTTCCAAGAAGTTCATGCTAGCCTGTCAACAAGAGTCAGCCATCACCAATATCTGTATAAAAAAATCCAAAAATAACTCTGACAAATCCATATCACACAAACCAACTGGGCCATACCTTTGAACCTACACTGGCCAGTGTAAGTATGTTTAGAATGAAATGATGCAAAACATAAAATAAAGGAGGCTTGGCATATCACCAACAATGCTAACACCATAAACAAAAAAAGAAACCTGCTTCTCCCTCTCTAAAAAGTGGGTCATGAACCCTACTTATTTTTATATTCTTTATATCACACAAGAAAATATAATTATTGGTATTGTAGAGTATCCATACATACAAGGGAAAGCAGACAAACTAAATAAAATCAGCAATTAATATAATGTTAGAACAGCTTTCCAAAGCTATTGTACACAATGAAGAAGCCTAACTTCTAAAACCTAAACTTGAAATGCTGAAAAACAAAATTTGCATCTACAAAATATCATGTGAGTGTGGAAGAATGTATAATTATGAATCACCCACTGAAAAGTGATTAAAAGAGCACAAACTATGTACCACGTATAGGGAAGGGGGGGGGCAAAAATAACTGGAATGGTTCTTGATAGCTATGTCTATTGTAGTACATGATTCTTCTTCTAATACCTCTTATGAGAATCCTTCTGCATCAATCTTCCAAATGATGTCATCATGTAAAATCATGGACACATGTAACATTTCAAATTTTATAATGGCCAAAAAAGTTGGAACAATGTAAAATTGTGTTTTCTTTTAAGGAAAATGGCAAGAAGAACAGTTGTAATGTTTGGAACAGTTTACAATCAAGTTGCTCTGAAAAAAAACAAGTTTACATATTTTAATAGAAGTGTTAAATTTACTATATCCTAAAAAAGACAGGCAAGTGAAGTCAAATGTCAAGATGATGCTGATTTTTTTTTTGAGGGGGGGGATGCAAAGGGTGATTGTTCACTCAGATTTTTTTTTTCATAAAGATCAGACATTTAAAACTTACAAGCATTTAAACCTACAAGTTCTGAAACTTTTGCATGATGTGGAAAAGTGTAAACATCCCATTTTGTGGCAAAGTGAGGAGTGCATGTTTCATCACAATAGCGCAGCTAGCACATAAAGCTCAAGTATAAAGGGTTTTTAATAATATTAAGCATGAATTAACTTATCCATCAGTCACATTCCCTTAAATTTGTTCTGTGTAACTGCATTTTAATCTCTCAAATAAATAAAAAATTATTTCTTTTTTGCAGACTTAGAAGTGAAAAAAAAAATGACAGAGGCATTAAAATGCATCACTTTGCAAGTCTTTCTGGTCTACTTCGGAAAGTGGAAAACACATTTAAATTGGTGCATGCATTGAATAGACTATATTTTGAAAGTGAAAATAAATATTTTTTATTATAAAATTCCAGTTATTTTTGGATCCCCTCTCATATATTTGACTGCAAAAAGACAAAAATATTGGACAGAAATAATGCTAAATAAAAATGAATATTTGCTCCAATTCTGTTTCCATTTTATGACTGACTTTTGGCAATGTTTATGTTTGATGATTGATATTTTAATTTGAATAGATTAAAAGCAAAACAAAAGCTTCACACTTTTTCCAATTCAAAGCATATGATGTACAGGATATTTTTAATGAAGTTCTTGATTATCAATCATGGAAAAAATATATTCAATAATTTTTAATTTTGGTGATTATCAACTTGATATGCACATCACATTTTTAAATGAAAGATGGATTTGAATGTTGAGCTCAGACTCTACTGCATTTAATAAGTTAAAAGATGAACTATTTCATCATAGAGATATAATTACTGCAATCAAATTAATCATTTATAGCGTTATTTTGTCAAATTTACCATATAAAATTAAATTTGTATCTTCTATTGACATAGCATAAAGGCATTAAAAAAAAATTATTTAAGAAATACCATACATTATTAAAAATATGATAGCAAGATCATAATACCAATTGATATATTCTTCAATTTTCTGGATGTGATGCTGTAGAATAGATTATTATAAAGATATATGTTCATTGGATTAAGAACATGAAAAAAATGAATAGCATCAGACTTCCTTAAAAAAAAAAGTATTCTATGGTGAAGCATGGTTTTTATGAGAGGCAGATCTCATTTATATTATAAATATTTATCTCAAAGAAAATTTAAAAAAAATAGTAATATTAACTATTTTCAATGGTAAGACATGGATGAGGAAAGAATACAAAGAAGAGCAGCAATTTGGCAAAAGTAATAAATCTTTCAAAAAATTATGCAGTATGCTAAAGAAATTAAAAGATAGACCAGTATGTCATATATGTGGACTTCTTCGTGTTTCACAGATTGGCTTGTAGAGTCTCATAAAACTTATTTTTAATTTTTAACTTTTTACTTTTATTTTTTAAAATTCTGCAGTTAGAATAGCCATATTCATTTACAAGTAGCAGCTAATAATGATGACTGCACATATTTTAAGAATATATATATAATATGAAATGTTTAACCAATAATATTACATAAAATGTTAATATCATGCATTATTTGCATAACTAAAATAAAATTTTAATAGATTAATGGCAATATTGAATATATATTTTTTATCTAGTTTCTGAGATATTTTTTAAAATGAAACTCCAAAAATAAGTAGTTTATCTAAGGTGCTCTGCACTATTACACTGTAAAAATTCCCCAATTTCATGTAATGGATAGAAATTTGACTATTTTCAAGCTGTGAAAAATGAAATATAATACAAAAATAATAAATAGCAAAAAAATAATTTGCATTTATAATATGCATCATAAAAATAATAATAACAATTAATTAGTAAACAGTTTTTAACATAATTTAATTAAAAATAGGCCTTGGATCACTTCTCACTGTCAAAAAGTAGTGTGTTTTTAATACAGTGATACATAAAATACTAGACAATAAAGAAAAACATTTTCAAATTGGAAGCCATCTATCACTAAAATTTTTATTACATTTTTACAAAATTAATTTATAGCAGTAAATTATTATTTAACTATTAAATACATAAATTTTGTTTTTCATTTAGTTGATATTCAATCAATAGGATAGCATTTTGAAATTAGCATATTAGTAAACTGACTTCTGAAGATGTTATTTTTTTAATATTGTTTTTCTATATAATGGCTATTAGTACTTTAGAATAAATCTATTTTCATTAACCTAATTATTTCTTTATCATAACCAAAAAATTATTATTTTTTGTATATATGTATATATTTTGAGGTCTTCATACAATATAAAAATAAATATTAAATCAATCATGATTCAAAAGATTTTAAAATACATTCTAATCTTTCAAAAACTTGATAAAACAATGATTTCTTAATTAGATAAAACATTAGAAAATTCTTAGATTTATTATCACAGCTTTATATTGTATGTTCTTTAAACTCTAACTGAAAAATAATTAAATTCAAATAGAATCTAAGCATTACAAATAAAAGATGTATCAAACATTAGATCTTCAACATCAACTCTCTATTTTTTAAATACTTCTGTTTTTGTTTTTTTGTTGTTTCATTTAGTCGTTAATTTTTTACAAATCACTGGAAAAGTCATTTCAAATTCTTAATTATCATCTTAGACATATTCATCTAACTATAAATAAAGTGTGAAAGTAATTCTAAAGATAAAATTTTCTCTTAATCCTAAATTTTATTATACTGTTAGTTTTTAAAAATCATTTAAGTTCTTCCTTGTTTTCTATTAAAATACCAAATAATATTAAATATATATATAATTCAAACTTTACTATCTAAGACTTGAAATTAAAAATAAGTTTTTACTAAAATTATAAATATTTGCATAGCTATAATGCTCATCAAGTGACCAAAGCAAAAACTCAACTAGACAAGAAAAAATTATTAAAGACTCACTGTCAAATTGTAATATGATCCAGTTCAATTTATCTAAATCAATAGATATTGACCATGTTTTATTAATATTGTGCTATCATAATGTTAAAAAAAACATGCCTTATCTATCTTATCTTCATTTTTATCACATTGATGAATATCCATTATAGAAAAGTCTAAAAACAGCTATCTATATATTGTAACTGAATAAAATGTGGGCCAAGAAAGAATAGTCCTAGTTTATTAATAACCCGCAAATTGCGATGCCATTTGTAACTGAATAAACATGATTCTAAGCTCTTATTTAATACTCCCACAGATTTGAGTGGCATTTATAACTGAATAAAACATATTCCCTAAAGTTGAATACCATTTATCATGGACTGAAATATCAGGATAGCATAACCCTTGTTATAACCTCATTATTGGTCACCATTTATAACAGAATAAACATAAACCAACAAAAAAGAATCCTAATTTAATAATGCCTGTGAATTGCAATATCTTTTCTAACAAAATGAAAATGATAAACTGAGTCAAGATGACTATCACCCAATGAATGCTAAGCTAACACCTAATTCAACCTTTTTATAAGGCTATGTGTCTGGACACCATTTATAACAAAATAAAACAATGATGATAATCTTCGCTATAACCCCAAAGATTAGAATAGCATTTGTAATGGATTGAAAGTAAATAAAACCAATGTTTCAAATTATCCTAAGAATATGAGCTTTATTTGCAACAGATTAAAAATGAACATAATACTGACTAAATATCACTGTGTTATAAATAGCAATATATATCTATTAAACAAACCACTAATAATGGAAAGCACATAACAAAAAAATGAAAAAAATAAACTGTGATGTCCTTCATGAATTAAAACACTGTTTATAACAATACAAACTCATCATAAATGTTAAATGATATTCTTATTTAAACAATATAATTCATAAATGAATAAATTCTAGTTGGCTTGCATGTGTAATGAATAAAATAATAATTTTTAATATATGCCATACAAAGTTAGAAGCTATTTATATTAAAATGAGAATTATAAAGATAAGAAACAAAGACTTTAGCATAATCTACAAACTTAAAATATTAATGATATCAAAATAAAATTTAATTCAATAGTTGGTCTTGAACTATAACTAAATAAAATTAAAATAATGTTAATTTAGCAATGCTATTTTATTATCATTAATATACCCTTACTGAATAAACTGATTACAATAAAACTGAATATTTGATAATGATACCAAAGTTTTATTATGTATAAATTTATGCACATTAATCTATTCTTAATAAATATATAAAACTTTCTCTCCTAAAATCCTATAAATTCATTAAATCATATATAAAATAAAATACCTTAATATTATACTATAATATAATGCATAAAATCAACTAATCCAGCATATCTCATATCTTTATTAACTTATAATAATATAAAATAAACTCAACCTTTTAACTAACCTCAAAATCTACGGTACCCAATCATAACAGTATGAAATAAATGATGAATTCTCATTTGACGCTTATTCAAATAAGATTAGCAAATCCGAACAAATTATTCTTCACTCTAATAAAACTAAATTATCAAATTTTAAGTTATAATTATCATACTATACAAAAGATTATTGATGTTTTATTATGGTCAAATATCAATATTTAATCCTAGTATTTAAACTAAATTTACAATCTTCACCAACAAACATCAAATATAATTAATGCAAATCACTTTATTTAATATATTTCCAATATCAATTTTGATATATACAATTATCAGTTTTATAATATAATAAGATTACCATCTTTGTAACTAAATACTAACTTAATATAATGTTCACCCAATAAATAATTTAAAAGAATATGCAAATATCCAAGTATAACTGCCTTAATTTATCTTCAATAATTATTATATTTATACTTTATAGATTATCGAATCATTTCAGATCTAAATTTCTGACCTACTATAACTGTCACATATAACAAACAGAATAATTATAATAAACTTCTAATTACTTATTAAATATCTAATAGTACCCAATCAATTAATTTATTGCCACATAAGAATCTATACCTAGTCTAATTAATAAAATATTAAATTCACTACAAAAAAAAAATATGTGATTATACATGTTTATCAATTCTGTGGTTTAACTTAAGAACTGTTTTACAACTACTTATAATGAATTATGTAATGTAAGTCAATATGTGAATATCATCTTATCAAAATACTATTAACCAATAAATTTGCATTAGTAATTGAATGACATCTAAGCAAGTTTACTTGTTTTAAATTAATTCAAAATTTATTAACAATAAATATAAATTAAATATATATATAACAAATAAACTATAAATGTTTAATATATATATGATCCAATTATGTATTATACAATATGTTCGCTGTTAAAATTTAATTTTAATTAAATATGTAATTATATATTGAATTTCACCTATAAAATTATTTAATCCAAAACATGTATCTCTATATAACACAAAACATGTTGTAATACCTACATATTTTGCAACATACAAGAGAATCAATGACATTCCCAATTTTTATAAATATATATATAGTTAAGATAAAATATAATAAACATGAGTCTACCCATTCATTCACATTAATTTAATAGAATCAAAAAAAAAATTTGCTTCGATGTAGCTCTTTTAAACTCCTAATATTTATAAGTTATATTCAAAAATAATTTATAATCAATGAATAAAAAGATGTTTTGTAATTAAAATTATAATTATTAAGCTATGAAATATAAATTGAATTTAGAAAAACTTAACTCATATTCTATGCATACAAAATAAATATGATGACTTTTTATTTAGGTATTTACAAATGCAGTTCATTTTCAAGTGTAATTGGAAGAACTATCATATCAAATGGGACATATTGAACTTTGTGAAGTTAGAAGAAAAGGTGAAGAGACGATTTAAAAAGTAGACATGTATTTTACTACAAAGAGACAAATATTGGAAGTACAAGTGGAGTAGTATTCATTATAAATAAAAAGTGAAAAAACAACATTGTGGAGATTGGTGGTGTATCAAACAAAGTGTCAAGATTAGTTATTCAACTTAATAGCAGGTATCAAATCAGATAATTCAGGTTTATGCCCCAACAAGATCTCATAGTGATGAAGTGGTAGAAGATTGTACAAAAGCTTTTGACAAGAATAAACAATATTTTAAAATTGTTGTGTGAGAGTTTAAAGCTAAAACTGGTAAACAAATGTAAGATGAAAGGGCTGTAGATAAATTTGGTTATGGTAATAGAAATGAGAGAGGACATAGGCTTGTAGAATTATGCAGAAAAAGAAAAACTTTATATTATGAATTCTTTTTTTGAGAAAAATGTTAAAAGGAAATGGACATGGAAGCAACTAAATGAAGCTATATCAGAATTGGATTATATTTTGCCTAACTGAAAATATATATTTCAAGATTGTAATGACCTTAATAAATTCAACACAGGAAGTGATCATCAATTAGTAAAATGTAAGATATGTGTTAATGCAAAACTAGAGAAAAAAATTATTAAGAAAAACAATATTGACAGTTAATCTTCCTAAACTTCAGAAACATTCTAATGAATTTAAATTAGAACTTGCAAATCTTTTCAAGTATTAATAGATTTTGAACATGATTCAGATTTGGATAAAATTAATAGAAAAATAACTGATACACTTTTAAAAACTGCAAAAAAGATAGCTGGTAGAAAAAAGCAGCAATTGACCAATAAAATTTCTATTGAGACTAGAAAATTTATGGAAAAAAGAAGGAATATGAAGAAACATAAAAATGATGCATTAAGAAGGATGAAAATCTCGAAATTTGTAAAATGGTGTGAAAAAAAGTTGATAATGATATAAAAAGGTATAATTGTGAACTAATAAGGAAAGCTGTAAAAGAGAATAAAAGTCTCAAGAGTGTTAAAGGTATAATTGTGAACTAGTAAGGAAAGCTGTAAAAGAGAATAAAAGTCTCAAGAGTGTTAAACAATATTTTGGTATTGGTAGAAAACTTATATCTGCAATAAGAAAAAATGATGGAACTATAACTAAAAAGAGAGATGACATCATGAAATGGGTAGAAGAGTTCTATCAAGAATTATATAATAATAAAGAACAAGTATCTCCTGCATTTCTTATATCTTCTAAATTTGCCAGAATTTTAAATGAAGAAGTGAGACATGCAATTAAATTTATAAAGAAGGGAAAAGCGCCAGGTAATAAATAAATTATAATTGATATCTTAAAATAAGCAGGTGAAGAAATAGAAAAAATGTTGGCAAAGTTATATACAAAATGTCTAAATGATAAAGATATACCAAATGTTGAAAGAATGCATTATGACCTATCAGCCTTTTATCAATTTTATACAAAAAAATTTCCAAGATAATTACAACTCGTCTGCAGAAAACATTGAATTTCAACCAATTAAAAGAACAAGCTGAATTGATCTGGTTTTAATACAATAGATCATATTCAAGTATTGAGAGAAGTTATAGAAAGAACCAATGAATATGAGTTGCCATTATGTTTTGGATTTGTAAATTATGAAAAGGCATTTGATTCTATAAGCATTTCTTTAGTAATTAAAGCATTGGATCATTAAGGTATAGACCCAGGATATTGTCATATTCTGAAGAATACTTATAAAAACACAACAGCAATAATTAGATTACGTAATATTAGGAATGTTAACATTGAGAAGGATGTAAGACAAGGTAATCTCCAAAACGTTTTGCAGCAGTACTGCAAGAAGTGTTTTGTGGATTAAAATGGGAAGCTAAAGGAATAAAAGTAAATGGAGATTATTTAAGAATAGATTTTTCAGATGATGTAGCTGTTTTTGCAAATAATGCTTCAGAGCTTTCAAGAGTTATCAGATGAAAGTAAGAAAGTAGGACTAAAGGTAAATGTTAAAAACACTAAAGTAATGTTTAATGAATTTTCTCAAAATGAAAATAAAGATGATTATGATGAGTGGGAAAAAGTTAACAGCTGCAAATAACTTGGTCAGATTATTATTACAGATGGAAACATAAAGGACGAAATTATTCATAGAATTAAACTTGGTTGGAGTGCTTTTGGTAGAAATAACTTAATATTAAAAAGAAATATGCCTATGTAATTGAAAAGGAAGGTTTTTAATAAATGTGTTTTGCCAGCTCTTACTTATGGATCTGAGACTTGGACACTTAATAGAAGATCGATATAGTGATTTTATACCACTCACGAAAGTATGGAGAGATGCATGTTAGGAGTAACAAGAATAGATCGAACAATACATGGGTAAGAGAACAAACTGACATAGTTGAAAGAATTAAAAGACTGAATTGGAGTTAGGCTGGACATATTGCTAGAAGAGATGATAATAGATGGACAATTGAAATCTTAAACTAGATTCTAAGAAATTGTAACAAACACAGAAAGAGACTATATATGAGATGGATGGTTGAAATAAGAAAATGTGCAGGGGTGATGTGGAGAAGAGAGATTAGAGATTGGAAAAGATGAATTGAACTTGGAAAGACCTTCATCCTGCAATAAATTTTAACGATATTTATAAATACTATAATTATATATCTAAAAAATAATAATAATAATAATAATAATAATAATAATAATAATAATAATAATAATAATAATAATAATAATAATAATAATAATAATAATAATAATAATAATAATAATAATAATAATAATAATAATAATAATAATAATAATAATAATAATAATAATAATAATAATAATAATAATAATAATAATAATAATAATAATAATAATAATAATAATAATAATAATAATAATAATAATAATAATAATAATAATAATAATAATAATAATAATAATAATAATAATAATAATAATAATAATAATAATAATAATAATAATAATAATAATAATAATAATAATAATAATAATAATAATAATAATAATAATAATAATAATAATAATAATAATAATAATAATAATAATAATAATAATAATAATAATAATAATAATAATAATAATAATAATAATAATAATAATAATAATAATAATAATAATAATAATAATAATAATAATAATAATAATAATAATAATAATAATAATAATAATAATAATAATAATAATAATAATAATAATAATAATAATAATAATAATAATAATAATAATAATAATAATAATAATAATAATAATAATAATAATAATAATAATAATAATAATAATAATAATAATAATAATAATAATAATAATAATAATAATAATAATAATAATAATAATAATAATAATAATAATAATAATAATAATAATAATAATAATAATAATAATAATAATAATAATAATAATAATAATAATAATAATAATAATAATAATAATAATAATAATAATAATAATAATAATAATACATGTTAGCAAATAACCTGATTAATCACATTCTGTTATGATTCTTCAAAATAATATCACAGTTCCAATATCTATTTCTTGAATTATAATTTGATGATATTTTACTGCTCCAGAGAAGGTAGAAATATCATGAAATGTTATCTGATATGAAACACATTTTGTTAATTTCAATATTTTCCAAATATCTCATTTATCCTTTCATTTAGCAAGTATTCGATTTATAAGACATTATAAGTGGACAGATGCCATTACAATACAATGTAAATATCCTTTCATTTAGCAGGTATTTAGTTTATAAGACATTATAAAGGAACAGATGCCAGTTTCCATCCATGATCATGTAATGCAAAATAAACCAATTTATATCTTATATTGAAATAATTCATCAATCTCACAAAACTATATCAGCAGATGAAAACAATCCTTGCATACATTTTTTCTCATTGTTATTGAAATGTAAGCAATATGCATTTTTAGCATAGAAATATTCAGATGTTTTTTTAATGCAATGAATTACTTTTCATTATTTTAATAAATTATCATTCCTTACAAATTCTTGATAGCCTTCTAGATAAATATTACTTTTCTTACCCCATCATCTTATATGGTTAATGATCAAATATTTTTAAAATAAAATTAAACATTGTATGAATGAACTTAGGTTCACTTTTATTGAAAGCAAGATGTAATAGAATGAGTTTAAACTATCCAATTCTATTTATAATATTTTCAATTGACATTAATTAACTATGGTAATGCTCTTCATTAACTCTTCTGTTAAATTTATCCAGCATTTCACAAATAAAAACTTGTTTCACAATAATAATAACAAGATAAAAAAAAATGTCATAATTATTATATAATAAACAATTACATTTTTAAAAACACAAATAATATTCTTTCACTCCAACATAAACTAAACATAGACTAAACTCTTACCATACTACACTGAAAATATATTTTTACACATACCTTTCCAATATAATGTTACATATATTATGCTAATAAAATAACAAACATACTTAAGACATTAGATATTCTTGTGTATTATTTGTAATCTATTATTGTGAACACAATAATCAAAATTCATATAATAATGAAAGAATAACTTTATTAAAACTGTAACCTTTATTATTTACACATTCATTTCTTTTAAATGAATAAAGTCAATTCACAATTTTTATATTACAATAAATAATAAATATTTCTTGTTTCAATATTATTGTTGTCATAGTAACATATTCCAATGTTCCCATTTAATATATTCACTATTGAAAGCAAACAAAAAACATTTTACAATTGACATTTTACCATATATTTAAATTTATTTCAAATTTCAGTTGGCACAATATAAACAAAATTTTTCTGTTAGAAAATATTAATAATAAAATATTAGTTTTGAGCTGTTTTAATATTTGAACAGATTAAGATAATATCCGAATACAAGAAGTTTAGAATCAGATAATTAATTATAAAAATTCTGACAGAGAAACATAATTCTAAGTTCTATGCCTTGAAACACAATAAATTTCAATCAGGAGCATAAACATACATCACCTTTAGTTAATCTTGAATTTAACAATCCAACTTTTAGATGATATTAAAAATCTGCATAAGTCAATAATTTAGATGATAATTTTATAGCAATAATTAAGACTTTATAGTGAAAAGCAAAAGTTATATACAATCTATATTCATGATATCTTTAATCATGTAGCACCAAATTAATAATGTCAATATGTTTTAATTGATGTAATAAACTGCATAAGTTTCTCCAATTCCTTCTTATGTTTACCTTTGTATTTTTAATATTTTCATATTTTTTTTAAACAAAAAAAAAAAGCATATTTACTTACCTATTTAAATCCAAATCAAAAATATATACATTGCCTTGTTTATCAAGTAAAACAAATTTCTTGCTATTCTCTGCAAATGCTGCATGAGTAAAATGAATGACTCTTCCAGGAATATTTACAGAACTGGCAATAGTATGAAGAATTGTAACAATTAACCTTGCAATAAAAAAAGGATAATTCATTATAACATGTATTTAAAAATAATTAAAGCAATCAATAATTTCATTTGAAGTTTTAAATATTGGGTTACAAATATATATATATATACGAATATTTAGATAAATATTTATTTTACATCAAATGGATTTTTCTGAATAACAGTATTCTTGGAAAATTAAACACATTTCAATGTATCCATTATCCAAATCATTAGGCTGATCATAAATTCTTGGTGCCAAAATAGAATGGAAAGAGGGTTTTTTTAAAAAATCAACTTTAATTTTAGTATTAAAAAAAGCATTAATTTAAAATTTCTAACAATATTTTATTAAAAAAATGAAAAACAAGCAAATAATTAGTTGATATTATCATAATCAAGAATATATTTCAGATAAGTCATAAAACTTACTTACATTACAATTTTACCTTATAATTTTATTATTGCTTTTCTAATTTCTACATTCATTCTTTCTTTCTACTGGAGCTATACTTCTAGAAAGATGAATATATTTTCCTATATTAACTAGAAATGTACCCAGCCTATGGAAATCTGTCATTTTTGTAGTAGTGTTTTTTAATTGGTTGCTTTAACAATTTCTTTTTGCTTTGCGGAATTACTTACTGGCTAATGTACCCAACCTATAGAAAGGCTGTTGTTTTTGTAATAGTTTTTTTTAAATTGGTAGCTTTAACTTTTTTTTTTTTGCTTTCGGGTATTACTTGCTTTAAATCAAGTGCTCCCTAATCAAATTAAGCCTCTTAAATATAAGGAATTACTTCCTTTACATAAAATGCTTCTTTAAAAAAATTATGGTTTATTAATAACAGAACAAATAATTCTTTTTTTCCTTGAAAAATACACCCTCTAACAAAGAAATGTTTAACTTGAATGTCATGTGACAGTGTTACCGACAAACATTTAGGAATTTTATATACAAGATATCCTGAAAATCTTCATATTATTTATTCAATTCAGTGAATATTTGGACCCATCTATCTGATATAGAAATGATTTTAGAATTACACTTTTTTAAATGATTAACAATTATGCATTTTATAAATGTTTTCAGATCAAATAAAAGAATTTTGTCTGCCACTATTCATGTGTTGAACTGCTCATTGAAATTATTCTGAATTCCTGCCCATTCCGATACTTTTTTCAATAAGATCCATTTAATTTTTTCAGTATTTGCCAAGTTGCCTTTCCATCTGTTTATATATTCTAAGTAGGTTTCACAGAAATTCTTGACTACTTCAGAAGATTTGGCCTCATGAATGTTCAAATATTTATCAATATTTTTAATTTACCATGTACATCCATAGTTATAAAAAGTTCATTTTTCTGGCATCAAGTATATTATCAAAATTTTCAATATCTATGGATATCTATACAGCTGAAATATTGTTTTCAACATAGTTAACAGAGTTGGTCCCCCCCCCCCCCGTATCTGAGGAAATAGGTGCATATTTTAAAAATTATTTTTTATAAAATTAGTGATAGAAAAAATGCCTAAATAATTTTTTTTTTAAAAGTTTTGGAAGTACATTTAATGAAAATAATCCCCCAATCCTTCCATAATTCTCTTTCTTTTAATCAAAAATTGTTCAATCTTTATTAAAACAAATATTCATTCTTAAATTTTAATATTTTAACTAATAAATATGTGTTAAACAGAAATAAAATAAGAGGTAGGAAAAAAATATTTTAGGACTGAAAGTAATGTAACAAAACAAAACAATAATTTTGCTTAATTTTTATAACTAAAAACAAAAGTAAACAAAAGAGCTTCCGCAATGATTTTTATTATTTTATTGTAAATAATTTTATATTTTACAATCTACTGAAGACATCTTTTTACTTCCTGTGGTTTTACACATTGGGGGGAGGGGGGTATTCTTACTGCTCTCTAATTCTGATATTTTTTATAGGTAACAATTAGAACTATGCAGATGAAATAAAATTTAAAGAGAAAATAATTTCCTACATATATTTAAGAGTTTAAAATTAAAAATATCTTTTCTCTATAATTTAAATGATATAATTTAAATAATAAATTGTTTCAGGATATTTATAAACTGATTTTTAAATAATTTAAGATACATAAAATAAAAACTTAATAATTAAAGTTATAATTCTATTGAATACAGGATTAACCATCATCATTTTCAATCTAGTCAGTAATTCACAGCCTTTCTTCTCCACATTATACTGTGCTCATACATCGTACATATATAGACACAGGTATATAATAAGCCTGTGTTTCAGTTATTACATTGTAGAGATGTCTGCCCATCCTTGCATATGTATTTAATGGATTAGGTCCTGTACATGTGGGGTTCAGATTGATATTAAGTCAACAGGGGTGTGACAAGAATCTCAGCCTCAGGGTGGCCTTCGAGCATTCCATCATCAGATTTTCAATTGGATGGATGGTTGAAGAGTTGAAGTGTGTAGTAGATTGGAGCCTGTCCATTAAAGTATGAAGATTGTCTATCTTAATATATATCTGAGCACTTATAGTATATATGTGTGGGAGATGATAATCTGGACCAACTGATGATTGCTGGTTTAGCATGAAATACGTATATTGGTGATTATTTATCTTTTCAGCATATATATATGCTTGAGTGTATCAGTGTTATTAGATAGAGTGGAGAGTGGTGGGTCGTGTGAAAGTCTGTGCTCATATACCCTATATATTATACTAACAAACTTTATTTCATCTGTCCATTTCACAACTGATCTCTTTCTAGATCTTTTACAATCTTTTGGTATCCAGTTTGAGTCTTTAAAAGCCCATCTATTATTTTGTTTTCTAACAATATGTACAGCCCAGCTCCATTTTAATTCTTTGACATTTATTCACCCATATACATATTTCATTTTGAGATCCTTTTGTTGTTCCAAAATATATATTATATTTCCATACTTCGCTGGGTGGTCTGAAGTATCTGTATTACTATTCAGTTAAATATCAAAGTCTCAGATTCATATTTAAAAATTGATCAAACACATCTTTTAAAAGCCTTTCTTTTCAATATGTAGATATATTTTCCTTTAATATTTATTTCTACTAAAAGCACTTGATCCAAGTATAATTCTATGATTAGATGTAATACGTGCACTTATATGCATTAAGAGTTTATTAGTTCTATAAAAATTATGTGGCTGAGCACTTTTGTGAACTTATAACCTTCTCATATTCATAGGAGATGACATTAGAAAATAATGGAGAGATGAGTGTGTATGTATATACAGTTGATGGAATTCAAATTTATTTAAATTACAATGTTAATTATTTAGATTAGAACATCCATTTCTTGGAGAGGGGGAAAGACGAATCTTTGTGATTGATAGCATTATTGTTGTTATTATATATATACAGCATACTTTGAATAGTTGCAAAAAAATGAATAAATTGGTGTCCTGAGACCTTTTGATGTCCCATGAAGATAGAGCTGTTTCTGTTTTGTCTGATGCTTTTTTGTGTAGATATTGATGCTGTGTAAATAAGGATGCTCGAGTTTCACCATAATAGATTGGCATCAGGCATTTAATTTTAAGAACAGTGATAGCGATAATTTCAGGTTCAAGCCTATACTTGGAATTGTTGAATAATCTATTGGTAGATAGGAGTGGGGTACAGAAAGTAAGGTGATAAGTTGGAGAGAATGTTTTAAAAGTTATTGTTAATGACAAGAGAAGCCATGATCTCTAATCAGCAGGGGGATTAGAATTTAATTTGTTGTAAAATTGTTTTATTTTTATTTTTGAAAGACTTTGTTTAAATCCAATGGATATTAAATTTTTTAGGTATAATTCTATGTTTGCCTTGTGAGATGATTCGTGTTTATATAGAGCATGGTTATAGAATATGGATAGACCTATCTGTTGTGAGATTAAGGAACAGTTGAATTAGGGTGCATAAACCCATGAACTTTGAGTAGTTTAAACATGCATGAACTAATGAAGATGAGATATGCTTCTTTGTATTATTAAATCTAAGTATGTGAGACATTGGCATGAGTGGGTTTGTAGATTTGCTTTAATATTCTGAATTACAGGCTCTGGTCCAGCAAAGAAAATGTCATTGACATGTGTATATGAAATCAGGAAGGGTGTGCCAGGTATGATGAAATGATTATATTTTCAGAGAGATTTAGATATAGCTGGAAAGGATGCCACTGATGTGAATAAGTTACACCTTATTAAAAAAATGACCAAGAAATTTGTAACTATTAGCTTCTTTTAATTCATGATTATTAATCCTTATTTTTTTTCTGAAAAAAATTCATTGAAATTCATTTTAGCATTGTTTATTTGGTCCTACTTTCTTTCATCCAATAAACCTTGCAACATTTCCTGAATTTGGAATGATTATTTGCACAAACAACTTAATGAAAAATTTAAATAATTAAAAATAAGATTTATGTATTTTCATTTCATTGGTTTCCCATTTCAAGTCATCGCATAATCTAATGATTGCTGTTGTGTATTGCTAAGTATTTTTCAGAATATGACATCCTCAATCTATATCTTGATGGTCTAAAGCTTTAGTCTCTGAGAAAATGCCTTTTCTAATCTATGAATCCAAAGCATAGTCATCATCATCATCAAACATTATCAGTCCACTGCAGGATGAAGGTCTCTCCAAGTTCAATCCATCTTTTCCTATTTTTAGCTTCTCTTCTCCACAACACCCCTGCACACTTTCTTATTTCATCCATCCATCTCACATGTGGTCTCTTTCTGGGTCTTTTACAATCTCTTGGAATCCAGTTTAAAATTTCAATTGTCCATCTATTATCATCTCTTCTAGCAATATGTCCAGCCCAACTAAAACCATTTCTAGCTTATTTTGATTCACTTGAATCCAATGTTCGTTGTAGACAAGTTGCAATTAACTTGATAAATTTTGTATAGACTGATAGAACTATAATTTCTAATATCTTTCTTAAATATCTGTATCACTGCTGCATTCTTTTGATCATTTAGGTCTTTATTCTGTAGTATATAGTTTTGATAATTTTTCTATTGCTTTGCTACTGTTAAAATAATAATAATTCCATCATTTCTTGGATTTCCATAAAGGTAATCTCATGTTTCACACTTTTATTTAAGATGTTTGGTAATTCAAAAGATGAAACTGCAGAGGTGACTTTGCTTTCTTGTTCTTTCTTTATTTTTTTAAACCACTAAATATCACATGATTACCATTTCCTAGGGTTACATAAGCTGTTAAAACAAAGGCAAAACTCTCCATACAGTAGTGCCACCCAGAGTAATCAATGGATGAAAGAAGGTTTGCGCATAAAATCCCTTTCTGTTGTCTATTCATCCAATATCCCCAAACTAATTTCTAGATTGTGGTTTTCATCAGTGTGGAGCTTTGTATCTGAGAGCACTGCAGCTGGATCTTAGATCTAAAGCCATTCTCTGGCAGCCACCTTTTACCTATTTAATTAATTGTAAAGCTACAAATCCAAAATGAAAACATAATAATGTTTTTAATCTAAGCTCATTTACTTGTATAGCATATAGATTTGAACCCAATTCAACATCTATATATTTTTGTATCTTTAATAACTATAGTCATTGAATGAACTTGAATTAAAAACATCACTGTGTTTTCATTTTGGACTCATAGCTTTATAGTTAACTAAAAAAGTAAAAGATGGCTGCTAGAGAGTGGTTTTAGATCCTAAGATCTAAGTGCAGTTCTCTCAGATCAAAACTCCTCGTTGATGAAGCCATGAAATAGAAAGTAGTCTGGGGATATTGGATGAGTAGACACTAGATAAGGATTTTATGCAAAAATATTCTTGCATCCATTGATTACTCTGGTTTGCACAGAGTTTTGCCTACATATAATTTTTTATATAACTCTTCCACACATTTCATCATATTGTCTTTCTTTTTAGTAATAATTCCATTTTTTATTCTATCACTGAAATAACTTTTCTTCCAATATCAAGATGATGTTTTATACCTTTGAATTTTATTCCCTTCTATAGCTTTTAATGCCAATTCACAATATTTTCTTGTATCAGATAAACTCTTTTTTATATCATTTTAAAAAATTACAGATGTTACGAGGCCCAAAGAATTCTATTAACATTGCTCCAAGATCAATTAAGGGATTTAACAATAACTTCTACAGAAAGGGCTATATCTAAAGCAACAAATTATAAAAAAATTATAGCTATTTGTTATATCTAAAGCCCAAAGATTTTAATATATTGTGACTTTTTTTTGTTTATTGCATTTTTTATTGTATTTTAATTTATATTATTTTTTAACTTTTTTTTTTAGTTTTATAATTTTTTTGTATGTGTTTTAATATAGATATTTATTTTTATTTATTGCTTTCTTCAGGAGACTATTTTAAATAAGTACAAAAAGTCCTTTGCAATAACTAGCCATTGTAAGACAAAAACCTCTTCAGCAACCCCTTATAGAGGCACAGTAAATGAGAAGACAGTAATCATCAAGCTTGCCAACTGTCAGATGGTGAAGGTTTAAGTATTTTTCCATTCTTGTTTTACTTTCTATTAAAAACAGTTGAATATATATTTACTAATCAATGTCTAGTCTGCTAGGTTGGCTATGGGCCAGCTACCTTAAAAAAAATTTGTAAACCTCAAAAAAAAAATTCATTCCCTGAATGATGATGCTCTTCTAAATAATTTTAAAAAGGCTTGGCTCAGGCAATAAAATTAATTACCCAGCCATGATAGTTAATATATGTTTGAAAAGTAGAAATTTGATTTCTTGTGAATAACAAACATAATTGCAAACAAGGATCTTTAAATAAATTTTTTTAAATTATTTTTCGGAGTAAGAAAATATGAATAAAGTCCATCAAAGATATTTATATTCTATTAAATGGTGGAACTAAAGTCAAAAATCTTGTATTCTCATGCTCTGATTTTTCATAATGTTTTTCTGAACACTCACAAATATTTTTTGAGTTTTCCAACTCTAACTGTATATTCTTAAAAGAATTTGTAAATTGTAACTATAAAGCTTTCAATGTCATAAGG
Organism: Epiperipatus broadwayi; assembly: GCA_028023455.1. Taxonomy (NCBI): domain Eukaryota; kingdom Metazoa; phylum Onychophora; class Udeonychophora; order Euonychophora; family Peripatidae; genus Epiperipatus; species Epiperipatus broadwayi. The sequence continues at coordinate 81,462 of JAQFVV010000526.1, forward strand.
CAAAGCTGACAACCCAGTATATATTCTTCACAAATAAAATAATATCATTAATTTCTCTTTCCAATTGACTTTTTTATCTTTCACTATATATTATTTTTACCAATTCTCTTACAAGCTTCAAATTTTGTGTTTATGTTATTGGTTCACAGTACAACATTTTTTTTTTTGTAATGAAAATTTATCTATTAATTTTTTCTCTAAATAAAAAAATAAAATCAATAATTTGGGGGCAAAAAAGTATTACACAATAATAGAATATAGAAATTCATTCACAGAGATTTTATCACTTTTTCTATCTTGTCTTACCATGAATAAGTCTTTTTTTTTTTTTTTTTTGGAAATTTTATGTTATGACTATAATGTCAGTGAACATCATTTCTATCTCCATAAGCAAAAAAAAAAAAGAAACATTACAATAATGGTAACACATTTTTGTTTTATCACTGTATAAAACATTCAATTTACTAAATTTGAATTCTTTTTGTAATTTGTCATTTAAATGTAAAATTTTATCTATTCAAGATTTAAAATTTTGAGAGATAAAATTTTTAAAACTTATTGTAAAAAAATAACAACAAAACTTTCAAGTCTCGTGCATAACCACCAACAAACAAATCATAATGATAATGAATTGATAAAAATTAATGCCCCCATCCTTCTCCATTTTATATCCACAGATCAGCACTGATTGGACCTGAATGTCATGACAACTCATAAATGTGTTAAAGTTACAGCTTTAGTAAACTGTGATGGATTATTATTGTTTTTCATGAATAGATTTTTCAAAACAAAACAAATCAGGCTTTTTTCCTTAAAAAAGAAAGGAACAACTGATGCACACACACAAAAAAAAACCACAGCTATCCTATTGAAAACAGGAGACAAATAGTAAGCCTTAAAAATATACATATAGTTATTAGATATGCTTACAGAAACGATTTTATAGTTTTATTCATGTAAGAATTAGACATTAGGATTTCATATCTATTATCACATATCAGTATCTATGAATATTTTTCAAATAAATATTTTAATTTTATTATCCTTAATAATTAAAAAATTTTACATGCTTATTTCATTTGTAAAATATTTACAATAAACATGTTTCTACTATTAAACATTTGTAAACAATAAAATAAAATATATATTTGCAAGTTTTTTTGTTTTATCAGTGCTTCATTCATCTCAACTCTATCATATTGCAACCATCCATCAGCACAGAAAGTCAGGCCAACTCTCATTATACATGCATTTTGAAATCATTTAACTTTTCAGGTAAATTAAATATAAACATATTGAAAAATTTAACTACATATATTGAAATGGTAGTTTTACTGCCAAGGCATATAGAATGGACAGAAGTAAGCAAGATAAGGGATTAAAATATGACTTAGGTGGTTAAAATAGAATCAAAGCACACAGGAATAGAGTTATCAAGTTAGTAATTTAGAACAGAGGGAGGGATTAAATATATTATTTATGGATATATGAGTGTGTGGGGGTGCGTGTAGGCTTTCTTTTTGTTCAGTATCATTGCTAAAAGAAATTAAAATAAAGTACATTTCATTCCATTCTATATTTAAAAGAAATATATAAAAGATTTGGAATTTATATATAAAAGATTAAAAAAAGTATTATTTTTAGACTAAAGTTATATTTAATTGGTAAAAGATTGTTTTGGGATAAGCATTAATTACTATAATTAAATGTTTTTTTGTTTTTTATTAATACATAAAAAGAAATATTAAAGAATCTCTCTAAAAGAGAAAAATTAGAAAAATGTTAAATCTAACTATTTGGGGAAATTTTAAAAAAAGTTGGTTTTAATTACAGATTAATCTCATAATTATATATGATTAAATGAAGTCTACCTTTAGTGTTTGATTAAATTAATTAGGCAAAATACCAGGTTATCTAAAACATAATAAAATTCTTTAAAAAAATCTAGAAAAGAGAGTACATGGTTAACAGATATCAAAAAAAGATCAACTAGTAAATAGAAGAGTAATAAATTTTGTTGTGGAGAGACAGTCATGTATCACTTAATTTATTTCTAAATGATGAACAGAAAAGGTTACTATTCACGAGGAGTAGAAAAAAGATTGATTTCACCAAATTTCCTATGGAATGCCAAGAAGCAAATTCTAGGTGTCAGCAGTTTATGTAAAATGCAGGATAGAAAATCAAATTTCCACCAAACAAACAGCTATTATTCAATATAATTACAATTTAAAAACAACTAATTTAAAATTCATTATAGTGACTATAATAAAATGTAAGAATGAAAATGATTTAATTCTATATCTTAACCTGAAACTTTGCCATTATTCATATATATATATCAAAAAAAAATTGCTAGCAAACTGATCCCTATGCATATAGAAATAAGAGTTAAAAAATGTAAGATATTTATATTTATTTCAAATAATCTTAAAAAATTCTCTCTACATGAACTAAAATAAATAAAGAAAATAGTGCTTTTATTAAAATTATATTTCATAGGAATATTTACTTTTATGTACATAATTATATTTTACATAAAGGTTTGGTTTAAATCAATGATGAATCTCCAAATTCAGGGCCAATTCCAGCCCTCGAAAGCTCTCAATACAGCCCCATTTCTAAATTATAAGTACAAGTAAGTAAGAGTATTCATAATAAGATGATACCATATTTCCCCAAAAATAAGATCGGTCTTATATTAATTTTTGCTCTAAAATTTACCATAAGGTTCATTTTCAGGTGGTGACATATTTTTTCATGTACAAAAGTCTATATTTATTCAAGTACAAAAATGTATATTTATCCAAGTATCAGAAAGCTGTAAGATTCTTACCCTGGAACACCCTCCAAATGTCTTTCTTGTACTAAACAGAATAGCTTTCTTTTTGTACTCATCCTATCTGGCAATCATATTACTCCACTTAAATTTACCATTAAATCAAGTATTAAGTGAAGACATGATTACAGTTAAGAATGGTTTGTCCACCCAAAAGCAACAAAAAAAATCAAAGTACAAAAATTCAGAAAATATTTTTATATATTTTTTTAACTTTTTTTTAGGAGAAAGAATGATGATTTAACTTATGATTATTAAAATCTCTTCCATTATTTATAATTTTTTAGGAGAAAAAAAAATGTCTAAGAAATGAAACTAATTTTTCTTTTATCTTGAATGTTTAAAAGCTACCATGATGAAAGTCTAAAACTAAATCAAGCATTCTAAATCTAAGAATTAAATATAAATAAGTACCTAAAAATATATAAATGAAATTAAAAATTGTCTGATATATTGACTTGTGGTAGTTAGGTCTTATTTTCAGGGAAAGTTTTAAATAATATACCAATTTATATTTCTTAATTAATATTATTTACATAATTTGAAATGAAATTTTTGGAACAGATTATATACTTTATCCAAGAAATATGATACACACAAAAACAATTTATGTTCATGTGATTTTCATTTTATTTTTAAAAATTAAATTCTTTCAAACAAAACACTTATCATTATCCAAAACTAAAAAGAATTTCTTAAAAATTTTGTAATTCCCAATAATTTTCATGCAATCCCTTGATTGGTTGTAACCCACAGGTTGTGCACAACTGTTATAGAATATGTTAGTTTGAGTTACCTATGCCTATTCAATAGTAACATGTTAATAAATTATATAAGGTTATTTAATTTGTTTCTGTGCAATTATTATTTTAGAAGCAAATCTGAGATAGAGATGAATAAATCCCCAAAAAACCAAGAAAGAAATTCTGAACTAAGAAGAAAGTTGGCATATATATTGTGTGTGGACACTTGTTTAATTCTCTATGAAATTAGATAGAAGGTAACAAAGTCTACCATAAAGTCCATGCACATTACAACAGGTCTTGCTAGATACAGTATAAATATGTTTTAAAAAGATGAATTTCATTTTTATTATTATTGATTATATTCTTGTATTCTTTCTTCCATACTGATATAACCATTACAATATATATATATAAGTACTAGATTTATTTAAAAACTTCTATTTCACAATCCATTCCTGAAATACATGGACAAACACATCTAAAAAACACAAATGACCACCAATATGTCCATTTCATGCTAATCCACATTCATCAGTTGGGTCAGATCTCAATCTCTAATATAAGTTTTCATCATTTATTTAGTATTTATAAAAATCAAATTATTACAATTTGATTTGTGTCATTAGCATTCACAATTTTGATATCAATTATTTCATATATATATATAAGTTAATGATTATTAATAATCATTTATTAAACTAGATATTATCTCTAGCCCAGATATAAACTTTAAATCTCAGTTAAAGAATAAGGTGTCTGTTTTTCTAAATATATCAAAATGTATTTTAATACTGTTTCACAATGCTTTAATTACAACCCTCTTTGACAGTTTCAATTGCCCCAGCAATTTTCTTGAGATATATGAATATAAATATACATGAACATATAATTTACATTCTATATATATATCTTAAAATCATCATCATTTATTTATTACCTTTTAAATATTATATATTTTATCCTTTTACATTCTATATTTATTAATTAAAACCTCCTATAATCATATATATTTTATTTTCATTTTACTCTTATTACTTTTTAAATATTTAACTCTAACTCACTATCTTTAATATTCTACATTATTATTATTCATTTTATTAACAATAAATATTTGTAATTTATTAATTCAATAATTTACAATTTATTTTAATCTATATTATTTTAAAGATATTTTACCCACCTTTTATTTATATCTCCAAATCTCAACTTCTAAATTCAAATTTTAAAATTTTTCAGTTATATTTTTAGTAGCTCCCTCTTCAATTAAATTTCACATTTATATTATTAGGCACTTCCCTCTTCCTATTTTTTTATATAACTAAATCTTTGAATTTTTTATTATTTACATTATATCAAATTTTTTTTCAGGCCCAAATCTCTATTCAAAACTGCCTTAATATTTTTAATATAAATAGCCTCTTTTATTTTTCTATCCCTTTTAGTATCTGTAAATTGTATCATTCTTATACAATCCTTTTCAAACTCATGCCCTGTTTCTAATTTATGTAAATATATTGGTGAATATATTTAATTTTTTGTTTCTCCTACATAATTGACATTTAGATTATTCATTTGACAGTTTTTACAATTAATTTCATATAATCCATTTATTTCATTATCTGAATTTTTATTGTAAATACTAATATATTTATTGTCTACAATATTAATCATTTTTTCTTTTTATTAACTAATCTTTCTTATTACATTGCCAAATGTATATAATATAATAATAAATCAACTATGCACTTTAACTTCTTCGATGTCCTTAGCGCTACGAGAGTGCTGCTTTCGTTTTTCAGATGATGTTTTGTTTTCTTTCTTTGCTGAAATAAAAAGTGTAAGCATGACGTAGAACAAAATATGAGCTTTCGATAGCTTAATCACGTGGCTTTCAGAAAATGTTTATTTTAAAAAAATCGGTTAAAATTTGGATTTTTGGCAAATTTTTTAATCGACCACAGTATTTAATTTTTTTTTTTTGATAATTTGTGTACTTATCACGAAGCGATAAAAGACAAAAATAATTTACAGGCTGCAAATGATATTTTCTCCGGTGCTATTCACAAAGAAGGCCTGCAATAGATCTTCCAACGTAATGCGGTAACATTTTAAAATTTTTTTTCAATTTTTTCATAAAATTATATATATATATTTTTTTCATAAAATTATCTTTTTTATTAATTTTAGTTTGTAATTAGTGTGTGTTAGTTATTTATGCTCATATAGAATTCATATCTAATGTAATTTTCTAATGTTCTACCTACACTATTATAAAAATAATGTTTTTCAAAAAGTATAATTTATTACGAAAATCATTAATTATGTTTACATAATATGGTTTATAAGTAATTTGTTATAAAACTAATAATCAAATTCTGATTCTTGTTTACATTTTTCAAGTCTATAGCTAACAAATGATCTGTATGCAAATAAATTATATATATATATATATGTGGTACAATAAATATAACAAGATAGCATCACTTCTGTGCATAAAGAATATAAACATCACTTGTGTGCATAAAGAATATAAAGAGTAATAAAATTAATAATCAAATGTATACAAACATTGCATACACAAACATAATCACATTCTGATTCGTGTTTATGTTGTTGTTTACTCTTGTTCATGCTTTGGTTTTGCTATATGTTTCATAACATTATTTTCAAGTCTATAGCTAACAAATACACTATATGCAAATAAATTATATCTATATGGTCCAATAAATATAATAAGATAGCATCACTTCTGTGCATAACGAATATAAACATCACTGGTGTCCATAAAGAATATAAACATCACTGATGTACACAAAAAAATATAAAATGAAGAGATGAAAGTCATTTTATCAGTGATATAGACAGTAGCCTACAATTTCTAATTTTAGATGGATAAGAAGCCAATTGTTATGATGATTTCTTTTGTATCTTTTATTAGGATGAATCTTTTTTTTTATAGACACCTTTGACATTTAGAACATTTGGGGTACAAGATCTGATGTACACAAAAAAATATAAAATGAAGAGATGAAACTCATTTTGTCAGTGATATAGACAGTAGCCTACAATTTCTAGTTTTAGATGGATAAGAAGCCAATTGCTATGATGATTTCTTTTGTATCTTTTATTAGGATGAATCTTTTTCTTTATAGACGCCTTTGACATTTAGAACATTTGGGGTACAAGATAAAAATGAAGAAGTCATATCCGAATTCTTTTGGAGATTGTGAAGCTGTGGATTAACTCAGGTAAGACATGTCATACATGTTTAGAAAGATAATTTTGTGAGGAATATAAAGAAATTATCACTGAAGATGTATTTTCAATTTTAGTTAATGTTACTTTTCAAATTATGAATAAACAATAAAATAATAATTATTTCGGATGTGAAAATTTCTTTTTTTCCTTATTTTTTATATAGTTATCACTATTTATTTTATGTTTATTGTTTTCCTTAATGTTTCTAGTTTCTAGCAATGTAATTGTTTTTGCTCTAACATAATTAAAACTGAAGTTATTGTGAAAATTGTGTGTCAGGCCAGTATTTTAAAAAGTTCAATATGGCGGCTTGAAGCTGAAAGAGTTAATACTATTTTAAAATATACAGTATTTAATATTATTATCTTGATCTTGTATACACATTCACAATTGTGTATATGTCTAAATATACATAATTAATTATTAAGGAATATAGACTAATACCTTTATTTCAGAATATGCCCACTAGCTAGAATATTTTATAAGTTGGGATGCCATTATTTAGATAGTAAACATATGTGCTTATGTCCATTTATTTTCTATATATTAAAACAGTAAATGTGTGCTTGCATGATGTAAAATTTAATTTATATTACTGTTTTTACATTTTAAAAAAGTATATTTATTAATGATAATTAAAAATATTAATAAAACATTGGATCATTTTTATTTATTTTAACATAAATTTATTCAATATGTTTTTATTAAAATAGTATCTTCCTGATTAATTATCACTAATATTAATTACAAATAAATCTTATATTGACTTGGAAACTAACAAATATTAATTTTTATTTATTTTATTGTAAAAATTAAATGAATCAAATATTATTTACTAAGATATATTAAAATATATATTTTTTAAAAAGTCAATTTATCTACTTATAGAAATGAGAGAAAAAAAAAACCACATCTCCAATTTGTTTTGCAAAGTTCCAGCATTTCTGTATACATTTTCAAACCATGAGATAAAGCTACAGTTTTAAGAAAAAATTGTGCAAATATATTTTAAAATTTACCATTATTTACTTATTTATAAAATTAAAAATGGCACTTGATAATTTATTATACTAACATAAATAAAAATTCTATGTATATACATCCCAATCTGAATAAAACCAAGGACCAATTGTTGCAAGGTTTTAATATGTTATTTATGAAAGAAATTATTTAAAAAAAATGTATGTCAATATTCCTAATTAAAAGACTATCTTAAACAATAAAAATAAAAAACCTATTCTGATATTTTGAATAAATTTTGGGGGGAAAAAATTTGTTTACTTTTAATATTTATTTCCAAAGTATTTTTAAATACTTTTATTTAATTTAGAAACTTTGTTGGTATAGGATAAATTTTATAATTAATTTTTACCATATTTCTATGAAATAAATTTTCTTCAAATTTTATAAGTGTTTGAAATCGATAATAATGCAATATAGCCATGAAATATTTATGTTTGTTTACTAGGTGTTGGTAATTAGAATTTCAATGTGCTGATATTGATTCAGTAAATTTTCAATGATATGCATGATAGGATGGTTTTTTTAAAAAATAAAAAAAAACTTAAGACTAAAAAATGTTTACTGTAAATTTAAATAGAAATAAAAACAAATCTTATTCTCTCTTGACTGTAAAAGTCGCTTTTTTAAAAAATATATAAAATTTTAAATTCTCTTGATAGGAAAACTTTATTTTTAATCCAGGTGAATTTCCTTTAAATATGACAGACAGCCACAATTAATTCTTCATTTTAATTAAAATTGGAATAATTTTTAAAAAAATCCCTCTACTAAAAATGTTAAAATATATATAAAAAAATATTTTATCATAAAAACTTTTATTTACTGGGTATTAAAAAGCAAAAAAGAAAAATTGTTTTGTTCAAGCACAGAACACTTCATGCTTTCATTTCAAAGTATAAACACCCCAATTATGGTGAAGAAAACAATTGTTTTGGGGCTTTTTAGTGCACAGTAAATAAAAAGAATTTATTATAAAATAATATATATATATTACTGATTATATAATGTTTTATGAAGATATTCAATTTTATTGAAAGGGTTTTATAGGGATTTCAAACTTGCTAGAAGAGAAAAAAATCTTATTCCCTGTTTATAAAATATCATTTTTCCTTAATACCAATAAATATACACATATTTTAAGTTTTAAAAATGCTAATGAGATTTCATCATTTTGGACTGATGATGATATAGTAAAACTAAATAACAATTCCATTAGTTTATATTTAATTTGCATTTGATGGCAGTATGTTCTATTCATTAGATATATAACTACAGGATTATTCAATCTAGAAAAAATGAGACTGCAATTTGTTTTGCACAACTATTTGGTCACTCTTGATTATTCATGCTTATATAGATGGCTCATGAATAACGATATGAAACTGTTATCGTAAGTATACAATATATGGACAAATGATTTCCATTTCACTGTAGTGATTATTTCTTTTACTTCTGAAAAATTACTTCTATCTTTTGCATTTTTTTTTTTTTTTCCTAATGCCCTGGTAACTTTTCATTACGTACTCAATTTATAACAATTTTTGTTTTTATTACTGTTTTTTTTTTTTATATGGAGTTACACTTCAAAATACATTAATAATTTTTATTAGTCATTCATTAGACTAGAGATTACCCACTTAATGAATAATATTTCTGTAGTGTAATTTTGATTAAACTATTCTCACACAAGGTAGGAACTGTTTTCTATCCACATTCACTATCTTGTGGAAGGGTATAATCATAAACATATGATCAAAGGCATGTGAAAAGAAGGTATGATCTCCAAGATACGAATTTCATGCTGAACCAGCACTCATCAGTTGTTCTAGATTCCAATCTCTTATACATATCTTTACCACTATTCATTATATATATAGATAGACCATTACTATAGTTTAACTGATAACTATCAAACTTACTGCTCTCACAACTTTGACACAAACCACTTAATGGAATTATAATAATTTTTATTAGTCATTAATTAGACTAGAGATTATCCACTTAATGAATATTTCTGTAGTGTAATTTTCATTACATAACTCTCACGCAAGTTAGGGACTGTTTTCTATCTGTTTTTGACATCTTATGGAGTGTAATCATGCCTTTAGTCACGTTTATGATTACACCTCTACATAAAGTGTTAAAAGCAGATAAAAACTAGTTCCTATCTTATGTGAGTGATTTCTGTGAAAATTGTGAGGCAGTCAGTAAGTTTGGCACTTATCAATTAAACTGTAATAATTGATTGTCTACATATATATATAGATATATGTAAGAGATTATAATCTGGGCCAACTGATGATTGCTGGTTCAACACCCAAATGTGCATCTTGGGAGTCATACATTTTTTCCTCGTTTTTGGTCACATGTTTATGATTACACCCCTCCACAAGATATTAAAAACTGATAGAAACCAGTCCCTATCTAGTGAAAATTGCATTACAGAATTATTATACTTCATAATGTTTGACTTCCGGAATCATGCGGTTGAAAGTTTATACAGAATTTTAAAACCTAAGTTTAACGTTCAAGTCACTTGAATTAATTAAACATTTAAAAACAAAACATAAAAACCTACCCATTTTCAAAAGATGGCTCGGGTTTTTTATTCACACTCCAAATAATTCCGGTGTTCTTTTTGCTTACATCTAAAGTGTGCATGACTATGAGCTACATTCTCGTTTAATTTAACTACGGTATAAGAATAAATTGCATTACTAAATAGTAGTTGACTAAAATAAAAAGTAACAAGTGTAAATGAAAGTAGCAAACATTATTAACCAAATGTTACCAACAAATAGTAAAGATTACAATTCAAAGTTTCAAGAAGTATTTAGGATATTTTGCGATAGGCCAAAACCAAATAAGATTAACCAATCATAAGGTAGTAGACAAAAGAGCATTTAACTCAAACAATTCGTAACCTCAGTAACCTTAAATACTAATTCCATTTTTTTTTTAATTTAAAACAATAAATAGACACCAGCAATTTTTTTTTTTCAAAAAATAATTGTCAAGTTAAAAAAGAAAAAGTAACCAATCAAAACATTATAAATTTGAAAGAAAAAATAATATTTTTTTTTAAAATGATAATTATGCTTTTTAATAATAAATATTTTAAAATTTTTAATAGACAATAAATTCAAAAGTTAAAAAAAATACAAAGAGAATTAATTTTTTCAAAAATCTTTTTTTTTAATACTACCAATTACACATTGAGAAATTCGACTTTTTCATTATACTGTAATTTTAAAATGGTTTCTGCTTGAGATTAACGAGCGATCGCCACGTCATTTAAATATTTCTTGTTACTTAATGGAATGTTCATTTTCATCAATTTTTTATTTTATCGCTTCACCTTATTATTTTTAAAATGAACGATGATATAGGTGTCTGGTTTCGAAGTATACCAACAATCTCTAGGTATTGGTTTAGTTTATCAGTTATTTTCCCTCTCGTGGGTAGATTTGGTATACTAAATCCAAGGCATTTAATTTTAAGTTACGAAAAGTTTTTCTACAGTTTTCAGGTAAATAACATTTTAATCACTTGTTTAATTTAATGTATTCTTTATTTGTGAAATAAGTTAGAAAAGATTAGTATAGATCATAACACTGCATATAATTCCGGAATTGTTCTACTGAGTATAAAAATAAATTCTTTAATACAAATATTAAGATACAACTTTTTAAAAAAAATTACGGTTTACTTTATGTTTTATGTTAAAGAAAATCAAATAATAAATTTTATAATTTTTTTGTTAAAATATGTTAAACTTTGCCATTATTGCAATTTGTTTTGTTTTTCAAAGTATCGATTTTAATATGGGAATGGTAAAACTTCCTTTAATTAGTCCATTGTAGTGCAAAAACTAACAATCTTTTCCCATCGTAGATATTCAAATTATGAAAAAAGAATTACGATATTTGTTAATTGTTAAATGATGAGAATTTGAACTTTATTTCCGTCCTTGTTTATCCTATAGTTTAGACGTGGGCAGTCTGTACGTATATTGTTTGTTTATATACGCAATGTAAATAAAGTTTATTATTTAATCATGGATTTGACATGGGCTGACTATTTGAAAACAACTAAGTTTGGAACCCAAATAATTTTATACAGATCTAGCATGTCGCTATATCGCAACTTCCCTCACCCATATTGTATAGTAGGATAATAATTAAAGTTATTTATAATATTAAATAAATATCGAATATCTAGAATGTTAATAGATTTATTTCCATACTGTTTGCATATGAAATCATTCAAGGTTTTTCTGAAAAGTTCACTATTTTAGATGCCAAAGATTATCACATTACTTATTGTGAAAGTTTTACAAATTAAAACCCGAAATTACGACCGAAGATCGATCTTATATTAGTTGTAATAAAATTTCTAAATCTGTTATAATTATTGAGTCGATACAAGAATAATAAACATGATAGTTTTATATTTGTTCATTAATCAGCATGTAGAGAAGTGCCAATAAGCACATATTTATGTAAACAAAGATATTAATTTGTGTGATTAAAATCGTGTGTTTAATGGAGCAATAATATTTTTAATTAATGACAGTCTAATAAATAATAAAAGTTTTAATTCGTATTTTCTAATCTAATGTATACAGGGGCCAGATTGACCTAAATCAGCTGTACACTCATTAAATTATTTTAAAAATAATACACAAAAAAATTTTTAAAACTTACTCTGGATATATAATATTAATAAATTGTTGGTATTTCAATTACTGCCTTGCTAGTTGAATTCCATAAATTAAATCAGTCTCGATTATACACACACAGTTCTTTATAGTGTTTGACTATAAAACTGCATTATTTTTATTACAATACCTTGTATTACTCTGTTAACTCTTTTCTGTTGACTTTTCACTATAATGCTATCTTTAGCATATTGCACTATTCATGCACTGCAGTTTTGCAAACACCATTCTTGCATTTCTAGATAGTATATTTTTTACATGATTTAATTTGCATAAATAGCTTCATTATCTTCCTGCAAATTAGTATATCTAGGATATTTTTGTTTTGCATAATTTTAATATTGTGCATATTATCTTTTTTCTGAAATGTCTTTTTTTATATTGACTAATTTTACAAGAACACACTTAATGCAAATTTATTTTTCTTTATGCATTAGTGTTATACAGTTTTTAGTCAAATATAACAATTCCTTCCCTTCTTTCTAAAAATAGATCCCTTAATTCACAAGAAATAATTGTGTAATCTTTTAGACATACATCGATCTCCATCGTTCAAACTGTATTTCTCTAATTCATTTGGTATATCCTGTGAATCTTGCTCAAAGTTTTTCTTCTACATTTAATTTGGTATTAGTAGATGCATATGTTTTAATATTTTTTAGAGAATCTTCCATTGAGCGGTAGCTGAATTTGCAGTTTTTTCAAATATATCTATTGACTCATAAAAATAAATTTTTAAATGTCAATATGCCTTCTTGCCTCTCTATCATCTTCTATTTTAATTATGCATTTTTGTATAAATAGTATCTTGGTTATTTGACATTTTCTAACTTTGTTTCCTTTTCTCTAGATTTGTCCAGTTTTAATACAGAAACGTGTGTTGTACAACGATGTTTCATCAATAATTCTGCTAGAGTTTTCTTAATTACTGAACTCAGAATGAAGTGTTGATATAATATTACTGTAGTTAGCATTTCATGAATATCTATATATTCCATTTTTTCAATGTACATTTTATTTGTTCAATGGGCTTTTCTGCTAACCCATTTGATTGAGGGTGGTACAGCGGTGTTAAAATGCTAATCCTTGTGTTGTGAAAATTCTTCAACTGTACTGAATAAAATCCTATACTGGTATCAACTATTGGCTCAGGGTATCCTTGTGTTGTGAAGAATTTATTTAATAATTTTATTATATGATCATTCTATATTTCATTCATTTGGAATATGAATCAATAACTACAAGAAATATAAATCCATAGAATGACCCTGCATAATCTATATTAGGAGTGAGGAACCTCAGGCCTGAAGGCCAAATCTGGCCGTTGAACATTTTTAAAAACATATAAAATAGTCCTGTATAAAACTTCTATTTAAACATGTACACAGCAAATATTGAATTAAGAAGAGTTAAGTAAAATAAACATTTATTTTCTCTTTCCAATCTTTATAATAGTTCTAGTTCATTCTATGAGAGATGCAACATTCCAAAAAATTATCTGTATTATTGTGTGGTAGGGCATTTTGTTCATAAAATTGTATAGTGATTTTCACAGACAAATTTATACTAGCAAAAATAAATCTCAAATTTTATTTCATTTTATTATTAATATTATGCATTAAGTTTTTTCTACACTAAGTAAAATAAAAAAAAACTGATACAGAAAATTGTGCATTTCAAAAGAAATTGACCTATGCATATTTTTTTTAATAGAAAAAAATAGTAAATCGATGTACCTGGTATATCTGGAAAGTATTTTAGTTAATAAAGAACACAATATTAAAAGGCACTATTTATCAAAATATTCTGATTACAACAAGTGTGTTAGAGAAGAAAGAAATATTAAATTAGAAAATTTGAAAAAGAGTTTCATCAAGTGACTGACATGTTTTACAAAAAGTGTAAACAAGTCAGAAAATTCTGTGAAAGCAGGTTACATTTTTTTAAAAATAAGAAAAGTTAAAAATTCAAAATCATTTTCTCAAGGGGAGTTTATAAAAACTGTATCTTAGCTGCTGTAGAGTTTGAGAATATAAGTATGTCAAAAAACAAGGCAAATTTAAAAATTGTCATTAAATATGGAACAGTCATTAATAATAAGGATGTTACTTTATTTTAATTCACAAAAAAATTAAGGCCCTCATTTAAAAAGAAGTTAAAATTGGCCTTCCTATTGAAATTTTTAATCAAATATAACAGGATAATTTTTAAGTCGATAATTTTATATGGCCCTTGACAGAAAAAGGTTCCCACCTCTGCTCTAGATGAATTTTCTGCCGTGGATTTATAGTTTCAGACCACAGTTGTAACTTCTTTACAGTGACTTCATTGTTTCTTGGTAGGCTTGACATATCTTTACAGTTTTCTAATATGTCTACCAGACATACAAACTATTTATTTTTTATGAACTATTCTAGGTTGTCCTTATTGTAACAACTGTAGCTTGCAGTTCATTCCCTCAGTTGGAATTAAAATTTAGTCTGTCTCGAAAATGCATTTTTTATACTTAGACAATCTTTCCTGAGTGATCCAGATTTGCAGCAGTATGTAATTTGATTGCGACCATCTTTATTTGATCCAATTTTTACTAACTGATATCCTGCATCATTTTTGTTTGGTTATCCTGCTATGACTTTACTATTTAGTCTCTTTAGATTTGACTTAAATAGTGGTGGATATTTGTTCTGGACTTTAAATTTCAGTTTGGCGCTCTTGACATGGTCAATATCTGAATAAATGTTTGAATTGTAAAAAAAAAATTAATATCCCAGAGGTCAGTTACAGTTAACAGTGGAAAGTTAATCCACCAATAATGATGAACTTTGCAACTCTTGAATTTAATATGATGAGAGTCCAGAATATAAAAAAGTCAAAATAAAAACAACTGGAAAAAACCAGCTAAGAAGATAAAAACTAATTGTCCTTCAACTACCGCTATCTATAAGTACAGAGCATGCTACAAGTTACTAGATATTTTGGGCTGATTAGATTATATAGTTAATGTTATGGATTAACTAACTTCACCATTAAATATAATTTTGATTTAATGAAGTAGTATTTTGTATATATTTAGTTTCCTAAATAGTAAAAAAAAAAATAATAATAAACTTTTAAATTGATTATTATAAAGTTAATCACCTTGAGGAATTAAAAAGAATATCTGACTAAGGAAGGAGAAAAATTTTCAGTCTGGCCAATTAAATAGTATTATTGACCTCTGTTTGCCATTATTGTCCATTAACATTACTTGATCTCACTAGCATTTTATCATATGAAAAATAGTAAATATTTCTAAAAAAAAGTGAAAGTAAAAAAAAATTATAATTTACTCCAAGATTAATGAATTGACAGGGCCTATATTAAAGATTACCTTGACAAAATATTATCAATGCTATTGGTCATAGATTAATCTTTATTATAAATGTAGAGCCTGGTTGTTATAGTAGCTCTTTACTGTCAGTTAAATTTTGGGTTGCATATATTTATTTTTATTTGAATATGATTACTACTAGAGTGATGATGATGAATGCAATCAAGTAGTGAAGAAATTATTGATTAGCAATCACTCAAAATATATTCATTTATGATAATTTAGCACTCTGACAAATAAATTGTATCTGAAGTTGTTTAGGCAGATGTCTTCATCCAAATTGACTATACATTGAATCTGTAATTTTTGTAATCAAGAGTCATATAAAGAAAATTATATAAAAAATTTATGCGAATTATTTTGGCTTAGCCACTCAGGTATAATTTATGTTGTTGGTTTTTTTTGTTTGTTTTTTTGAGAATCAAACATCTGTTGCATAAGCATTTTATATTGTTTTATTATAAGTATTTGAAGTTAATTCAAAACCTGCCTTCCTCTAGTATAAACAAAGAAAAAATGATCAAGATACACTGAGTATTGTTTCATGTTATCCTGCAAAATTTCCCTCTGAAAAAAAATTATTATATTAAATTTCTGTTTACTGTTCACATTTTGAACTTGCGTTATTATATATATATAAAGAAAAAAAACATTGAATAGTTTTCTTCAAAATATAGTGCTTGCTGTGTTGATCTTTATTATTATTATTTTTTTAATCAATAAGATTTTGGCCACAACTTTTTGCACAGAATCTTTGCATTGAAGTTTTTTTTTTTTTAGAAATGTGACTAGCATTTTCAGTGTCTGACAAATGAGAAATTAAAAAGAAAAACCAAAGTTATATTAGAAAATGTCAAGATCATAAAAAAATAGTTAATTATATATAGTTTCCTCATTTCTAATACAGATTAAAATATATAACTCTTTCATAGATAATCCAGCTATACATTTTTCCATCACAAAAATCAAAATTTTTGCTATTTGAATTTCAATTAAATATATAAAATAATTCACAAGAATTCATTTTAATCATTGATTATCGATTGAAAAACTTCGTTTTTCAGTAATCCTGCATTATTGATATTATTGGTAGAAGATTTATGTTAGTTTTCCACATAATATTTACATCATTTATTGATTCCTACAATGGGAGTCTAAGTATAGCATTTGCCACCTTATCTTGCTAATTGATAATTTACCATTGTGTCAGACTTTAGTAATCCATACGTAAACTGTAATAATAAACCAAATTTATATTACCTTTTCATTTTTGTATGATTTTTATCGTAATTTACTCATGGTAATGTTGTATCTAGTCTGCTACTTTAATCTGAATGGATTTGTAAGATTCTGTACTATAACATGAAAAAATTATCTACAATGACATAAAATAAGCAAAACATCCCAATTCACTTCTTTTAAAATACCAATATCTCAAGATATTTTACAAAAAGTCAAGATTTTGGGAGATTTACCAATAGTGATAATGATTCACTTCGTATGTCAATTGGGTTTGAAGTTCTAAGATATACAACACTAGCAAATTGGAAATTTCAAGATTGTTTTCAAATAGTCCTGATAAGAGTTTCACATTAAATTTGTGGGCTTATAAAATCTAATGCTAATCAAAATATTTGTTTTATTACATTTCTATTTATATAAATATAGTAATGCATGATAATAGTTACAAATTTATCTAAACCAAGAATCTTCACTCTATTGTCAAATGATTTCCATAAGTGTAAAGATGTCTAAGATCTTAATATAAACTACAAAATTATCATTTGAATTGTAACATATTGAAATTTTTATATTCCTAGAAATTTGAATAAATCCCATTAAATAAGCAAATGTAACCTATTTTGAAAACTGACTAATAAATAATTGTTTTTAATTTTTAAAACTTCACCGCTATCAATTATTATTAGACAATAAACATCATTTTGTTGAAAGCTAGATAGTTTTATAAAAGTAATCACATGATATCAGCTACAAGCTCATCTAAATCACGAATCTTCAAAATCAGGTTTGTGTAATATATTAAAAAATTGAAAAATTATAATGAATCAAAGCACTGGCTGACAGGGAACCTCCCTTGTTGTCTCTGCCAAGCTTTTGAACATCATTATCTACAAATTGCAAATAACTAAAATATTATATGTAGCAAATTTTGTTTATTTTATTTGAAAATATGAAAGATTTAATATATGGTTTAGTGATTGATTTTTTTTACTTATCTATAGAGCAGGTATATGTTTAGGCCAGAAAGAAGTTCCTGTGAACAATGTTTGTCTTTAAAAATCATATTGAAAAAGTCCTTCAAAATAAATTAAAAACTAGTGTGATCATTATTGATCTATTCCTACTATATAATTCTGTTGGAAAAATGATTCTCTTTTAAAAATTTCTTAAATGCTGGAAAACTATTAATTAATGCTCCCCAGTAGAAAAATTCAAGTGACACAAAATGATAATAGAAGTAAATACAAAATTTTTCAGAATGATCTACAAGAGGATTCTGTTCTTTCACTAACTTTAGTTAATATATTTATCAATAATCTTCCTGAAACAGAATGCAGGAAATTTATTAATGCTGATAATATTATTTTGATTTCTCAAAAGTTATTTCCTGAAATATAAGTCTCTTGATATGAAAAAATTAGAAACCTTTTTCAAAGACTGGAATCTTATTCTTAATGTATTGAAAATACTCAATTTTTTTATCTAAACAACAGGAAATCATTTCATAATCTAAATATGATCTTTTTTTAAGGGCCACTTCTTTAGCACTAGTATATTTGTTGGTAAATACTATTCCCTACTTTGGAAAAAAAATGTCCACATTAAGCTGAAGGATACTCAATTAAATGATACCATGAGGAATATTATTGGTACACTCATATCTTCTTCAAAATGTTTTTATTAGATGCTGTTTCATAGAAAATATATAAAAAGCTGTTAAGCAGTTTGAACTTGCCAGTAATTCAAGATGTAGTTTCACCCCTAAAAGTTTTTCAAATGTTAAATCATGAATTATAATTGAAGAATTATGCTGTAAAAAATAGAATTCTTATGATACAAATTTTTCAGATCCAATAATAGTCATCTGGATTTGATCTTCCTAGACATATTTGGAATTTCATCAAAATATTCAGGGCAACTCCCGATTATTGCATGCATCTGCTTCATAAATGGAATTTATCATCATTGATCTATGTAAATGTGGGCAAACTCAAACTAAAACACAAAATTAATAACTGCCAAATCAATGGTTATAGTGCCAGAATTGATGATTCTATCTCCTAGTTGGAATCTATGCAGCTTCCTTTTTGATATTTTATTAATACTTAAGCTGTTAAAAAAAATTCCATACGTTAAATCAGTGTTTCCCAACCTGTGGTACACATACCACTGGTGGTATGCGAGTTGCTAGTTGGTGGTACACGAAAAATAATCAATAATGGCGGACATAAAAAAAATAAATTAAATCATAAAAATATAGAAACGTTTTTCCCTATAATTCATAAAAATTATTTTAATTAATAATATTATACAGTAAAGTTGTTAATATGTACAGTCGATAACGATCTTTAATGTTAATGATAAAATTGAAAGTATGATTAAGAAATTAGATTTTTGGAAACAGTAATATATATAAGTATCGAAAACAATCAACTGGAAGTTCGAAACTCTACATATTTTTTTGTTTGAAAATAAGGTTAGTCTGTCTCAAGATATACGAGAAAATATAATAGCACATTTAACAGGATTAAAATTGTCTTTCATGGAATATTTTCCAAAACCCGAAAACGCAAATGATAATTGGATTTCAAACCCCTTTTATGCAGAAAATTTAGAAAAAGCTACATCATTATCAATAAAGGATAAAGAAAATTTAATAGAATTATCATATGACAGAATCTAATTAATTTTTGGTTAAACATTAAAGAATATGAACAACTTTCTGAGAAAGCTCTTAAATTATTATTACTGTTTATTAGTACGGAATTAGTAGGAAGAGCTTTTTCTTCATATATTTTTTTAAAAAATAAGTATCGAAACAGATTGAACGCAGCTGTAGACTTAAGGGTATACCTCGCATCTTTTGAACCAAATTTCAAAAAATTATGTTGTTCGAAACAAGCACAAAGATCTCATTAAATTTATTTTATAAAAATATTTGATTATGATAAGAAAATATACTAATTGTTTTTTTATAATTTTGTGTTTTTATTGAAACCATTTATTAGTAAACGAAATATGACAAAATAGTAGATAAATAGTGAGTCGGATCAAGGCAAATCAATCTAAATTATTTAATTTGAAAGAATGTATCAGAAAAGGATCATACCCAGAAATTAGACTCTCATTAATTCTTGATCATCTATTGTGGATTACTAGATGTAAGCTAGTATTTAATCATCAAAATTTTAATCCTATTAACTTCATGCTGAACAATGTTAAGAAAACAAGAACAAGAGATAGCCTGATAACCCCTGAGGTTATTTTTACCATGACTTGGGACATGCTGGATTTATCCTCTCCATGGCCCAACCAATAGCAAGATTCTCCAAAAAAGAAGAAACAGACTCAAATTCAGGAAAACCAAATGAAGGAATGAGAAAACACTGAACAAAATATGTACCAAATAACCTTTAATGTAATAATGTAATCTTTAATAAATTATTTTGAAAAAAATATGAAACTTTGAACAAACACATACATATAAATATGTTACAGTGAGTTTATAATCTGGCGTGACGTTTAGTCGTGTTTCAATGTAATTTGTCTCATTATGAGATGTGAATACATACATGGTCACCCTATAATATTTATAATGCAAATAAAATAACACACTCGCAATAACAAATTTCACGAAATACAATCATTTTTATGAAGTGGTACAATTTAGCGTGATGTACTACCAAGTGGTATGCGAGCCAAAAAAGGTTGGGAAATGCTGCATTAAATAAATAATAAAATGGTATAATTTTTTCTATCATTTTCATTTGCGACCATTTATAAATAAATGATGGTTGGATTGATTTCAGAGTAAAAAAAAATTGTTTTATAATGACCATACAAATCAATCTATGGGTCATTCCATATCACTTGATCAAATTAGTTTGTTAAATGTATTATCAGAGACAGTAAAAAAATCTTAATGTTTATCTGATGCAATTTTAAAGTTAAAGCTATTTAAAATCTCCAGAACATTGAAATTCTACACTCATGTATAATTAAACAATGAATGATTATTAGAGCTAGAATTAAAGTAGAAAGTACTAAATTATAAGTCTATTTATTAGGCTTTCATATGATATATAACATCCCTAATATTCCCCATTTTTAATTTCAAGATAGTTTACTAAAGTTATTGAGTTAAATTTTTTACAAACTTAATTTTAAAAATTTTGATGTGATACTATTTATGGAAAGTTTTATTATAGGATCAGAAAGGGATTTTTTTAATATATATATTACATAGATTAAAAAATAACTTTGTAATTGATATCAGATTTTAAAAAATATATACTACTTTTCAGATGTTCTGTTGTACAATTTAAAAACAATTTTTTTTTTAATATATGGCAATATAAAAGTGATTTTGGTTGAATGGTTTTTCTATGCAAAAATCCATGGTAAAAGAGAATGTAATGATCTGGAAGAACTATGAGAAGACTCGCAACAAAGAAAAGTCTCTAACAATTCTATGAAGAGCAAATTTTGGAGTAAGCATCAATTTTGATTCTGGAGAATTATTTTTCTCAGTAAAAAAACAACATAATGAAAAAGAGAAATTGCTTGAAAATTATTTTTTAGATACAAATCTATTATCAGGCATCACTAAGTTTCATTTATTTTCTTTCTGTATCAATTAAAATTTTACTATCAAAGATTTTTTCAAAGTATGTTTTCTTTGTCAGGAGAAGCTTAAAAGAATATGTAATATGTGAGTAATTGCAATGATCATAAGTGGCTTTGGATAGTTTTGGTTAAGAATGAGATAAGTGAGATAGTGGAAATGAAATTTGTCCATTCTAAAATTTTGTGCTACCCTTTTATATAACCAAGAGATATCGATGATAAACCTGAATTGTCTTTATACTAAATTCTTATGTTGATAAATCCTAAGTTTCTCATTAGTCACACTTATACCTCTGGAAATAAGAAATGGATACAGCAGCAGCTCTTTATAATTATTTTGCAAAGGAGTATTGAGGTTGTTCACATAAAATGGCTTGTGACAATACTTAACATTCATAAAATTATATAATTATTTAAGGTTTTTCAGTATTGAGAATATTTTAAAGTGTTATGTAGACAAAAATAAGTTATTACATGGATATTACATTCAAGGATTTTTATTATCTTCTCAAATCCCCCCCTATCTTATTTACCTTATTTTGACATAATTCTGGTGTAAAATGGGATTGATCTTTTTCAAAAATAATTTAAATTTTAATTTGTTATGGTCATTAGTTTTCTGTTTACATAATGTTTTTTTTAAAAATGACATAAAATATACTCTTTTATGATTTTTTTTTTTTTTTTTTCAAAATTTTTAAAATTTTAATTTTTGAGAGATTTTATGTCAAAAACTTTACAAAAGTCCCTTGAAATGAAACAGTAAAAATTTAATCATATTATATATTACTTGAAAGCTTATTCATTCTGTTACCTCTATAATAATTCTAAATTGAATTAATCACTTTTTGTGTAGTTATCTATGAGAGGAAATTGTGATTTTTTTGAAGATTTCAAATAGCTGTAATTTCAAAATGTGGAATTTTTCTATAGTTGGGTTTTTTTGATTAAATCACTTGACATTATGTGATCTAAATATTTTAAAATACATAACATATGCTGGTTTATTCATCTGTTCTTTTTGGGGGTGTGTAAAAGCTATTCATTGTATTCTCTTTGTTATTATAACTTCTTATTGAAAGCAATTCATGTTGCATCTTTTTAAAATTCCTAAATATTTGTTATATAATGTAAGTACAATCATTCCTATGAAAAGTATGCTGAAGTCACATCAAAAATAGGTTTTTGAATATTTGTTATATACTATCCATTTTACATGGCCATACAAATGTTATTTTACAATTAACTACATTGGGTATCATCATACTCAGAACTGATGAATATAACAATTGATTGTATAATCTTCACATCATATTTTAGTATATCATGGAGATCTAATTTTTTTTTTTCAATGCCATTATATCAGTAGAGAATTTATATCTCATTTCCATTCAATAAATTTGGCAAAATGATGGTTTGACATATACAATAGGTGAAGTACTTTTATTACTCTGATGAAGTGCCCTATTTTTTTTTCTTATTAAATGTAGCAGTAGCATATTGGAATTTGTGTTATCCTGTATCATTTCAAATTTCTTCTTTCTGTATAAAATAGAACGTAGCTTTTAAAGTTGATAAGAAAAAAATAAAATATACATCTGGTAACATGTATATTGCATTGAATTGACAAGAGTAATATAAATTTAGAATGTTTAAAATCAAGCAACTTAGAAGATGGTTGCTTTTCTTTTTTAATTACTTAAATTAAAAACCCTGCTATTAATACTATATATCTTGATAGCTACTTTATAAAATTGCTTGCAAACTATTCAAACACCATTATCATAAAAATGAAAAAGTTGGAACTAATACCACATCCCTGCTTAATGCCATTTTTCATTTTGACTATATATTTTCCATTAGCACTTTTTTCTCATGCTGTGCAATATTAAGAAATTTTTTAGTAGTGTAATCAACTATTTTCATACATGGCAACAAATATTCTTTATTAACTGTGTCAAATGCATTGACCAAATGGATAATAACAATTGTTTCAATTTTATTCTAAAGATAATCAAAATATTCCATAGTTTTGTAGTGAAGTAGAGATAAAAGGTGGCTGCTGGAGGGTTGCATTAGATCCTAAGATCTAGGTGCAGTGCTCTCAGATCCAAGGCTTCTCACTGATGAAGGCCACAAGCCAGAAACTAGTCTGGGGATATTGGATGAATAGCCACTAGATAGGGATTTTATGCACAAGCCTTCTGGCATCCATTGATTACTCTGGTTAGCACAAGGTGGCACTACTATATGGAGAGTTTTTGCCTGTTTACTAACAGTTATGTGCTAGCATGAGATGGTGATCATGTGATCTGTTGCATATTATCATATAAAAGCATTCTGAAGTTAAGATCCATGGATTGAGTTCAGTTTTGTCTTATTCCATACTTAAAACTTCTTAGGAATCCCCAAGCTATTATAAACCATTCGATTATTTATTTATCATATAAAAGAGTGCTATCCTTTGATTTAATAGATTTGATTTTTTAGTTCCATATGTTACTTTTATCAACAGCAAAAAAAATATCTAAAGTAATCAAAATTAGCAAATAATTATCTTGTTTGTAGATTTAAATTCTCTGATCATTCACATCATTTTGCTTGAATTTTTCTGATAACAAATTTAAATCTACAATATTTTTTTTGAGTCTCTAATACCAATATTAATTTCATATTTATGAAAACAAAAATTTTAATTTACATATATTAATAGAAAGTGTAAATTTTAAAAAATAACTATAACAAAATACACAACTTCTGGGCAATTACTGACATATTTTATGTCTTTTATTTGCAGCAGTACAAAATTTTCCATTTTTTTATAATACAAGTCTTTGCTGCTTAGAATGAATTATTTGATGCATCTCTTCAACATATCTTTATTCATTATTTTTTCAGTTTTATACTGTTAATGTTAATATAGTTTAAATAAATTAAATGATCAAATACAATTAATTATCTGACATTAGAAAAGATTTATTATATAAAAGAATAAGAAAATTACATTTATAGTCATTTTGAAAAGGAATTTAATTTTGTTTTCAATAAATTTGTTTTAGTTTTAAAAGTAAAATACTTATTTTTATGTAATGAGACATTCAGTAAGATCTGATTAGGAAGCACTTATGTAAGTATTTTTTTTTTTTTATGTTTGAATATTTATATATGATATGTATGAATATGTATAGATATATAGATTTATTTTATTTGTAATTGTTTTTTTTTTTGTATGTATTCTATTTATTATGTATTATCACATGATTTTAATATAAGTATTTGATCTCTGAGATATATTTTAAAATGATAAATCAATTTATATAGAATAAGATATATATGCTTGTTTGTGATATTATTTATCATGTAAATATCTTACATATTAAATCATTTTTATTTTTAGTTTTGGAGACCAATCACAGCACTATTTTACTTTCCTATTTCTCCTGGGACTGGATTTCATTACTTAATTAATCTTTATTTTCTTTATAATTATTCAGTTCGTCTTGAAACAGGTAAGAAATTTTAATAATGCATGTATACAAATTTTTTAAGCAGCCTTTATTTGCAAACCCCTGGTAAATTTAATTTATTACATTATAATTACAATTAAGAAAAGAAAACTAATTAATAATTAAATTAATTCTTAATTTAGCAGTATATTGTAATCTTTAATCAAGTTACTACTTATTTTAATTAGTAATTAACTTTGTTTTTTAAACAAAGTTATTAAAAATATGTCTTTCAATTTATTATCATAAGATTTGTTAATAGGAATTTTTTAATGTTTATATATTGTATCCATTGCAAAACAGTAATGATAGAGCAGACAAATAAGTTTTAAAAAAAGAAATTTCTTTTAGTTCACTGATT
Organism: Epiperipatus broadwayi; assembly: GCA_028023455.1. Taxonomy (NCBI): domain Eukaryota; kingdom Metazoa; phylum Onychophora; class Udeonychophora; order Euonychophora; family Peripatidae; genus Epiperipatus; species Epiperipatus broadwayi. The sequence goes on from JAQFVV010000526.1 coordinate 107,153, forward strand.
TGAAATCCGCTTACAGGCAATCCCGTAGTTATGAACATAATGGGTTCCTGACATGTGTTTGGAAGTTGAAATTGTTTGAAAGTAGACATCAAAAAGGGTTTTCAAAATACAGTATTTATATTTTATTGATTAGTATGTGGAGTTTTGTTTACAAATTTACTAAGAGTTAATTGAATTGTATTCTTTTTCTTCTCTTGATAAAGAATACTGTAACATTCTGTCTTTTTCTATTGCCCTTCATACACAAGATATATGCTTTCCATTGGGATCACATTCTTCCATGATGGTCAAAAATTTGTCAAGATGCATGATGGCTTCATTCATATTCTTGATTGTCAAATTCTTAACAATAAGTTCATTATCAGGTTCTTCATTTTGTATTTCATTCATCTCTTGTAGTTTAATCAAGTTTTCATTTGATAGAGGTTCTGAGTGAGATTTCATTAATTCAACAGTATCTTCATCAGTGACATCTAAATTTAATTCAATCATTACATTGACTTTCAGTTGTGATATCATTTGTGAATATATTTTTTTCAACAACCTTTCATTGTTGACTCTTATTTCAGCCTACGCATCCCCAATAATATTTATTGCATTCCATATATTATATTTTTTCCAAAAATCTCTTAATGTAGGTCTACCTTCCTTATCAATTGCCTTGATTGCTCGAGCCTTCTTTTAATTCTTTCTTCCAATCTTCATGCAAACTAAGAGTCTTAGCTTGAATAATTGATAAACTCACTGGGATGCCTTTTTGATGTTGATCTTCAATCCATAAAGCCAAAGATTTCTCCATTTCATCCATTTCTCTGCCATATCTTTTTAAAACAATCTTTGAATAAATATTTCTACAATTTTTAACATATTCCTTAATTTTGTTCTTGTTTTTCACTATTGTATGTATTGTTGATCGGTTTAAATTACACGAACGTGTGATTGAAGCAAAAGATTCACCATTTTCAGAACGTCTAATTGTATCCATTTTTGTCTCGACCATTTGGGGTTTATGAGACCTTAATTTCTTTTTGTTTGTATCAACACTGCTGTTTTTTTTGTTTCTCACTCATGTTTTTAATTAATAAGAATGAAAAAAATTCATCAAAAGAGAAATATATACAGTTTATATGTAACGTAATCACGCACAAACTACTTTTAAAAACAAGGACTAATCAAGACGATTCTTTTCAAAACAGTAATTAATATCAGACAGATGGGAAGATTTACTGTATTTTATATAAGTTCTTATTGTTCTCTGAAATATACTTTTAATTATTTTCTAAATTTCAAAGTTTATCTTTCTTTAGAAAAAATTCATTTACGAATGTATGTAAATAGTTTTTTTTATCAGATACTGTAAATTTGTAGAGTTAATTACTAATAATAATTTTTTAATTATTAAAGTACTAAAATACTGTGCAATTTTGAATACCCATTTCTTTCTCCAGTATATAGCACTAGTTATACATGAAAGTATGTGCATAAATAAAGATCTGAAGTCCAAAAGCGATTTTGTAATAGCGAAATATTTATAACTCGAGTGTTGTAACTAGGGAATTGCTTGTATATTGTCTCTAAATTTAACATTCAAAGAAATTGATTTTTTCTTTTTAAAAAAAAAAGATTCCAGTTTTATTTTGTTAAAATGTTAAGTTTATAAAAAAGATTTTATATTGTAACAAATATTTTTTTTTTTTTTTGTTATTGTAAGTAATAAAATTAACTTAATGATTAGAAAGATGATAAATACAATTTATTTATTTATAAACAATGACAGTTTAAATAAAAAGTGTAATTTCAATTTTTACTAAAAGCTCGTGCTTTTCCCGCATCTTGAGTCTGTCTTTTGGTTTTACAGATGTCATTAGCTGCTTGTAAAAACTTCAAGCTTTATTTTTTTAGTGGCCAAATTATGAACAAAAATAAATATAAAATGATTATAATGATGTGTGGCAGCTAAATCCACTATATAAGTACCATTTACTCTGGATATCTGTTCAAAGCTTGATGTATGATCAAACTTGAATTGTCATTTCTTAGTTGTGCTTAATATACATTTAAAAAAATATGCTTGCAAATAATTGTTAAATGAAAGTCCTCTCTCATGGAATATTTGTGACTTTAGAGAGGTGAAGAAATGTGATCTAAATAATTTTAAATTTGAAGCCGCTAGAGAAGTTGAAAATTTAATGTTTCTAAATTTTCAAGAGTGGATTTATAGCATCTTAAATGCCAGAATAGACTCCATAATATAAAAATAAACAAATGAAGAAAAATCTTATTCTTAACAAAAAAGGATTTTAAACCAGAGACTTTGATAAAACTTTCATTTTTAAGTGTGATCTCGGAAGGATGGTAGTGTCGTAACGCACGGCGCCAAAAATGCCTTTGCTTAAAATAATACCAACATGAAACAATTACCTTTTACTTCATCAATACATATACATATTTGTGCACTATTTATTATATTTAAAAATAACGATGTTTCACCTATTATTGCATATATTTATATATTAGCACAATTTAATGTGAACTTTTTATTGCTCATACATTTTTGTCAAGAACAGTAAAATAAAATTTCAAATTAAACTCAGGTTAACACTCAATGTAAATAAAAATTCATCTGGAATTGCTGTCTTTACATTAAACTAATTTTTACACATCTCTGTACTGATTACCAAGATTTTACTTGAGTTTCAATAATTAATTGATCATAGATTATAGAGTATAGCATTGTTACAATTCCATTTTGTTTTATTCAGAAGGATTATATTTGTTGATTTATAATGGATTAATTGCTAATTATGTCTAATGACATCTATGTTATATTTTTATTTATACTAGTCTATTTTGTATAATGTGTTATAATAAAAACTTAAAATAAATAATGACATTGAAATTTATTAATTGTATCATAGCTTTATTAAACAAATTATAAATTTTGTTTTACATATGTTTTAATAAAAAAAATCTTCAATTCATTTATTATTTGTTTATTTCAGGAATTTTTAATGGCAGGCCTGCTGACTACTTTTTTATGTTGATATTCAACTGGTTATGTTTGGTTGTATCCTTTACATTGTCATTGTTCAATTTAAAAATTTTTGTTTACATGCTTACACACATAATATATTAATGCTGAGCTCTCCTTATTATCTGGGATACATGGAGGGTCAATACACACATGTATTTGCCTCAGATAATACACGTACAGAGTTTATTGTGTGAATATAGTCTATTGCCTAAAGTATCTGACTTCAAATTTAATAATGCCTCAAATTAAAAAGTTAAATATAATAAAAAGAATGAATATTTGAGAAAAACAGAGGACAGGTCAGCAAATCTCATGGAAATAAAAGGCATTGAACTAGATAATTCAAGTTCTGATGAAAAACTAGCATAATGAAGTTAAAGTAAATAAATAGAATGCAAGAAAGATATGGAATGTTCATGGGGTTTTTTTTCAAATCTAGAAAAGATAAAAGTCTTAGAATATTGAGACAGTGAACATTATTACTATTAAAATATAAGAAAATTTAACCAAGTATTTTACATTGCTATATGAAATGCTTTGGCCTTTAACTTGTTAAATGCAATTGCATTGTGTTTGAGTCTGTGCTGCATATCAATATTCTAGTCTGGCTTCTTTGTTTGTCTAAAAACTTAACAAGATCTTTAAAATGATTCATTTTTTCAAGCAGATAACCATCAAAATAAAAATTACTGATTATCTTTTTTCTATTCCTAAACAAAAATAAGGTCATTCTTTAGATCTATACTTTTGTGACATGTTCATTGTTAGTGTGATATATATATGCATGATATATATATATGCCTATATAGATGTATAATTTTAGATTTTGTAAATGTTTTTTTATGACTGCATTATGAAAGTTAGATTTTTTTTTTCCTGAAAAACATGTTTAGTGGCTTAATAATGTAATGAATAGCAGAGTTTCTAAAATACTAATAGATAATTACTGGTGATAATTTTTTAACTAGAACATACTTATTCTTATACATCATCATTATTAGCAGCCATTCTAATTCTTTCTCAAAGCAAAGTTGTAGACCAAGAAAACAAAAGCCTATTTTTTTTTAAAGAATGAATAATAAAAGGAAAATGGATTGAGACAGACATTAATTTTTTCTAATTTAAAAAAAGTTAAACAGTTATCTCTGAATCATATGAATTAAAAGAAAGATGTGATTTTTATTTAATTTAATAAAATAATGAAATTGTGCTTTTAAATTTCAAAATTATTTTATGAAGAAAAATATTGTCAGCGTCATGAATTGTCACTGGTAGATGTGAAAAAATAGCAGTTCAAAAAATGATGGATTTTACTAAAAAAATATTTTATATTTCTATGGCACTGATTTTAGAATCAAAGAAAGCAAATGGTGGATGCAAAAAATAAGACGTATATATGCAGTGGATCAAGAATTCACTCTATTAATAATGTAAAAACAAAATTTACTAGTCGTGCAGAAAAATATTGAGTTGGGTAAAAAATAAGTTGAAAAGTGATTGATCCATATGTATATATTTTTATAGTACTGATTTTGGGATGAAAGCAGATGATGGATGCAGAAAAACTATGTATTGTTTTTCTGCTTACAATGGATCAAAAGTTTATTGTGTTACTAATGTAACCCCCCCCCTCATTGATTTCAACATTCTATATGATTATGTGAGTGAAAAATACTTGGAGAATATTGATATCTTTTTGATATATATAATAGATACAATTATATATATATAATTTTATAACTCGGTTAATAAACTATCTAGATGTCACCATCAATATAAGTCCATTTATATAATATGTTCATATTATATATTTCTGAAGAGAGTATCATCAAAAAAATGTTTGAATTTGTTGTAATATAATCATTTATTAGTACATAACTTTTTTAGGTTTAATTATTTCTTTACATATAGAAAAACAATAAAATTATTCATAACATTTTTTCTGTTTAAACTTTAGCAATAGAAAAGATATATATAATCATAGATATTGAACCTACTCATACTATTTAAAGTACTGTCTTATGAAATGTGAAATAGTTGCACTTTATACAATAAAATTTTCTTCTTTATAATTAATTTCAATTTTCTTGTTACATATATATATATATACATTTTTTAAAATAATATAATTACTTTTTTTTAAAAAAGATATAAGTAGATACTATCTATAAAAAAGAAATGATCACTGGTACTTTTTTTTAATAGAATTATTCAGATAGTGGGTTTCATGTCAGATTTATTAGTAAGTATTATTTATATTTTATTTTGAATAATTATATAAAATTAATATATAATGTTATTTAATTCACTATTCATAACTAAAGTTAATTTAAATGATGTGATGATAATGAATATGGAACAAGATCTAGAAAAGTTTGGAAATTTTTTTAAGAAATAATATTTTAGATAATAATAGTAATTAGATCATTATATATATCATCTGGTAAAATCATATATAAAATTAATATTTAATTATTTTTAATTTATGACATTGAAATATTGATATTCCAATAACAAAACTAGATTTGAGAATTTAATTCATAATTGCAACAAGACTTTTTGATTTATATATAAATAAAATAAACATCAGTGGTATTTAATATTTCCATGTTTATTGTTTTTCAATAGAAATTTGAAATAATACCAAAACTTATTTAAAATATTGTTTATAGTAGTAAAAAAGGTTGAATTTATTTTATTTTCAAATTCTGTATTATGAATAAAACAAAATTCTTATGATAAATGTGTACCACATTTCTGTAAATTAGGCAAGATAAAGTTTTGTTTATATAAATATATAACTTGATTTTAAATAAGCATAGTAAGAAAAACAAATTTTGGGGGAAAATTTGATATTGTGCAGTGAAACAAAACAACACTTAAATAAGCATTAAATGGTACCCCATTTTCTAAAGAGTTCTGACTAACATAAAAATTTTCAGGTTTCATTATGTTTGTATTGTGAAAAATAATCTCTCAGTTGCAAATTGAATAATACTATTATATATATATTATTGGTTTTTAAGTTTTTATATAAATAAATCTAAAGAATTCTTTTTTTAACTGGTGTGAAAAAAAGTTCTGTTTTTTTTAATATTGATATTTAAATATCAAAAAAAAAAAAAAACAATATATAGGATTCTGGAATACTAAGTCTATCATCTATAAAGCAGCAATTTACTTATTTTCAATCAGGTAGCATTCTTTTACAAGAAAATCACTCATAGGATCTCTCTTAATAATAATAAAAATTCAATTTAGAAAATAATGATAATAAAGCTAAATAATTTAGGAAAGAAAAAAACTTAATAATACTTCAAAGATAATGTTGTAAAGTTTATTGTTACTGTTAAATTAAAAATTAAGTTAAGATGGGTCTTTTTCGACAGAAGTCATATTTTGTCATATGTCTGCACATTAGAATTTTTATAAAATCTAGAGTATTTTATCACTTCTCATATCTTAACAAAAAATTATAATAAAAGGTATGAGAAAAAAATTTATATTGTTTTGTCATTTATTTTGATTATATAATGTACCTGAAAATACATATAAATATAGTATATATTAATTAAATGGTTTGTTGCTTATGAAATCATATTAAATTCAAGCATCAGATATGACATTGAGTTTTGATTCAGGAACTTTAACTCTCAATTTATCACTATGCTATTGTACTAAACTGCTTAGGGCCATAAATATAAAGAATGAGACTAATATAAACTATATATTGACATAATACATAGTTTACATTAATAATAATCTTAGCAACTAATATGGTTCATATTTTCTTGATATATTTAATGAGAAGGATATAGTTGGTGTCTTTTTATAAACACAAATTACGATTGCATTTCTTTTTAGTATTTTGTTCTCATAACTTTATTATTATTTTGCATTAACATGATTTTAAATAATATTAATGTATTTGTCAATTAATTTTGTTATAGTTACTTATGGATCCAATGGTGCTCAGTGTATTGTATGTTTGGTGCCAATTAAACAAAGATGTTGTTGTCAGTTTTTGGTTTGGAACACAATTTAAGGTATTTCCTTAAATCTATAATTTAATCAAGAAAGGTTATGCTATATAAATAATATTCATTAATGAATTAATATTTTCTGAACTTGATCCTATAGTTTACTAGATTTTTTTTTACATATTCATTAATTATTTCTTCTAGTGATTTTAGTTTATAATGTATTTAGAACTTTTTATTTATGTTTTTTTAGAAGGGATTTGAGCTCAGACTTTCAAGCTCCCTACAGCTATTCACTCTATCTTATATAATTAATATTCATGACCACATACATTTAGAAAAGATAAATGATCTCTAATATACATATTTCATGCTGAAGCAGTACTCATCAGTTTGTTCATATGCATGTATTTAAATATTATTTATGTTTTTTGTAATTTTTTGCCTTTTTAAAAAAATTAAAATATTTTAATTGATTAAGATGATTAAAAATACATATTTGATTAATTTTTAGAATAAAATTTTACTAAAGATATGTTTGTGTGTGTCTGTGTACATATTAAATAAATAAATTACTCCTAATATCTTTCAATAAGCTGTTTTTTAATGTTATGCAGTGATTTGTAAAGTTTAATAGTATTCCAAATTGATTGGCAGGCTTACTTAAAGTTATTTGAAATAATTTATTTATTAATATTTTCAGTTTTACATTATGCATATTTAGTTTATATATTGCAAATGTTTTTTTTTTTGTAATAGAGGACATCAGTTTTATGATGTGAAGATTGGGGTTTTATATAATAATGTACCATAAGCCTTTTCATAATAAAAAAAAGAAGTCAGATATAAATTAGACTTCATGCCCCCTCTCCTACCATTGTATTAATTTTTTATTGCTATTTAATAAATTTTTGAAAATCATTAGTATTAAACACAAATATCTAAAAAAAAAAACTTCAAATTATTGTGTGATAACTATAATTTGCTTTATTATATTGAAGTGAAATAATCATTGAATAAGAAATAGAATATTTTTTAGCCGTTAGTAATTATATTTAAGTATCAAACAACATTTTATATGCTATTTCTTACAAATTTCAAAATTGTTCACTTATTATTATTGAGGGGGGGGGGGGGTAATGCAAATATTTATGTGTGTCTGTTCGGAAAAACAATCCTTGGAAGTAACTTATTATAGAGACTAAAACTTCTCCAACTGCTTCTCATTAAGAAATAGTAATGGAGAAGGCATTATTCAGCAGACTTTCTGGTTGGTAATAATCTGAATCATTTTCCATCTTTGTTTTATTTTCTGGCTAAGAATAGCTGGATTGGTATAGGCCAAATATCTCAAAAAAAAAAAATACTAATCCTAATTGGAATCTGAAAAAAGCTTTCAAGTTTTCCTCATTTTGAAGTAGAATATTCATAGCTGTCAAACTATCATTTCAAAGCCATCATTTTTTGAAGTTTGTATGTGTTAGCAGTATTGTCACAGGAATAGTGAACTGTGCAATGGATGACTAGAAACATGTTAATTATTGCATAAATAATTATTTACATTTTCTCCTCTATTGGAAGAATTAATGTATAGAATTTGCCAAAAAAATAAAAAGTCTTATAAAATTATTAGACTGCCATGTTCCAATTGTAAAACATGTTGGTGAATCTGTGATGATTTTTGTAATCATGTTATAGGTTTCTTTTGGACCCATTATTACTCATAGATACATCACAACTGCAAACAATTTGAACATTTTGTGGAACTGGGTTCATTCTATGATGAAAATGTTTCTAACAGCGCTATCATAATCCATCGTGAATAATGCTCTAATTTTTACAGCCTACTCAAGCAAATATAAATTTATGGAATTGATTTACATAGTATTGAAACTATGATAATCTAATAAAAATTCTTGTTCTTGTAGTTAACATATCTGTTTTTCATTAGCAGAACTTCATCTCAATCATATATTTAAATTTGAAGGTAATTTATTTTTCATCAGCATCTTCTAGACTCTGTTTAAATAGTGTATAATTCCATTCTACATAAAATACAAGTAGTAGTTTGATATAATCTTCAAATAGGGAAAGTTTAAAGCTTATTAATGTTATTCTTTTAATTTTTTTTTTTTTTTGATTATTAAAGAGATGATTAATTGTCATTTCATATTCATGAAATCTGTTCATCCAAAGTATTTAAATGGATAATATTTGTGAACAATATTAATAATTCATGATGGCTCTATATATATATATATTTATTTTCTAGGCAATGTATTTACCTTGGGTTCTTCTGGGCTTTAATATGATCCTAAGTGGAGGGTAAGTATGGTATATTACATAAAATCTATAAATTGTTGCAGGTAAAAATATTTTTATATTATTTCTTATACTTTTTTTTTTTTTAGTGGTTGGACGGAATTATTAGGCATTTTAGTTGGCCACTTTTACTTCTTTTTAGCATTCAAATATCCACAAGATTTTGGTGGAAGGTCATTTATCACAACACCTGCATTTTTGTAAGATTGATATTTTCTTCTAAAGCTTGTTTTGTAATTTGTGTTCATGGATTTTTGTCTTTGTTTTTATATGATAAACATAGTCCATAACAAATAAGTTTATATATATTATAATAATTTTTTTTATAAATCATATTTCTAAAACATAACTATTTATTAATGTCACTTTTTTAATTCTTTGCATTCATGAAATCATTAAAAAAGTTGTTTTTTTTTCTTCATTTCATCAAAAAATATTTTAATCCTAAATTTTTTAATCTTTAAATAAATTTGTTATGGTTAAATCTGTTCATCACTACTTAACATCAACTTATATTGAAGTTTAGATAATAAAAATAGATAGGAAAAAAGCAAGATATATTTTGCAGATTTGTATAAAATTGATTGCCAGCATGTAATTCTTACTTTTACAAACTTATTAAAGAAAACAACATAAGCTGCTCTCTTTTTTATGACTCGGACATAAGAAAGAGATAACATTTTGCCATCAGTATAATTAATATTTACTAAGGCTGTAACCTCAAGAATATGCGCGTAAAAATGCAATAGTAGGGACCTCTACAGGTCTTAACCATAAGTTTACGTTTTGGAAGAAAAGAGTGTAATTATAAAATTCAATTCGAGCTTGAAAAGAAAGATTATTAATTTTGATCTCAAAGAACTCAAATGTCAACAAGCAAATAAAAAGTGTTAATAATGATTAATGCAAAATACATAAAAGATAATTATTAAATAATTATATCAAATTTAATATGTAATATGATAAGTAACTAATTGATCATTTATTATTATTTATGCCCATAATTAATGATATATTTGATTTCATGATTGTTTGCTTCTTAACTGTGACTTCTTAGTAGTAAAACTCAAATGTCTTTGTTAAAATGCATTGTTGTTTTTTTATTATTATTATAATCTGAAATTGTTGAATTTTCAATAGTATTTTATCATTTTCAATAAAAATATTTTTTGTATATTATGTTTCCAAATTATATTTGTTTCAAATTTTATTTTTTATTTTTCTATGTGTTTTTTCATCATTTAATTATCTGCTTTTAAACTAGCTTGTGTCGTCATTGAATTTTTATGTTTTAATTATATTGTGAGTACAACTTCATCTTTCACATGATTATTGTTCTGGTGCATAAATCAACTATTTATTTATTAGTGATTTGTTTTTTGATAAAATTTAGATACCTATCTTGTCAGTTTGTGAAAGATCATAGAACCATAACTTTTTTGTATTTTAATGGGGGAAGACCATAGATCTTTGTTGGTATTATTTCCATGAGTAACTCTAAAAGTTGGACAGCTAGCATATGTTTTTGTATTGAAATATAGAGTTGTATCATAGATGCCCGGGTTTTGTTTTTGTTTTTTTTTTTGCTACATATTACAAAATACTAATGTTAAAATCTGACTTTATATCTTATTTGTTGATGGCAAAGTTTTTCTTATTTCACCAAAATAAGGACACTTATCAAATATGCAAGAAAATTTTATTACCCCTCCAATAATTGCTTCTCTTATTAAATGTACAATCTACACATATTATTAAGAAAAGATATTAGAAAAATCCCAAAAATAAAATTAATGCTTTTATTAATTACTGAATTGTCCCAACAGCATATGCTTTATTAGATTCATGTTGTTGTTTTTTTGTGAATCCTCCCTATTACTGACTTTGTACCATATTTTATGCCTATTATATTGATCAATCCCATTTGATCTTGGAGGTAATCAAATGTTACATAGTGATTATATGAATAATTTATATTTGTGGATTGTTCAATTGAGTATTTAGTCTTCACTTTTTTGTGTGTGTTCTGGTATTCAAATATCTTCATGCCATTAATTTACTATAGAAGTTCTTAATATTCTAAAGAAAGAAAGTGTATTGCAGATCTCACATATTGATAAGACTCATTTATTAATTTTAGCTGTCAGTATTATTTGTTGTGATCTAGATATGGACTGTAAAATGTTAGAATTACATTTGAAATTTATATTTTAGTTATAAAATGATGTGTATATGTTTATAGGGATTAAGACTATCAACAATTATGACATCATTTATTAATATAATTTTTTTAAGTAAATGATACTCCAATTGAGATCCAAGAAATTTAGTAGAAGAACTGGTAAGTATTGATAGTATTAGTCGCCTGAAGAGATTTTCCGAGCAGATGATTTTTGTGAATAAACTGAGAAAAAAAATGAAAAATTTTAATGATGTCTGCTCATATAATTTGAAGATTTTCTATTCCTCTCAAAACCTTCTGTGTTATTATAGCTAACTTCTCAGAAGAGGTGTTGATTTATGGCATTTAGTGCTGGCAGTATAAATATGAGTCTCAGAAAATTTATTACTAGAAATCTATTTTTCATGTATTAATTGTAAAATATCGAAAATGAGCATTATTAGGAACTACTTTGGCTATCTGCTCAGTTAATATTTGATGGTTAACAAATTTAAATGCTTCTTTAAAATTAATCTATATGGCAATCAAATCTGATATTTTCCTTTTATATCTAATTATTTCTTAGAGATGATAATGGTGTGCCATGTATGGCTAGCAGAAAGGGCATAATACATTAGCAGTAATTGTTATTAAGTATTGCATTAAGCTTTTCTAACAGTATCCATTTAAAGATTTAATGTAAATATCTTTAATAAATATCGATCTTAAATCTTCCAGTATTCGATTTAATTGGTCTTTTTTTTTATTATTAATTACAAATTTGTTATAATATATTTGTATTGTATAATACTAATGTTACCAAAAGGTAATATTGTTACCTTATTGAGTTGTTTTAATTGGAATTCTATTTAATTTGGATATCATTTTCTCTTTATAAGAGAATTTGTTGTAAAGATGACATTTTGTAATTGCTTTATTGCATATTATTAAATCACATATTCAGTATTCTGATGTTGTAATCAGATGAGCATCTTACAGAAAATTCAATAATGAATATTGTAGATATCTATGTTTAGCAACTAATCCATTAAAACTTTTTTATGAATTGTAGTCTTGTAGAATTAACATATAGAATTTTAACTTCTAGCTTAACCATCATATTATAGTCATGTTGGCATAACAGCTGGAAATTTCCAGGGTAGTAAGGAAAATTAATATAATTACTTAATATGGAAGTTGTCTAATTTATAAATGAATGTAGTTGTAAACTAGATATAGATTTCCAATTTTTTTTTGATAATTAGTAAAGTAGAGAATTTTAGATGAGTCAACATCACAGTGAAAGCTCTCTCTCTCTAATTTGAAAATTAGATAAAACTATTATATATTTTTATATTAATCAAAGAATATAAAATTATCAAACCACATTGTGGGATTAGGATTAATGTAAAGGAGAGTTTTTGTTTTTCTTCTTACTCTACTGCCATCTATTGTCAGTTTGAATAATCAGTGGTTATCAGAAGTAAGTGCAATATAATCTTTATCTTCAGACCAGTTTGTGGCTTTTGTCTTTATTATTAAGGACTTCATATTCAAAGTTGAAACCATGTCTGTCATGCGTCTGTTAAGCACCACTAACTAATTTTTTATTATTGAGCTAATATTTTGAAATTAAAAAAAAAAATCCTTAAATTTTTGAACCAAGCTAAACCTGTTCTAATTACTTGTATAAACTTGACACAAGATCAACAACTAGACATTTTATCAATCCTATTTTTATTCTAATTATGGGCACTTCTTTTTTAATTAATATCTTTTGATTTTTTCAGTTTGCTTCAGGGTTTATTATATGCAAAAAAAAGAATCTTTCTCTACTCTAGTGCCATGTATTGTAATGTAATTAATCAAAGTGTAATGCCGAAATTAATTAATAAAGTAATTCCTTTTATTGTTTTATCATTTGATACAGGCATAACTTTTCATTCAAATAATAACTTTGTGAAGATTTGTAACTTAGTTTTCTGATTAAATTTCATTTCTGTTAATTCAAATAAGTCAAAAGAGTGATTAAAGAAAAACTTTGTTAATTTATGAACTGATTTTCATACTTTAGGATCTTTAACATTAAGCATTAGAAAAATTATCTTTTCCTATCCATAGAAATCTTTATCTAATAGTCTTTGCTGCAGTTTTTTTTTGTTTTTTTAACTATATCTTTATTGTGATGCATTTACCTTTTTTTTTTCATATATTTATTACTAATTAAATCCTGAATACCTCTGATTTCATTGTGTGGGTGTGTTAGTGTTGCTTTTTCAATAAGATGTTAATAACTAGTAGTGTTGAATTAATTTAAAAATTTAATAAACCTTTTTTGGTTCTCATCTGATCCTTCGTATCAGCTGCGGGTGGCGCGATTTCTAACCAAAAACACATTAATATAACATGCCCGGGCTAGCGATTCTCTATTAATATTGACTTTTTTTTTTTTTTGTTTACAAAGTTTACTTTTTTTCATTTCTGAATTATTTTTCCCAAATAATATATTTGACGATGGGATAATAATAGTTGTTTTTTTTTTTTTAATTTTTATTGACAAGAGGGTCTTTTTTGGTTTGTGTTAAAATAGTAATTTGTGTTTTTTTTTTAAATAGTATTACTGTTTTTGTAAAATTGGATTGCCAAAATTTAAGAGAGAATGGTTTTTTTTTTTTTGATGGATCTTTAAATAATAATTGACGTTACTTTGATAGGTTTCCATTTGATTGCCGACAACAATTAGTGGGAGGGGTGTTTTTGTATACGATTAAATAATAATTTACGTTACTTTTATAGGTTTACATTTGATTGCCGGCTACAATTATCGGGAGAAGTGTTTTTTTTTTTTTTCGTGTGTGTATGGATGTTTAAATAAAAATTAAAACCATTACTTTTATTGGTTTACATTTGATTGACAACCGATCTGATTTGCTTTTGTTTATAAATTATGGTTTTGGTTCTACAAATAAATATTTTTGTGACAATGGGCCAATAATAGTTGTTGTTGTTTGTTTAATTTTTATTGACAAGAGGGTGTTTTTTGGTGTAGGTTCAAATAGTAATTTGGGTTACGTTTAAATAATAAGTTACGGTCTTACTTTGATTGGTTTACATTTGATTGCCGACACTAATTATTGGGAGAAGGGTGTTTTTTTGTGTGTAGGATTGTAGACAACAATTGTTGGGAGAAGGGGTGTAACCGTTTAAAGAATAGTAGTTTACGTTACTTTTAGTGGTGGTGTACATTTGATTGCTGACAATAATTAGTGAGAGGGGTGGGTGTTTTGGGGTGATGATTAAATATTAATTTACCTTCCTTTTATTTTACATTTGATTGCCGACAACAATTATTGGGAGAAGAGGGTTGTTTTTTTGTGTACATTTAAATCAAAATTGAAGTTACTTTTATCGGTTACATTTGATTGACAATCGATTTGACTTTCTTTTTTTTGTTTATAAATTATGGTTTTGGTTTCCCCAAAACCTAATATTTTTGACAATGGGACAATAATAGTTGTTGTTGTTTCTTTCATTTTTATTGACAAGAGCGGGTCTTTTTCAGTGTATGTTCAAATAGTAATTTGGGTTATGTTTAAAAAATAATTGCTTTACCTTACTTTTACTACTTTACATTTGATTGCCGACAACAATTAGTGGGAGGGGTGTTTTTGTGTATGATTGAAGAATAATTGTACGTTACTTTTATTTTTGACATTTGATTGTCGACAACAATTATTGGGAGAAAGGGTTTTGCGTTTTATTTTTTTTTTTGTTTGTGTGTATGTTTAAATCAAAATTTAAGTGACTTTTATCGGTTACCATTTGAATGACAACCAATTTGACTTTTTTTTTTGGTTTCGTTTATAAATTATTTGTGTTTTCCCAAATAATATTCGATTTGACAATGGGACAATAATAGTTGTTGTTTCTTTAATTTTGATTGATAAGAGCAGGTCTTTTTCGGTGTATGTTCAAATAGTAATTTGGGTTATGTTTAACTAATAATTTACGGTCTTACTTTGATTGGTTTACATTTGATTGCTGACAACAATTAGTGGGAGGGTTTTTTTTTTTTTTCTATACGATTAAAGAATAATTAATGACATTCCTTTTATTTGACCGTCTGATTGCCGACGACAACAATTATTGGGAGAAGGGATGTACGTTTAAAATAAAAATTGAAGATACTTCTTTTATTTTTGACATTAACAAAGGCCATTTGGAATCCCTCAAACAAGCTTGCCTTTACGAAGTGAACATTTCCGTCGGTCACAACGAGACTTACAAATGAAAGTCGAAAGATGTTTTTGGACCTCAAATCTGCATATATTTGCTGCACAATCCAATCTTTTCTTTCAGCAGCAGGATGTTTGTTTTTTTTTTTCTGCTGTAGAAATATTCCAGCACCGGCTTCCGTGTCTGGCAATTCCCATCTTTTCAAGTTTTTCTGTTGTTTGAATTAGCCATCTTCTTGGTCTCGGAAAATTTCTCGCTAAAACGTGACTCAAAGTGTGATCGTTTAAAAATTTTACGCTACCCCACCCTAATCGAGAATTTAGGATGCTTATAGCTTTACAAAGAACAATCACGACACTGTTTAAATTGTTAAAAGGTAGCAGTACATCAATTCATCTTTAAAAAAAAAAAGGCCCCAATGAAAATTTAAATACTTTTGACACGATCAAATTAACACACCCTCGTACGATATTGTTACATCAAATACATAACACAGCATTACGGTATAGTGCATGACACAAACAACTACGGCATTTTCCTCTGCTTTTAGCATCGGAAAAAGCCACACCGTTAGCTGCTAAGCCGAGTTAACACTCTTTTTAGATTTTATCATAGAAAGAAGACTTAACTTCGAGTTAACAGTCTACCTTTTAGCGTAGAAACAAGACTTAACTCCGAGTTAACAATCTTTCTAGGATTTATTTTAGAAAGAATGCTTAAAGGCTTGGGTGCGGCCGCGGAAACGGCATATTTCTAGAAATTTAGCTAGAAATAGCGCCACCCGCAGCTGACACGAAGGATCAGATCAGAACCCCTTTTTTTTATTTCATATGTGTCAGCTCCTTCATTCTGTTCAATGCTCACATCATTTAGCGTTTTTGTTCTGGATAATATAATTAAATTCAGGATAATTCTGGTTCTAACTGGACCTCTGTGTGCAACTATATAACACCATGAATAGTTTTTGAAGATAAAACATTTCTTATTTTGTCAAAGTGAATACATATGAAACACTTTTCTTTTTAGTATGCTCAAATCTATAATATTTAAAATAGCTCATTTGTCATCGGTGAATGTGTAATTGCATGAGAACTTACGAAATGATAAGGTATAGGGTGTATTATTTTTAACTGTTCTTTCCGAGACCAGCTAGAGCCTAAACTTAAAGTTTGATTCTCTTTGTTCTGTATTTAACAGCAGTATTTCATTCAATTTACTATTCTCCATACTCATGTATTATAAACTTGAGTAAAATAAACTATAGACATTTGTGCCATAATTCATATTCCCAATCTGAAAGCATATATTAAATGTAAGCAGATAAAATTATGTCATGTTTTATTAATATATACTTCATAGATATTTATGATTTGATCATTCTTTGTCAAAAATTTTTTCTCTGACTTCTTGATGATCTTCAGGAAACATATACACAACTAGCAAAAAGTTTTTAGTAAGCAATAGAGAAATAAAATCAATAGTTATAGAGATTAACCTTATTTAAGATATTTTAATATTTATATTAAGATAGACAAACTCTTTCTTTTTCAGTTTGGTTGAATGAATTAAAATAAAGAATGTTTGTGAAATTAAATTTTTCTTTCTAGTAATTGTTCAATTTTACAAAATTAAATTTGTTATAATATTTTGTTAAGAATTATGAACAATTAAACTTGAATGGCTTTTGACCTGAGAATGTAGATAAATTTAATATCAATCTAGTTTTTTTATCAAAAAAGCAGATTTAAATTATTTGCATGCAGAATCCTTTTTTCTGATAAATTTTATTATATGGAAATGATACATGAATTTCCTATTGACTTAACATAAATACACTGAAAAAAATTTATTTAAAATACTTGATAATTATGCAAATATGAAAGTAGATTATCCAGACTATTCAATATATTCTTCAACTTGTTAAATGTGGTGATTTTTAATCTTCTATAATGTCATATTTTTGTTGGATTGATCATGAGATATCTGAGAAGAAGAATAACAGTCTTGCTAAAAATATATTTTATGATGACTTGGGTATCGTTTTATGTGAGAAATAGACTGTTCATTTGATAGATATGACTCAGGATACAAGAGCTTCATTTTGGTCTTATTGAAGCCTTTCAAGGAAAATATGCTTGCATTATAAATTGTAAAGTAAACAAAAATTAAAAACTAATATATAATATATACCCATGTTGTATTTTTACAAACTGGTTTATAGCTGAACTCATATTTAATTTTTTGACTTTCTTTCTCTCCCAATCACTTTATTTTACTTATTTATTGAGGAGTTTAGTTGATAATAGTCATTTACAAATGACTGTTAATAGTATTTCACAGAGGCTAAACTCTCCATACAGTAGCACCACTCAGTGCAATCCAGAGTAATGAGAGTTTTGTCTCTGTGAAAAACAGATTGTTTAAGCCTAAAGAAGGGAGATCATGTGATGTTTGACTGTTAATAGTAATAATATATATATATGTTTAAGAGACTATTTAGATCTTAGTTTATATTTGTTTCATTTTTACATATGTAGAATCATGGGAGATTACAGGAATAGCATGTGATTACATCGTTATTACATTGTCGTGATTCTTCATACTGAATTTAATCTGTATCATGCATTATACAGAATTAGTTTATGTACTTATATTCTTTAAAGATATATTTTTTGTATGAATTAGTTTTTTTCTTTTGTGAATTTATGTTTTGATAAGTTAACTAAGTTCGATTATGTTTTCTTACTGTTTATTCTATAGGTTGGATTTTTTTTTCAATGCTGTTTAATGTGATCACTATAAATCTGTTGAGGCATTCTTTTTATCTCCTATTTCAGTTTATTTCTGAACTCTAAAATATAGCTGGAAAATTAACAAGACTTTGAATTGAGTAATACTATTGTTTATTTATTTATTGCGTTATGATTGTTGTAAAAAAAAATTTGCATGTCTTCATAACATTTATTAAGAGATATATGTTTTTTAAGAAATTTATATTAATCAACTATTTAATACAAATAAAATATCTGTTAATTAAAAACTATTGTAATAACAAATATAATAGTAATTTATTATTATATACAGTCTTTCAATCTGCAGAAGTACTTTCGGTTAATTCCTTAATCCTCATCAACTGCTGTTAAATTTAAAAAACATAATTGAAGCAAATGTCATCAACTCAGATCCCATGAATCCCAAATTTTAATGTTAACAACTCGTCTTAATTATATTCATTTTATTTCTATTTATTAAAATTGCCTCCCTAATTTTTCTTTTATTATGATTTCTCTCTTTATGAAGAATCTTAACACTTTCAATATCAAACTTAAATTTATATTTACATGCTTTTATGATCCAATAAAACTAAAGCAGTCAATGTATGTATGGTACATTGCCTACACCAATGATGAAAATGATTTTGTTGGAGATAGTCAATTCCATTTTTCAGTTGCCCATTTACATTGTTTTATGCTTATATATTTTTAAGTTTTACTTTTTATTTCCAATCATTTTTACATTGTATTTACTTGTCTTATTGATTTACTATAAACTTTGATTAATTATGACATATACTCATCCTTTATTTTTCCAATTATATGAATTCACTATCATTTTTACTTATTTTTTAAAAAAAGATTTAAAAGTACTGAAAAAAATAAAGAACAAATAAAGAAGAAACAATAAATGGATTGTGCAAGCAAGTCACTGGATCATTTTTAACATATTTGTGAGAAATTATACTTGAAGAAAATATCAAAAACAATTTGATTCACCCATATATAAGTGTGTATGTATGCTGTGAATGTAGAGAAGTATCCATTAATAAAAATAATTCCAAATGTTATGTAATTTAACAAGAAAGAATATTAATTTCTAGAAATATATAAATCTTTTATTGTTTTTTTGTAGGTATTATTTATTTCCTAATCGTCATGGAGGTGGAATGGGTGGTTTTGGTGCACCTCCAACAAGTCAGCGAAGAAATGATGGTGATGGTGATAGAGGAGGTCATCGTTGGGGTCGAGGACAAACGTTAGGAGGAAATTGAGCATGTAAACATACGTAATTATATATTTCTTTTTTTTTTTTATTTGCTTGTTTGCTGTTATAATATTAAATATTCCATAAAGAATTGAATTAATATAATACTTAGCAAAATTAAATATGTAATTAAAAACATTCACTATAATTGTGTAGATAAAGTCAATGTAACCTTTATTCAAGACATTAGTTTTGATTTGCAAACTGTCTTATTAAATTTTTCTGAAATTATACACAACGGAAAACCTATCCATTTTATTGAGAATTCAATTTGAAGTGGATTATTATTAGGTTATAACTATAATGTTGTAAATTGTTAATCTCCTTAAGTCCTAATCTTTTAATTGACAAGTATTTTTATTAAAATTTGGTAGAATTGCCCATATTAAATGAGTTGATATTTATTTATAAAGAATAGTCTATGGCATTTGTTATATTTAAAAATTGGTTTGTTTTTTTTTTTCTTTTCAAATATTCTTTTTTTAAATTACAGTCCATTTAATTTAGTAACTAATAATTATAATAATAACATAGCCTACACCATGGCACATACACTTTACAATGGAAAGCTATTTATAATGAATACTCTCCTTAATAATTATAAATTTTTATAATTTTATAATAAATTGTTAAATAAAATTTTAAAAGCATTTGATATCATTGGAATGGAATAGCAAAACACCAACTGAATTTATATACAAGAAATTTTGAATGGTTGGATTATTTTCTGCAGTAGGTTTATAATACCTAATTGAATTAACTAGTTTTTGTAAGCATAATTTTTGAAAATTACTTTCCAAGATAATATAGATTCTTCTCAAGAAATGAATTAAACAATGTGTAGAATTCAAATTAAAATTTGGAAAAAAATTAAGCAACTTTAGTCTCATTTTAAAATATTTTCCTTTAGTTTGTTTGTTTTTTTTTTTTTTAAGCATTCATTTATATAATTCATAAATCTGAACCTTTTTTTTTTTTATCTCTTATTCTCATATTATTGTTTCATTAACATCTATTATATATGTTTAAATTATTGTTCATTTTATTTGAAATTAAACTTTTGATTTAAAAATATACAGCATATTATGAAATGTAAGTTGGTAATCTTTATAAATATTTATAAAAAAATAATTTTTAAATATTGATTTTAAATTTGAAACTAGATAAATATATATTACAGAAACATAAAAGTACAAACATTTAATCACATTATTTTTTATGAAATTGTGATTATTACTAGTTTACATTCTTAGTCATCAACTTTTAATTAGCTTTTATTTAAAACAGTCAAAACAGAAATTTTTTCAATTTGACTTTGTAAAAGCATATATATAAAGAATTATAATAAAAAATCACCAAAGAAAAAGTGTTTTAATTATATAATTTTTAAAATACAAAACATTTTCTATGTTATAGTTGACAATTTTTAGTTTTTGATATTATAATTGTTTGCATTTTAATATAATTTTTAAGAATTTTTATATTCTAAATTTAGTTGAGTGTGCAATTTGGGATAAAGTGTGTTATATTAATTAAATTTCAGGTTTTTTTTGTAACTATACTGGTGTATAATGAATTATTCAAATATTGTGAAATTTCAAAAATTGGATTTTCATTGAGTGAATTATTTTAAGTATTTTCCCATAAATAATAATTTTATATTGTTTACCTTTGTAGACTATTTCAGACGCAGTCCCAGTCAATGCACTGCTTTTGGATTTCTTCTTTTCTATTTTCATTCATCATTTTTATGAAAGAAAAGCTAATTTCTTAAGAAATACTTGATAATTTTTCTGCCATAAAAATATATTTTATAAAAATTACTATTGGCAAATATTTTAATTTATAGATAATTTGTATTACATTACATTTTGATTTATTTTTGTTTTAATTTTTGTACATTTTTTCCTACAAAAATTAGCGATCTTGCATTACCTAGTATTGCCTTCTTTAAGAAATAATATTTACTCCTAAAATTACCTTTATAAAATGAAATAAAACTACTGCAGTTTAATGCTGTAATTTTTTAAAGACATTATTTAAGTCAAGTAATATTTGTAGGAAGAGGAATTCCCTTAATTAAGACTCATTGTTTTTTAATTATTATAGGTAAATAAGAATAAATACATTTGATTCAAGTTAACAGGAGTTCATTATTTATCTAAATAAATTTAATAATAAAATTCCTTTAAACTATCATTACATTGGTTAATTTGATTTTTTAATATCGATAAAAATAAATAAGATAATCTAAGTCTGTATCAAACAAAATGAAATATGTAAAAATAGTGCAATGCATATTTGATTAACACTTCATAAAGATGAAGTTTTGTTAAATGCTAAGACAAAATATCGATAAAATGTTCAGCATGATACTTCAGTATATTCTGATGTAAAAATGAAAAATAAGTTTAAAATTAAGTCCTAAACCGAAATAATGATGCCAGTTATCAAATTTTATTCTACCCTTTAAATAACAAAATTCTTCTGATAAAAATCCACAAAGGTTTTAATGCTTATATCGGTAAAAATTCTGATATGAAAATATAATTGATGAACAATAAATATGTATGTCAGAAATAAATTATCTAATCCAAATTAAAATTGCTGCTATTGATAATAATTTACTTACTGTCAACAAAGTTTTTCTATGAATAAATGTATCTTTCAGTTCTATCATATAGTTTCTTTCTTTTTATAGTTAAGAATTTTCAACGTTTACTTTTATAATCTGGATTACAGCTTGCAATCATGATCAAGAAAATAATTACTTCATCTACTAAGTTTTTCCTCTTAAGCTTAACTCATTCTGAAGAGAGATTTTTGTACTTTCATGTATTCTGCTGTGATTGCATTCAATGTGATTAAGTCCAGAATGAGCATCTCTAAGCCTAATCACATTGCTTGTATAATGTGTTTTGAAAAAATAAATCTTATTCATGTTATGATTGGGCTGTTATATTTTATTTGTACTTATAAAAAAATCAGTAGAATTGTAAATCAAGGAATGTTTATTATGAAACTAAAGAAACTGCCTCCTATGATTTTCAGAGGGAAAAAAGAGCCATATATGCCTTTTTAATTCTTTCAAAACTTTATATTTTTCATCTAAGTTTAAAGAAAGATATAACTGATCCCTGACTACTCATCACTTCGTAACTGATTAAATCCATACTGATTTGTATATCGTAAAAAATATCTTCAAAAAAATTGGATAGAAGTTTCCAAATGTTATTTATCCAAAATGAGTTTAATGATCTGCAACTTATTTTATTTGCTTCTGATCCTGAGACTTTTGAACTGTTTCCAGCTCATGACTTTGCCAAATAGTTGTGCTGCAATGTCTAAAGTTGTTCACTCCAGAGTCTGGTGAAATATTTTTACAAGTAATCACTCTACAGATATGATTTTAGCTCAAAATGATTGCATGTGTCTCATCAAATTTAATTTAATTTACCCATTACAAAAGTATATGGGCTTTGTTTAAATTCCTCAGTGAATATTTTATCTCAGAATTTACTTATTTTCATATTTACTTTTAGGTTATAATTTATCATTTCTTTATTAATTTAAGTAATTATTGCAAACAATAATTGATGAATATTTGGGGGGGGGGGGTTTAAAATTTTGTATATGATGTAAATAATTTTGTTGTATCAATACTTTGTTTTGCAATTTCCTTAAATTCTGTTTGTTATTTTTCTTCAACATATATATATGTATTTTGAATATATTGTCATTTTTCATCTGAGTTTATAAAAATACAGAAAATGTCCAAAATTAGCTTCTTAATGACATTTTATGTTATAGTTTTATTACTTTTTTTTTTTTTTTAATAAAATATTTGTCAATAAGATTTTATAAGTAAAAGGATTAATAATATAAAAAGAGAAAAAATACTCCAAGCATTTCCAAAACCCTTGATACTAATGGAATGATGACAGCCATAGTTACCTTCTAAGCAATTAAAGATAATTTGTGCAACAAAAATAGAAATATAAACTTCTGCTCAAAATAAGATACTAGATAAAACTTGTCACAGTATTAAAATTAAGAAATCTCAGGATTTTTAATTAAAGTTTAGAAAATTTGTAGCTAATGTCAATTGTTTTAAAAAAAATGGATTTAGTATTTTAATGATCTTAAACTACTTGAGTAGGTTAAAATAAGTGAAACTCAATAAACTTGCATGGGTTTAATGAGCGTAACTAATTCCGTGAAACATTTTCCTATAGAAGAACTCATACTAAGACAATCTTAATACAATTTAATGTTTTATTGCCAAGATGAAAGACTTCTCATGATAAATTTTAAATAAGAAACTTATCAATTGAAGATAGAAAGAAAGATACTATAAACAATATCTAAAAAAAAAACAAATGAGAGTAAACATCCATAAAATCTCAAGTCTTCAATAAACAAATATTTGCTGTTGTAATTGTTAAAACAACCTAAAATTATACAAATTAAGAAATTATCATTGAATGATATCTCTTATATTCTACTCTTTAATACATAATTATTCTGTTTCAGTTTTCTTTTAAATAGACCTTTTAATAATATAAATTCACTATGGACATGTTTCCCTGATGATTATAATCATTAAATTTTTGCCCCAATTAATTTTTTAATAAAACTGACCAAAGTCACATGACCTTTAAATATTTAATTGGAAATTATAAATAATGAAAGGATTATGCAAGTTATGAAATCATGAAAGATGGTCTCAAAATGATATAATATGGTGATATAGATACTGACTAAGCAATGAAATATTCATAAAAAATCTCAATCAGTCTTGACCTTAATCTTTTATGATCTTTTAAAGTTGAAATTAAATTAATTTTTTTGACATAGTTTGTAGCAATTTTCATTAATATAAATTCTCACTACTATATTTAAGATATCTAAATTAGCACAGGAAGCTTTTAATTCCTCTTTGTAATAATTAAGCTCTTCACATAAAAGCCTTTAGTTTAATAATTTGCTCTAAGTTGGTTGTTAATAATGAACTTTTAATTATCATTCCAAAGACAGAAAGAAATATTTTTACATAATTTGCG
The DNA here is from genome assembly GCA_028023455.1 of Epiperipatus broadwayi. NCBI lineage: Eukaryota > Metazoa > Onychophora > Udeonychophora > Euonychophora > Peripatidae > Epiperipatus > Epiperipatus broadwayi. The sequence continues at coordinate 131,990 of JAQFVV010000526.1, forward strand.
CTACAAGCGTAGTGGTATTTGAATAACAAAGTAATACCATTAATTGATTAAACTTTTTTTTTCTTTTTATCAGCCAAGAATTGATCCACAAACTATTAGCTTTTGAATCTGCCCCTTTATACTGGATCAATTCTATTTTGATTGTGGCAAGTATATTTATTCTTTTCTTTTTTTTTTTAACAATTAATATATGTGATGGAAATTCCTTCTAGAAATAGGAAAGATGTTAGATTTTATTTGAGAAAATAATTTTTAAATAGTTTGGTTTACAAAACAAAACTTCTTCATATAATACTAATAACATGAAATGCATTTTTAGGGTATTCTTTTTTTATATCTTTCTGCTATCCCAGATCAACTATAGAATGACTCTAATTTATCCTTATAAATATCAGATTTTGTCATAGTACATTCATTTTTTTATTGTGTCCTCGATCATCATTCAATATTAAAAACTATATTTTCTATTTACAAAAAAAAAAAAAAATACTTATGCTTTACTAAAATTTGTCAATCTCTGAAATTATCATCAAATTTCATCCTTGTTTGACAGTTTTTTTAATTGCAAATGTATGTTAAATTTTACAAACATTACCATATAACAAAATTCTAATTATTCTAATGGGCATTGTACTAAATGATTATTGAAACAGATAAGTTTTAAGATAACATATTGTAACGGATGAAAAAAAGTCCGGAGACTAAGATACAACGTGGATGTAACAGTCTGGAAACTATGGTTCAATGAGCCCTGATTGGCTACCTTGGATGTAACGATCCGCAGAGTTCTACCAGGCTGGGAAAGGGAAAAAGTTGCATCTAACTACAGTCGGACTTTGGGTCTTTGGGTAGGATGCTGATGCAAATTTGATGAAATGCCTAACCAATGATTGCATGTACTTTTAATTGACTAGCTCTATGCCTGCTTAATAATATCATGTACAATTTAGGTTAGTTCATCCACTTCTCACCCCTTTCCGATTTCATTATGCCCTAATATTCAAACCCAGGGAGAATATTGTCTTTGACTCTCTTAACGGGTATGATCAGATACACGAAGCAACTTCCGCACCTCTATATAGGTTACAACTAGCTTTTAGAATACTTAATTTATCACAAAACTTTTATATAAAAATGAAATAGGTGTGTGCGCATATATTATTATTAGTTAACAATTGAACGCCGTGATATCTCAATAAACCAGAGACCGGAATAATGTAAACTATTTAACATTTATTAACAATGATAAAATGAATTTAGAAATAAAGTATTTTAAACAATAATAAAATAATATATATATATGTGGCAAATATGAATCTCTATTATTCTATCAATTAATAATTCTATACCCTTATTCTTGAGTATTGAATTTTAAGGTAATGCTCTAACCAACTGCATTTGGCAGGATGGCTCAATTGATTAGAGCGTGGGTAGAGCATTACCTTAAAATTCAATATTCAAGAATCTATGGATCCATGTTTGATTCCACTGTCACTGGTCATGTCAGCAATACATGAAGAAGAAGGAAGAATGATATCTCTCTAAACGTTATACATATACTAAGCTGTGTCCTATTACTAACAGTTGGATGTACACCTGGGTCTCGTTTTACGCGATAGATAGGTTCCTCAGAAAACACGCGCAAACGAAATCGCGCAAATATAGACGTAACTTACATTGAAAAGGGGGGGGGGTGCAGTCTGTGATTTTTCAAAATTCGCGTAAAAGCAAAGCACCAATGTAAAATTACTTTAAAATTCGCGCAAAAAAAAAATAAGGAAATAAAATATGACTAATAAAAAATTTCAAATTTGAAAAAAATTGATACAAGACAAACTTTTTTTAACTATAATATTTAATTTTATTCAAAATAATATATTTTTATGCATAATTTACAGTACAGTAATTTCCATTTTTTTATACACGTTTTAATTATTATGATTTTCTGATGACAACGTAATTAGTAATTAATCTTTGAGACGATGATTTTATTAATTGTTTAAGAAGCTCGCGATATCCAGACATACAATCATTTAGCTCTCGTTGGAATTTAAGAGCACATTAATGATTAGTGTCATTAATAAGAAAATAATAATTGATTATGTTCTTTTTTAAAAAGCAAAAACAGAATGTGATTTAAAATGCAAAATTAACATGCACAATGTTTGAACAAATTTACACTATATTCTTGTAAAATTTAATATGTGTGTACTTAAAATGTGGAAATCATGATTTTAATTTCATTATTGCATAAAATCTTACTATTATAAAGCACTACATTCAAATATCAGCCTTTCACGCTAATTGTGCATACGCTTTGCGAGTGTTAATAAGCATGAAAGGCTGATATTTGAATGTAATACAATTGTTTACATAAAATAAATGCTTATTATAAAGCACTGAAAATATTGAAATTACTAAGATGAAAGTCGAATTCCAATAATGTGCTATTACTTTCAATATAACGTAAGTGCGCGAAATTTATTATTTAAAGTAATAGCGCATTATCGGAAATCGACTTCCGGTGAAACACGAATCGCGTAACTTCAAAATCGTGTTAAATAAGTCCACGTAAAAAGAGACCCAGGTGTATTTGGAATATTTAAATAAAGTTAAATTTTTCTAAAGACATTCAATATTCATATTAGATGATGAAAATAGTCCAACATATAAATACAACTAAAACACCATCATCACAAACCTTCAGGGAAACACTAGAGGGGTCATTGTCCTATTTTATTTTACTGAAACAAGTCTTTGTTAAATTAGGTCATGTGATATATGACTTGATTTTGTAATTTTAGTTTTGCTATTAAGACTTTGATGATTTTATATTGCTAAAACTATTAATATATGGTGCATCTGAACTTGGTTCAGTCCCATATGCCTATTTAAGTTAGATAGCTGGATTGGAAGACATATGGATGTCTGAAAATTTCAAACTTTCGACTTAATAGTTATCCATTAGATAAAGTTCTGAACTTGGCCTGGTATTTTAAATCTAATGCTTGAATATCTTAGCACCCCATTGAGGAAGCCAGTAGCAGCAACCGGTCTGAGATTGGGAATATACTGAAAAGCTTGTTAAAAGCTGTTTGCAAGCTAATTATATAACATCCAATATATAAATATAATTTAAATTACCATGATCATAACAATTTTTTTTTTTTCACTTTCACTGACACATTGACTTTATATTTCTTCCTCAATCTAAATTAATATATATATATTGCTTTTTTTACATATTTTGTATTGTAGAGTGAAGTATTCATTTATTATTTAACACTCGCAGAAGATGCATGCACAATTAGCTTGAAAGGCTGATCTTTGAATGTATACATATTTTTTTATAACTGTCAATACATTTAAAATTAATTAATTATCTATATAATAGGAATAGTCATAAGCTTCTGTTATTTAATTTTTTGGTTTAGGAATTCTTTCAACCAAACTTCCTAAAAATTTTCATATTTTCATTATATTTTCCCTTTATATATTTCTTTCTTTCATATCAATATTTTATCTCTTTAATATATTTTTTTAAACATTACTATTTACTTCCTTTCCATCTTTTAAATAACCTCTAAAATATTTTTTCTATCTTTTCTCTACCTTACAATATTATTTTTAATCTTCACTAGATGATTTTAATTTAATCTTCTTGATCAAAACAATTGTACAGTTAACAAGATTTACTTTTATTTTCAGTATTTATAGATTTTTTTTTTTTTTGATGTTACATTGTTTTAGAATTGATTCTTTTTGAAATTCATTAAGTTTATTTATCTTGTATTTTATTTTCAGAACTTTGCCTAATAATTTTTGTAAATAGTATTAAAGTTTCAACTACTCTTTACTTTTTTAAGTTTGTTCTAACTTCATTATTAACTGTTGTCTTTACATTTTTAATTTCCTATTCAAGACTTTGATTTGTATTTTCTAGTTTCTAGTGAAGATTCCTATAATTAATTTCTATTTTTTTTTAGAGAGGGTTTTTAATATATATCTATTTTCTGTTACCTGGGCCATTTTTTTTTTTTTTTATGGGCTACATATTTTTTTCTTAAAGAACTCTATTTTAAGCATAACTTTTCTCATAAATAGATTTATTTTTAGTTTCTCTTTTTTTTATGAACAACTATATATTTTGCTTTTTTTTTTTGGAATGCTTTAAATTTGTTTTGGAAGGACTTATTTTCAGCATTCTTTTTCAGATCTTGTAGCTTCATTTGGAGTAGTGTTATTATCTCTATCTTTTTACTCATGGCTAATCTTTACAGATTTGAGACCACAACTCCTGGTAAAGAGAAAAAAGTACAGATATTCAAATATCCTGACTAAATTAACAATAAATATAAGAATTAAATTACCTTTTTATAAGATACTGAATCCTATGCCATACATATTTCCTCAGTATGTTTTAATTTTTCTTCTTTAATGAAAAAATATTTAAGAAAAATGCAAATTATTGCTGTCCTTCTCTTATAAATCTGGCTTGTGCTTGTTTAATATTATAATTATATTTAACTATACACCTTTTCATCAATAAAATGTATTTTACATTCCTGTTTCAAAGTTTACGAAAATGTCAAAACATTAATGAAACTAGTTTTAAATAATTTGATATTTACTCAAACATATTGGATTACCAAATTAAATGTAACAGAAACATTCAGTAAATATCTGTTTTTTGTGTGTGTGTTTATTATTTGTATTATTAAAAAAAAAAAAAAATCCCATCTTCTGAAACCAACAATTTTTTTCAAAACAATAAACACAGCATAATTTGTCTTTGCATTGATTAAAATATTGTATCAGATGTACTGTTTAGTTTTACAAAGAATTAGCATTAAGACAGAATTTTTATCAATTATATTGTTACCTGATTGTTTGCTTACAATTATAGTTTGCTATAAAGAATATAGATATAATTTTACATTCTAAAATTTATAAATTGGTACAGTCTTTCTTCAAAATATTATTTATTATATTGTTTTATTTTATATTGTTTACCAATTATTGTGTCTTATACCATTACGGCCCATCTGTAAAGTATTTTTATGATGATAAATCATTCATGGAAGTTTGTCAGTAATTTTCATAAAGACTACACTTTCAGTATAATAATCTTTCATGGTATCATTGTAGCTATAACTAATAACAATTATATTTTTTTTTTCTTTATGATAAGATTAAGATATTTAATATAGCATTCAGAAATATCTAAAGTGCTACATAAAGATATATAACTATATGGTCAATATTTATGCATATATATAAAGTAGAGCAAAGATAATTAATTGTTCCTGAAATATAAATTTTGTTTTTTTTTTCTTTTTAGAAATGGCTTTTCTTTATGGAATATGTGAATTGGAATTTTTCGTCACTAAGGATGTGGTTTGTTTGGGTTTTTTTATTTTATTAATTCACTGGACTGAAAAGAAAATGAAAGTGACTTTTTTATTGTACTTTCTAAGTATCTGCATCCATGTGCTTTTTTTTATTTTTTTTTTCAAAATTCCATTTGCTCATGCTGTTATTTTTGTAAAATAAGAAACAACTCTAAAGTATATGAATTTAAGAAATATATATATATTTGTATAAAATGTCAATAAAACTATATAAAATATGTATTTGTGTTTCTTCTTATTAAATGTGTGTGAAATTTGATCAATAAAAGAAAGGAATCTTGAAAAAGGCCTTTTATAAATATGTACATAGTTAAAATTATTTAAATACTAGTATATATACTTAAGCTAGATATAATTAGAGGGTATTTAAACTTGAACTTTCAAGCTCCTTTTAGTCATCCACTCCAATTTATACAACCGTTACACATGACACATACATATGAAAAAGATAAATTATCCCCAATATACGTATTTTATGCTGAACCATGTGAAGAAGATGATAATTCGGACCAACTGATGAGTGCTATTTCTGCATGAAATACATATACAGTGTATTAGAAATCATCTTTTTTGCATGTATGTGATCATGTATATCAGTTATATAAGATGGTGTGGATGACAGAAGGGAACTTGAAAGACTGGCTTCATAGTTATAATTAATATTTTGAAATTGTAACTTCTTATTACATAAATTAATGTAATTTTGGAATTAAATATTTATCTATCATTACTATCAGAAATTTTGCGATTCTCTTTAAATACTCTTTTCAGTTTACATAAAATTAAAGAATTATTTTAAAATTAGTAAAACTTTTATTATATATTTTCAAGTCAATTTCAGACTGATTGTTGTCTAATTCATTGGCAGGAAGCTAAAAGTTTCATAATGAAATCTTGTCATCTCATTATTTTAGTCTTTTTTTTTTTTTTTTTTTTTAAAAAGTGTGTTAATTAAAAATATTAAGATAGGTAACTTTTGTTTTTTAACTTATGATATCAGAGAACTTTATTAATAAGTTATATAATATTATGTATTGTTTTTGGGTCTTTTTTTAATTCCTTTACAAAATAATGCATATTAAAACCAACAATTCAAATATGATAATCATATAAATAGATAATTTACATTGTATATATATATATATAGAAATATTAGAATAATATATGTATTGTGTGATTAAAGCTTTGAGGAAGACTTGTATAATCAAAACTATTAGCTAGATTAAAGAATTTAATAAAAATATTGCATTGTATTGACTTTCTAAAAGGATGTTAAATATCATTGTTTTTTACATTACAGCTAATCGTACACTATAGCACAAATATTGATCATATCTATATCTAGTTCATGTAATGTAAGTCTTAACTTACTTAGTCTAAAGTTATATCTAACAAAAGTTTTTTGAAATATTGTTCAGCACTTGTCTTCCATTCCAAATTCTATATCTATTTTATATAAAGTGAAATATAGTCATCTATTCTTCCATAGTATACAACAATGGCTTCCAAATGAGATATTCAAAATTTTTACATCTATATATTCTATAAAATAAAATATGTGTTTATAAATTGATTTTTGTAAAAGTCTTTAATTAAATTTTTTTTAAAAATTCAAGATTTAAATTTTTCTTAAAATTATATAATTTTTTTTAAATTTTAATATATTTTAAATTTATAGTTTTTATTTTTTAAATAAAAAATTAATATTGATTATATATCAATATTATGAAATATATTTTTGCCATTGGTGCAAGTATGAAGTCATAAAAAGTTGGAAAATACTGTTATAGATTTGCATGAAATTATATATAAAATATATGAAATTATAATTTAGACTTCTATATTGTTTAAGTAACATTAAAGGGAATATTTAAAACATTATACTTGAATGAATTGACATAGAAGTCAACATAAGAGGCAATGTGAAAAGAAATTTAAAATTGTCATGCAAATTTAGTTTAATTGAAAATTATCTAAATTCTATTTCTTCTTTATTGTATAATTTTATTTTTCTTTTAAAGATGTATTCTTTTAAAAAAAATGCTTCCACAGCAAATTTGTTTAATGAAATTGAACTATTTTTTCTTTCATTTGTGTGATTCTTGATTCTGGTAAATAAGTTAGTATATTTCAAAGTTTGTTTGAACAAATAATATAAATAATTATCATGTTTTTTTAACTTTTAGAATAAAATAATTACGAAAGTTACATTCCTATCTAAGAGATTTGTTGTTTTTTTCACTCTTGCCAAATTTATTAAGTAAATTTTTAATAATTAGATAAAATGTTAAAGGTCACAAAAGATTAAATAATGTTACATTATTATTATTTTTTTCATTATTAATGTTGTTATTAAAATATTGCAATTATTTTCTTATTTATTATACAGATTTTTTTAAATGTAAAATAAATTAAACTATACAACAGTACAAAAGTTTACAACAAAACACATTTATCATTCACATATATAAATGCATGAAAATATATCAAATATATATATATTATTATTTTACATCTAGTGTATTAGCAAATACTTATGTTTTAAAGAATTTCATTGAATACTTATTCAATAAGGTTAGCAAAAGGAAAAAAAGTTTTTTAAAAAAATAATTTATCTAAGAAAGTCATTCTTATGGAAACTAGAAATAATTTTATTAGTATTGTATCTAACTTTCTGAACCACATTAGATCAATTTATCTTGGAAGTATGGGTTTTTTTTGTCTAATTTTGATATTATATATATATCTTCCAAACAGAAAAATAAAATGATTAATTACAAAGATAAAATAGAATTTAGTGTAATTTTCAATATCTTGAGTGCATAATAATAAAAATTAAAAAACTTTGTTCTTTTATTTATAAATGTTTTACAGCCTTGTGCAATTTAGTGTAGTATTAAAATGGCAGACTTGAGAGATTTATAAAGATCTTTGAATTATTGGTGCTTAAACATCATACAACATCCCATTGACATAGCACTGTATTTTCTGGTATTAGTACATATAATACACTCCACTGCTTGATGGCGCTGGTTTTTGCCCAATGTACATCAATATATACATGTTCACGGGACGACGATACGGTAAAATACGGTAAATTTTATAAATTTATATTTTTAATTTTTTACAAATTTGGAAAATTTATATATATTTTTAACATTTACGCTACCGAAAAGTTCTTTATTTTTAGATGGTGGAAGGGGGTTGGTTTGATTTTTAAGAAACAAACACTTTGTTTTTAGATGGTGGAGGGGGATCGGTTTTCTGTTCAATTATCGCCTTTTTACTTTTTTTTTTTATTTTTCTTTTTTTTTTTAACATTTATGCTATTGAAAAGTTCTTCTTTATTTTTAGATGGTGGACATGAATTGGTTTGATTTTTAATTATTGACTTCTTTGGTATTTTTTTTTAACATTTGTGCTATTGAGAAGTTATTGCTTAATTTTTATGCTTTCTAAGAAATCCTTAAACATTTCGTTTTTAATAAACTACAATTTGTTTTTCGATGGAGAATGGGTTTAGTTTTCTTTTCAATTATGTAAATAACAACAAGTTTCCATGAAATAATTTAGTCATTTATTGAATAAAAAATACAAGTTATAAATATTTTGGTCCAAATTAAATAAAAAATAAACAGTCACTTAGATGGTAATTCACTTAGCTTCAATGAATTTTTTGCAGTTGCCGTTGTATTATTCTCGCACGTATTCACATGAAAACATGCATTTTCACATGAATTCGGCCGAACTTTGCTTTCCAACCTAATCTTTTGCACTTGTGTTCAGTTACAAATTGTACGAAAACCTGTGCGATGGGCTGACAATTTTTACTTTGTACTACTACTTTGATTAAGTTTACCCACAATTTTTCGTTAATGAATATTTTAAGAGTTTCGCATACTTAAAATATGGCTATCATCAAATCATACCATAGCGACAGGTCAATTGCGCTCACTTGAATACTTTCGCAACACAATGGGTGTGGTATTTCATTACGTAAGCATAGAATACATCGCCATCAAGTGGTCTATTATGGCTACAACAACACTTGTAGTGTTAGACGTAAGTTAGGCCACTAAAGTGGCATATTGATGTGCGTTGGGCGAAAACCAGTGCCATCAAGTAATGGAGTATATTATATACTAGTACCATTTTTTTAATATTTTATTGAAAGCTTTACTCAACTAAATTTATTGTCTAAATTCCTAATGTGCTTAAAAAGTAGCATATCCATAGACTTAACTTTCTTTACTGCCTCAAAAGCCACAACACTATTTAAAATCTTCAGTAGTCATAATAATTATTTTTTTTAAAAAAAGGATTCACTTTAAGCATTTACATATAATTATATACCAAAATTTACTTGGGTTTATCTGATTGTAAGGAGGGTTTTTTTTTTTTGCCCACCTTTGTATATTTATTGAAAGAGATTCTTTTACATACATATATTGGAGATCATCTTTTTCACGTGTGTATCGGTTATATGAGAGTGGATAGCTAAAGGGAGCTTGAACATTTTGTTCAAATCCCCTTTATTACATTCAAACTCCAAGTATATGAATTGTATTTCAAAAATACTATTTAATTAAGTTTTAAATTTATTATTTTTTCTTTAAAAAAAAATATTACTGGGGATTTAATACTTAAGCTTATGCAATTCCAAAAATATTTTAGAATGGTTGATCATGAATAAGGGTTTTATTATATATGAGTACGAAATAGATGAAATTTGAATATTTTATGTTAAAAATTAATTTGGAGATTTGTAGTATCATAGATAATTTGTTAACCATAAAAGAAATGTAATTTTACCTTTACTGTAAGCATCTCCATATGCAATTCTATATACATCATTTTCTATATATAAAAAATTTATATTGTAAAAATTATTATTAATAATCAATTCATCGTATTTGAAATAAACAATTAATACCATATTAAATATTTATTTTATTCTAACCAGTTTTCATCCAATATGAGGACCTTTTCAAGACAACTTTTTACATAATCACATGACCATTATAACTACCATTATTCCATCTACTGTACGTACTATATACTAATATACATTAACTATATAATATACAAAATTAACAAAGCGTATGACCCACTTGAATGTGAAGCTATCAAGATACACAGAAATTATTACACGCTAAGCGCTTTCAAGGCCTTTTGCCTCATATTCATAGCGGTACTGTGAGCTGCAGAATGAAGAAATAGGGCAAGGAAACAAAACTGTATGCAAATGAACTAGATAGTCCAACGTTTGGAGATGTCAAAGCAGGTATTTCGTCTATTGATGGAGTTATATGCTTAATAAAATATGCTGCTCTGATTTTCCGCTTGATGTCATTTTTCTCAATACAGACTATTTTAGGGCTGGAAGGTTCAAACACATTTAACTAAATTAATATTTATATTCTTTTGAATATATAGTCTCGTTTTCTTTTATTACTTTTGATTTTACTTCACTAAATTTAATCCTCATCTCTTTATCCATTCTTGTGCATGTCTTCAGCATAACTTCCATATCTTCCCTACTTTCTGTGCACAATAAGATATCAGCAAATAAAAGATCTGATAATTTATACACTCTTGCCATCTATTAATAATATCTATGCCTCTTCCTAATCTTTTTATTGCTCTCCGTTTCTCTCAAGTATAATTAAACAAAATAGGTGTTATAGCATATACATGCCTTAGTTCCACCACACTTTTAACTCTAACTGATTATATATTTCCTTATTGATACCTATAATAATTATTTTCATACAATTTCTTACTAAGATACACTAAAGCTCTATTCATTCCAAAATATACTAAACTTATCCATAATCTATCTCTATTTACTCTATCATATGCCTTCTCTATATCTATAAAGATCATATATAACTGTCTATCTGTATTCCTACTCATATCTATAACTTGTGTGACTATAAATAAACTATCTCCTATACACCTATCTGATCGAAAACTTCCTTGCATTTCTCCCACTATATTATTTTCTTCCATCCACTTTGCGACTCTTTCAGTCACCATATATGCAAAATCTATATAATATTGACATTACTGCTATTGGTCTATAATTGTTTAACTTTCTATGATCCTTTCCTTTAAATAGTAGCCTTACTCTTGTATTACTCCAACTACCCGGAAAATCTCTCTTCTGTGCCATCTTATTAAAACATAATAGTTTAATTTTTCCCTATGTCTTAAATTCATTATCATCTCTGCTGCCCATTCATCTAAATCTCTTCCCTTTCCACTTTTCAATTTCTTCCCTGTAAAATTCAGTTCATTTTCTGTAAACCTAATATTTCCATTACTGTATGCTTTTATGTTTGTTATCACTCTACCTTTCACATCTAACATCTTTTCTATATACATTACATACTAATTCTTCTCTAGAGATACACTATTCTTTTATCATCTAGTAATACTATTTCTCTCCCCCCTACATTCCCTCTTTTAATGTATTTTCAAAATTTTTTATTCCCATTATACCCTACCTTCCTCTATTACATTATATCTATAATCACTACTGTAACTTTTATTACTATTGTTATATTTATATTGTACTGTTTTATATGTAAATATTATGCTAAGTTTTTATTATTAATGTGTAATATCTATAAATATATTCATGTTTATACTCCTATATAACCAATTTTTTTACAAACCATAATTCATTTATAAGTAATTTTCTCTATATATTTTCCTCTATATATCTTTTTTAAGAACTGTATTTATATCAATATTCATCCTAATTTCAGAATTCCTATTGTTTTTTAACGGATATATAGATGATTATTTGATGATTTTTAATAAAAGACAAACTAGTTTATTATAGATATTAAAAAGATGGGAGGAAATACAAAATTTACTGTTGAAAAGGAAGAAAATAATCATATCTGAATATAATGTTTCAAAAGAAATTGATAAATAAAAAATTATATATTCAAACAAATAATGTTTATAAGAAAAACAATATTGGTAATAACATAAGTTGGTTCTCCAACATCGATGGGAAATTCAAGAATATACAGGGCTATAATGTATTATTCAAAAAAAAGAAGACTGCATTAAACAAAAACAAAAAAAAGATTAATAAACAATGCAAAAGAATAATTAATATAAAAAGAGAAAACTTATTAAATTTAATGGATAAATACATATGATATAATAAATAATTAATGGGATATATATAATAAAATGCAAACAATTTTTAGCTAGTGGGATTGATATCAAATATGGGGGAGAAACTACAAATTCTATAAAAACGATTAAAACAACATATATCAGATAATAAATCATCGATATATATATATGAAAGAAGCAGGATGCAAATTTACATAAAGTTCAATAAAAATGATGTTACATACAGACAATAATAAAGAAAAGCAATACTAATAAAGATAAAACCAAAATTTAATAGGAATTCTGGGATTAGATGACATTGATATAAATGTAGTTCTTAAAAAAGATAAGTAGAGGAAAATATATAAAGAGAAAATTACTTATAAATGAATTATGGGTTGTAAAAAAATTGTTTACATAGGAATATAAACAAATATATTTACAGATATTACATATTAATAATAAAAAACTTTTACATATAGAACAGTATAATATAAATTTATAAGAGAGTTATATAGTAATAAAACTTAGTCTATAAAATATATATAAATAAAAAGTTGCACTGATTGTAGATATAGTTCAAATTATAGGTAATAGATGGAGCTAGTGTTGGAGTTGAGTATAAGGACTGGTGTGATGAAATAGAAAAAGTGGCAAATAGAGTTTTATGTGCGAATATTTAGAAGAATAAAAGTAATATGAAAGTGAGAGTTAGAAAAAGGGAAAAGCATGCAGAGAATATGTGCCCTATTAAGAACAAAGAAAGTTAAAAAGATGTTAATGCTAAATGGGAAAAGTACTTAGAAAAAAAGAAGTTGGCTAAAGTAGATAATTATACAGAAAGAATGAAATTGAATAGTAAAGTGTTGGAAGATATTAATAAAAGAGAGATGGGAGTAAAAAAATTTGGAAATACATTATAAGAAGGAATGTAGGGAAGAGAGGAATAGTATTACTACATGATGAAAGAATAGAGTGCAGCTCTAAAGAAGAATTAGAGATAAATATGTAATGGATATAGAAAAGATGTGAAGGACAGTAATAGCAAACATGAGAGCATTTAGTAATGGGAATATACAATTTACAGAAAATGAACTGAATGAGGCAGGTAAGAAATTGAAAGGTGAAAAGACGAGGTTTGGATGGATGGGCAGCAGAGATGGTAATGAATTTAGTGCAAAATTAAAACTATTATCTTGTTTTAATAAGATGGCACAGAAGAGAGATTTTCCGTATAGTTGCAGTAATACAAGAATAAGGCTATTATTTAAAGGGAAGGGTAAGGATCACAGAAAGTCAAACAATTATAAAACCCGATAGCGGTAATGTCAGTGCTATATAAAGTTTTCTCATATATGGTGGCTGGAAGGATTGCAAAATGGATGGAAGAAAATAATATAGTGGGAGAAATGCAAGGAGGTTTTCGATCAGATAGGCATATAGGAGATAGTTTATTTGTAGATACACAACTTATGAATATGAGTAGGAATACAAGTAAACAGTTATATATGGTTTTTGTAGATATAGAGAAGGTGTATGATAGAGGAAATAGATTATGGTTAAGTTTAGTAAATTTGGGCATGGATGGAGTTTTAGTGGATATTATTAATAAATTATATGAAAATAATTACTATACACAAATTAGGGAATATAGAATCAGTTAAAGTTAAAAATGGGGTGGGACTAAAGCAAGGATGCCCTATGTCACCCTATTTTGTTTTATTTGAGAGAAAGCAATAGAAAGATTAGGAAGAGGGGTAGAGATGGGTCTTTTATTTGCAGATGATGTTTTTTTGTGTGCAGAAATAAGGGAAGATATGAAAGTTGTGCTGAGGACATGCACAAAGGTGGGTAAAGAGATGGGGATTAAATTTAATGAAAAATCAAAAGTAGTGATGATTAATACTGGGGGGAGAGAAGCCAAAGAATTTTTATTGGGGGATATAATGATAAGTGTGGTGAATAGATGTAACTATATAGGAATCATTTTAAGTAATCAGAGAAATTGCTTGGATGAAGGGGGGAAATAATTGATAAATGAAGAAAAGAAAGGGATTGATAAAGAAATTAACAGTATTCTCATATAATAAATATGATGTATTAGTAAAGGGGTATTAGATTACTTAGAAAAAATACAAAGAAGTAGGAAGACATGCAGAAGTGTGAACAGCAAAGGAGGCAGGAGAAATGGGATGGTCAAGTTTTTATATGAGAGATGAAAATGTTCAGTAATTGTAATTTATAGATAATAAAACAATAGCCAAAATAGTATTTAATTGGGTTATGATATAAAGGACAGGCAACAAGATGGGTGAGAAAAGTAATGTGATATGCAGAAGATTGTGTTAGGAGAATTGAGTGTTACAGATTGGGATAGAAGAATAGATGCATTAATAAAAGATAGGGAGATGGAGAGTAAAAAAAGTTTAAATATTTATAGATGTAAACAATATTGGGTGTGAGTTAATTTATGATAATAGCAAGGAAAATAGTTTACTGTTTAAGGCTCAAACGGGATCTTTAGCAACAAGAGAATATACACATAAATGGAAAAATATAGGTGATTTAGTGTGCAAGGAAGGCATAAACAATATTAGGCATCTTAAATGAATGTAAATGCCTAAAAGCAGAAAGGGAACAAATAATGAAGTTGTGGAAGAATAAATATAGACAAAATGATTATACAGAAAGTGACTTATTGGTTTACTCTTTTCTGAATCAGTGAAGTACTTGCGATGCTTTCTGAGTAATGCTTGTAACTTTGCTTGCGTACTTGGTATTGGATCTTTTGCCACTTTTCTATATTGGCCAGCTGTGAGGAGTTCTTGTATTTTGTTGTCATAATCAGTTGTATCCATTACAACTGTTGCATTGCCTTCGTCAGCAGGGAGAATAATTATAGATTTATCTGCTTTAAGATATTTAATTGCTTTCCTCTCCCCATAGGATATGTTTGACTGCAATTTTTGATGCTTGTCAAGTGTTCTTTTTATTCTCCAGTGCAATTCTGCTTTTTCTAAAGGCAATTTTTGAGTGACTTTCTCAGTGGCTGCCATTATATCTAATAAGGAGATATTAGATGGTGTTACAGCAAAGTTTAATTCTCTTTCAAGAACAGAAATTTCAGTATCTGTTAGATGTTTAGAACTTAGATTTTTAACAGATGAAGCTGTTACATTGCTTGGTACATTATGATTTTTGGTATGCCCATGTAGGTTAGCAAGTTTCTTTTTTTGACATTCTTTTATTTTTCCATGTAATATAGAATATGATTTTCTTACTGCTTGAAAAACTCTCATGAAGTCATCGTCAGTAAGTTTATTTTTTTAGAAGACATTCTACATTATTAATTGAATGCATTGTTTGATACTTAGAAAACCTTTGAGCATTTATTCTTTCTCTTAACAAAGCTTCACTTGCTGTCTGATTAATTTTCTCAGCTCTCTGAGAGTGAATTGGAGGTTTTAGTTGCAAACCTTTAGGAATTATCCCTTCTGATTTACATAGGAAAGTTAAATGATTTTCTATTTTGGCCAGCGGAATTCTAACATCTACAAAGCCTAAACTTGAAATGCTGCAAAAAAACCTGCATCTATGAAATACCATGTGAATGTGGAAGAATATATATTGGTGAGACCAGCCATCCCATTCAAAAGCGCTTGCAAGAACATAAACTGATGATTAGAAGAGAGAAAACATGTGTCAAAGGTAGCAGACCATGTATGGGTCAATGAACATACATTCAATTGGGAAAATACAAAAATATTGGATAAAGAAAAAAAGGTACAAAGAAGAAAATTTAAAGAAGCTGCTCACATGACAATGGCAAAAGATCCCATAAGCCAACCTAGTGTGACTATACACAATGTATGGAAATCACTAATCAACTTTGCTCTGAGGAAAAAGTGGAGAAATCAGGAGGAACCTCATAGATAAGTATATGAAATTGCTACATACTGTTGTCTTTGGCAGGATGGCTCAGTTGGTTAGAGCGTTACCTTAAATTTCAAGAATCTAAGGACCCAGATTTGAATCCCATGGTAGTACTGTCACTGGTCACGCCAGCAACACCTGAAGAAGAGGGGAGAAAAATACCTCTCGAAACATGCGTAAACTAACCTGTTTGCTGTGATATTACTAATAGTTGGTGCATATACTAACCTGTTTGCTGTGATATTACTAACAGTTGAATGCATTTGGAATATTTAACTAAAAATTAAACTTTTCTAAAGACATTCAACACACATATTAGATAATGGAAATAGTCCAATATAAAAATACAGCTAGAACACCATCATCACAAACCTTCAGAAAAACAGTGGTTTATATGTTTATTGATTTTGTCAAAATATTTGGCTCAATTAATAAAATAAGTGTATAGCTTTGATCAAAATTAATTAGTTGGCCACCAGAAATTATTTATATTATGGAACTTTTACATAATGAAATGAGAATAAGTGTTATTACTACAAATGAAAAATCAGGCACTTTCAAATGAGTGTTAAATAAAGATGAATATTTGCTCCAACAATTTTTTCAATTTTTAGGATTTGGGTCTTTGGAACTATAGGTGGCTTAATGAATCAGGGGTTGAGGTGTTATGCAAATTTATGACATTTTTAATTTGATTGATTAAAAGTAAAAATTCCCATCTTGGATTGACAATTTATAGTTTGTTTTGTTTTTTTGCTTGTTCAAAATATGATATACCAAATGGACTTAATGTTTTGAAATATATAAAGACTTTGGGTTGATAATTAATGTTCAAAAAAAATTCAGCAACTTTTAGTTTGGATCAACTTGAGATAATCTAATTTAAATGAGGACTTAATGTTGAGATGTAGCACAAATTCCATTACATTCCTACTACTTTTAACAAATTAAAAGATGGAATGTTTTATCAAGTGAGATTTGAACATTGTATTGACATAGCATAAAGGCATTAGAAAAATTTAAGGATTAGTTCATAAAATTTTAAAAATACATTGGTAAGATCATATGCCCAATGAAAACGTTCTTCATTTTGCTAGATGTGAATATTATAGTCCACTATTACAAAATCATATCCTCAATTGGGTTGGACATGAAATGAATGAACAATACAAAAATTCCTAAAAGGTGTTTTTGAAGAACTTGATTGTTTTTTCTGAGAGAGACCCCATTTACATTGTAAAGATTATTTCAAAGATGTTTTAAAGAAATGTAATATTGATTGTTTTCATTGGAAAGATATGACCACGAAAAGAATACATTGGATAACTACAATTAGAGACATGGTGATGAAGACTTTCAGAAAGTTTGCAGAAGTTAAAAGACAACATCACAAAATATCAAATAGAATAATGAACCAGCAATATTTAATATATGGATATATTTTTGTCTTTTTATCATTTTTCCCAATGAATGGCCATACTTGTTTACTAATTGCTGCTGCTAATGATGATGATGATGATGATTACAAACTTCCCAAAATAAAGTTTTATTGTATTAATTTGGCTATAAATAGAAAATCATATAATATTAAATACTAATAAAATAACAAATGTATACTAAAATTCTCTAAGGACCATAGTTTTGCCTTATTACATCAGATGAAAATCAATAAAACCATATTATATATATAAGACTATCCATTACCACAATTTATTTCAAATTTACATAAGAATGATGGCCTCAGAATGAAGATTAATCATCAAAGAATTCATTTTTTTCATAAAAGACTCTGCATTGACAAATAATATGACATATATTAAGTTCATTAATATATAAGTCAAGTTATGATATTCATTTTTAATTATACTTTTATGAATATGAACTCTTTCATTAAGATTCAGTTTACTGTCTTCTATATAAACTTTGCAACAACTATAAGGAATCTCATAGATTATACCATGGATACATTTACCATCAGTGGACTATTTTGAATTATTCTCTTCCAAGCAACTCTCATACCCACCAATAAATGAATATTAATTAATCTATAAATTAAAGACTTTAAGAGATATTTAAATTTTTTATTAAATAATTTCAAAGTTTATTGTTGACAAATATATACTTGATATAGTTTATGATTCCTTGTAATTGTTGTAAGGTTTATATAGTTCACAGAAAAGTGAGTCTTAATGAAAGAGTTAAAGTTCATAAAAGTAATAAAAATGAATATCATAACTCAACTTTGTATAGTCAGAACTTAATATGGGTCATTTGACAATGCAGAGATTATTTTTTATGAAAAAAAAAATTTTAAAAAGTTAAAGAAACTTTATTGATTAATCTTCTTAATTCTGAGACTGTCAATTAAGGGTAATTTATATTCGAAGTGAATTATGGCAATGGTTAGTCTGTTTTATATATTGTGTTGTGTTTGATTGATTTTCACTTGAAGTTAATAGGTGTAATCATGGTTGTGATAGAATTTTAGTATGTTTATTATTTTACTAATGTAGTGTTAGGAAATGTTTGCCCATTTATTTATATTTTAGTGATTTTTTTTAATACATTACTTATTGTTCCACCCATAGTCGATCATATTTCCATAAACCTGTTATTTTTACAGTATACTTTATAATGAGATATTATTAAAAAACACATTATGATGTTTGAGAAGTTTGAATTTTATTGTATATTAATTAATACTAAAAACAACATCAAAAAAGAATAGATGAAAAAAAATAATAAAAAGATTTTTAAAAAAAAGTGTGAAAAAGTAAAGCTGATTAAAAATATGTAATAAATGAATGAATATTTAAAAAATGTATTTAAACATTTATCAAAAAGAGAGGGGGAGTGCAAGAAAGGATTGACTATATAGAATAATGAATGAACTAAATAGATTTCAAAAGATGATAATTTTTCAGAAAAATTATGAAACTAACAATTTATATTTTATAGTTCCTTTATAATTATTTTACTAATGAAGTTTATCTTACATATAAAATTCCTATTTTCTCCGAAGTGTGATTGGTGAATGTTTGTTCATAAGGCTGTCACATGTCAAATTCACGACCAATTAAAAAAAATATTGGTTGTCTGCATTATGAAGAATATTTTATTTGCGAAGAAAGTAATTCTGCCATTTATAGTTTTCTGTAACTCTGTCAAATTCACATATCAAATATAACAAGTATATTTAAAAATTTTTAATTTGGAGACTTAATTTGATTATGAGCATTTTATTCAAAGCAAATAATTCTGCAAAGCAAAAAAAAAAAATTGCCAAAGCAACCAACCAAAAAATATATTACAAAAATGGCAGCCTTTAAGACTGACTAGGAAGTAATTCCACCATTAATAAACCATAATACAAAATTGATTGGATACATTTATCACATTTATGTAATATTAAAATATTTCATTTAATTTACATTAAATCTTTAAAAAAAAATTTTGTTAAAGCAATTAATTAAAAAAAAACATGGCCTTTATAGGTTGAGTACATCTGGTTACCTTTATATTTATCAAGACCAAGATAAATAATTTTGTAAATATAACAAGGAATTGAAGTTGGGGATATAATAGATAGTTCATCCTGACTTCTTTTTTTAAGATAATCAGACTAAAAACTTTATAAAATAATAATAAAAAAGATCATTTTGTCAAAAAATGTGGCATTATTCTTATGATAATGATTAAATAATTTCAGTATAATTTATTTTTCCATTAAAAATTATTAATAAATTTCAGGGTATCATTAGTTATTCAAGATTATTTTTGTTTCAAATTGGTAAGCATAATTTAATCACAAAATTTCTATAGATCGCTTCCAAGACTTTACAAAATTATTTCACATATTAATAAACATGTCTTTCAAGATAATAATTAACAGTTCTTCAATGAAATTTTAGTTCTACAATGTTATCTTTACATAATAAGAAACACAACATCCAGTGAGCAAAACTTTATTTAGATAGATTCATATCACCCATTCGAACGATAAACTATCTTTGCATATAAGATGTAATTTTAGTTCTCATAACTAAATTTTATATTTTGCATTTGTTTCATTAGTAAAAGTTTTGCAAAATAAAGTAGTAAATTGTATTTTAATTACTGTAAAATTTTAAATACCTTCTTATAATTATAAGGGTGTTTTATTTGACGTATAATTTATAGTTACAACGTAATTATCAGGCAACATATTTGTTCGTTATTTACCTTTTTATACATCTTTATTCATATATTTAAGTATGTTTGTTGGAAAAACATTTTTAAGCATATCTAAAAATAATAATTTGTAATTAACAATCAAAAAGCATATTTATTTAAAAAAATAAAACTTAGGCAATTTGTAAGAAAGTCAATCGCTACTTTTTAAACAAATTTAGGAAATGATAATAAAAAAATGTTCTAGTTTATATAACAAAAAAAAAATGACTACAAATTCTTCTATTCACAGGCAATGTTTCAATTATATTTAGTCACAATTGATAAAATAGTTATTGCTGCTTCCTTAGTAAGTTCTTATTAGATCTATGTCCTATTAACATATTATTAGGTGCACTTGAATTGACTTCTAGCAGTTGTATATTTTTCCGTTGATTTTTTTCAGGCTTCTGAATAGTAGAATCATTGCGATTTATGAATACTAATCATTTCATTGCTTCTTTATCTTTCATTTTCAACATCATCATTATATTACTCGTATGAGTTTCAACTGAAAGTTCAAATCTAATCTCATCAAGTATATGTTTGTTTGCTTTCATTATTAATAGTTTTACTAAAAATCTTCATTAACACCACAATTGAAAAGCAATACATAATGTCATTCAATGTATATCATTATTTGAATCATCAAAATATACTTTAAATATATATATATATATTGCTATAAAAAATGCTCAGAGTTTACTCTAATGGCATTTAATATTGGAATATTCTTTGATTTATATATGATTACTAGAATAAATACTGAATATAGAAAGAATAGCCTATTAGAATGTATGGTTACCTGGTTAGCAATTTTAAGTATAATGACTTATAAAAGGTATAATTGGTACTTTTAATGTAGGATTACAATAATTAGACTTAACCAAAAAAATCATAACCTTTTGAAATTAAAAACGGATAAGAAGTTATTAGATTATATAACTTTTATGAATTATGAGATAAGTAATAATGTCTGTAACATTTGAAAGCTATTGCTGTGAAATTGGAAAAAATAAGTTGCAAGAATATGGCAAAAAAATGATTTAAACAATATATGATAATATGATACAATAAAATAGTTTCCTAAGATACATAGAGAAAATAAGTTAATAAAAATATTAATATCTATATAAGGTTATAACCTTAGTACATGTGCCTTGTGTGGTTAATTTTATTACAAGAGACCTCTACAAATCTTCACACTAGATTCAACTTTATAAAGAGCGGCCACACTCTTATCTTCAACCTTTTTTTCTAATTATATAGGCTCCCAAATCAAAATGCTGTAGATTTGCCTATATAATTAAAAAAAATAGGTTGAATATAAGAGTGTGGCCACTCTTATCTTTATAAAGTTGAATCTTGCATTAAGATTTGTAGAGGTCTGTCTTGTATGTACTAAGGTTATAGCCTTATATAAATATAACGTGCTGACATTGCGCTTAACAATAATTAATATTTAAAACTATTAATGAATATTGAGTACTTTCTCCTATTATCTGGAGCCAATTTCTGTGGAAGATATGGACCTTTCGATAAGTGGATTTCCTGCAATTTCAGAAATATCCAAACCAAAGTAGAACATTTCATGATTTCTTTCACATAGCAACCTAGCTGGCAATATTTCTTTGTTTTCAAGAATATCATGACCTCTCTTTCAGTAGAAGGCAGAGTGAATAAATTTATTTTTAAATGTGGATAGGAAGCAGAGTATATAAATTATTTACTGAAAAAACTTAATGAATTAACATTTTATTTTCATCATCATCATTATCAACCACTGCAAGATGGTCTTTCCAAGTTCAATCCCTCTTCTCTGATCTTTAGTTTTTTCACATCACCCCTGCACTTTCTTATTTCATCCATCCATTTCACATGTGGTATATCCTTCTGGGTCTTTTACAATCTCTTGGAATCCCGTTTAAGATTTCAATTGTCCATATATTATAATCTCTTCTGGAAATATGTTTAGCCCAACACCATTTCAGTCTTTTAATTTTTTCAGTGAGATCAGTAACACCTGTTTGTTCTCTTACCCATATATTGCATTTTCAATCTCTTTTTGTTACTCCTAACATGCATCTCTCCATACATCTTTGAATGATTTGAAGTCTCTGCATTGCTTTTCTATTAAGTGTCCAAGTCTCAGATCCATAAATAAGAACTGGTAAACACATTTATTAAAAACCTTCCTTTTCAAACACATAAAGACATATTTCCTTTTTTAGTATAAAGTTATTTCTACCAAAAGCACTCCAACCAAGTTTAATTCTATGATTAATTTCATCCATTATGTTTCCATCTGTATTAATAATCTGACCAAGGTATTTGTAGCTGTTAACTTCTTCTAATTCATCACAATCAATCTTTATTTTCATATTCTGAGAAAATCCATTGAACATTACTTTAGTCTTTTAACGTTTATCTTTAGTCCTACTTTCATCTGATAACTCCTGCAGCTCTAAAGCATTATTTGCAAAAACCACATCATCTGCAAAATCTAAATGACTTAAATAATCTCCATTTACTTTCACTCCTTTAGATTCCCATTTTAATCCACAAAATACTTCTTGCAGCACTGTTGTAAAAAGTTTTCGAAATATGAAGTCACCCTGTCTTACACCTTTCTCAATATTGACTTTCCCAGTATCATTATGTAAATAAATATTATGTAATTAATTGTTGCTGTTGCATTTTTATAAATTCTTTAAAATATGACAATATTCTGAATCTATACCTTGATGATCCAATGCTTTAATCACTGAAGAAATGTTTATAGAATCAAATGCCTTTTCATAATCTACAAATCCAAAGCATAATGGCAACTCATATTCATTTGTCCTTTCTATAACTTCTCTCAATACCTGGATATGATCTACTATACTAAAACCACTTTTAAATCCAGCTTGTTCTTTTGGTTGGTGGAAATACAATGTTCTCTGTAGAAGAGTTGTAATTATATTGGTAAAAATTTTGTATAAAATTGATAAAAGGCCGATAGGTCTGGAATTTTTAATATCTTCTTTATCACCTTTTTTAAATATTAATACTGCATTCTTCAAATCATCTGGTACATCTTTATCATTTAGACATTTGGTATATAACTTTGCTAAAAAAAATTACTATTTCTTCACCTGCATTTTTTAATATATCAATTATAATTCCATCATTACCTGGAACCTTTCCTTTCTTCATAATTTAATTGCATGTCTCCATTTAAAATTCTGGGCAATTCAGAAGATATAATAGATATAGGAGATACTTGTTCTTTATTACTATATAATTCTTGATAGAAGTCTTCTACCCATTTCATGATGTCATCTCTCTTTTTAGTAAAAATTCCATTTTTTTCTTATTGCAGATATAAATTTCTTACCAATACCAAAATATTGTTTTACACTCTTGAGACTTTTATTCTCTTCTACAGCTTTCCTTGCTAGTTCACAGTTATAATTTCTTATATCATTTTCAATTCTTTTCCGCACCATTTTACAAAATTCGAGGTATTCAATTCTTTTTAATGCATCATTTTTGCATATCTTCATATTCCTCTTTTTCTTCATAAATTCTCTAATCTCAGTAGAAATTTTATTAGTCAATTGCTGCTTTTTTCTACCATCTATCTTTGTTGTAATTTTTAAAAGTGTATCAATTATTTTCTTGTTAATTTCATTCCAATCTGAATCATGTTCAAAATCTACTAATACTTGAAACCAATTAGTAAATTCTAATTTGAGTTCATTAGAATGTTTCTGAGGATTAGAAATATCAACTGTAAATATTGGTTTTTCTTAATAATTTTTGTCTCTCTAGTTTTGCATTAACACATATCTTACATCTTACTAATCGATAATCACTTCCTGTGTTAAATTTATTAAGAACATTACAATCTTGAAATATGTATTTTCTGTTAGTCAAAATATAATCTAATTCTGCTGTACCTTCATTTGGATGCTTCCATGTCCATTTCCTTTTAACATTTTTCTCAAAAAAAGAATTCTTAATATAAAGTTTTTCTTTTTCTGAAAACACAAGTCTATGTCCTCTCTCATTTCTATTATCATACTAAAATTACCCACAACACTTTCATTTGTTTACCAGTTCTAGCATTAGTCTCCCACAACAATTTTAAAATGTTGTTTACACTTATCAAAAGCCTTTTGTATATCCATATAAAATCTTCTACTACTTCATCACTATAAGAACTTGTTTGGGCATAAACCTGAATTATCTGCATTTGGTATCTGCTATTAAGTTGTATAACTAATCTTGCCACTCTGTCCGATACATCATCAATCTCCACAGTGTTGTTCTTGCACTTTTTATTTATAATGAATCCTACTTCAAATATTTGTGCCTTTATAGTAGAGTATATATCCACTTTTTAAATCAATTCTCTTCACCTTTTCTTCTAACTTCACAAAGTCCAATGATGTCCCATTTAATATAAAGCAGTTCTTCTAATTCTTGCAATCTTCCTTCACTTGAAAGCGATATGCAGTTGCAAATATCTAAATAAAGTCTTCCTTCACTTGAAAGTGATCTGCAGTTGTAAGTACCTAAATAAAAAGTCATCAACTTTTTATTTAGATACTTGCAACTGCATATTGCTTTCAAGTGAAGGAAGATTGCAAGACTTAGAAAAAGAACTTATATTAAATGGGACATTTCACAATTTTTATTAACTATTATTTTTTATACTTGTTCATATAAAATATTAATTTAAAATAGGTATGCATTTAAATTGGCATTATGAATTGAAATCCGATGGCTAAATTGATATCAGGAACACAGCAGAATTTGAAGTTGTATCTGATTGAATTCATTTGGAGATTGGAGGTCAGAGATGACAAATTAATATTTAAAAAATCAAATAGCTCTAGATAGCAGGAAAATTAAATAGCCCTCATCTTGTAAAACAAAGGAGTTCACTAGCTAGGATGCTATGTCAAAGAAATTGTAAAATAAAGCTCTACTTTGGTTTGTGCGATTCCTGGAATTGCAGGAATCCACTTGTTAAAAGATCAGCATCCACCGTGGAAATTAACTCCAGATAACAGGAAAGTATTGAATATAGTTTGACATTTCTTAAATTCTCTTTTAAAAATGGAGAACCTACAAGTCCTGATGAAATATTTGGAGAAGTATTACAATATCAGTGATTTGTCAGCTTGGAGATTTTTAGAAATATATGGATACCTAAAATTATGCCATCTGGTCTGAAGGATGCTTCTACTATCCCAAAGATTACAGCAATTATCATGGAATGTCATTATTATCCGTCACAGCAAAAGTTCTTTTCCCAAGATTTTATTAAATAGATTACTTACAATCATAGATTAAGTTACCAGACTCATTGTGGTTTTAAAGAATCAAGAAGGCACTGTAACATGGTTTTTGTTCATTGATTTGCTCAAAGTATTTGATTGAGTTAACCAAACAAGTTTATAGCATTAGTTGTCAAACAGCATTTGTTCATAAGGCTTCTACATGGTGAAATGAGATGAAATGTTATTACTACAAATGGAATATTAAACATTTGAAATAAAAACTGATGTTAAACAAGAATGTGTAATTGTTCCAATATATTTTTCAATTTTTATGACAGTTATCTTCAGAATTGATTATAGTCGGTTTAATGAAACAGAAATCAAGATGCAATGGTAGAAAATTTGAATTGATTAAAGGTGAAAACAAGAACTTCTACTTCTTGGGTTTTGTATTTACAGTATGTTGATGATTATGCTAGTTTTTCAAATTCAAAGAGTGATTTAATTTATAGAAGGTATTTAATGTTTTGAGTGTAACATTGAAAAATTTGGGTTTAGTGGACTTGAATGTTAAGGAACAACAACCACAAAAGTGCAAGAAAGGTGTCAAAAATAAAATTGATTTGTATATTGCTTTTATTGATTTAGTTAATCAAATAAGTTTATAGCACTGCTCAAAATGCCAATTCAAAATATGATTTATAGAATGTACTTTAATATTTTGAATGCAACACTGAAAGATTTGGGTTTAATAATTAATATTCAAAAATATTTTAATGGCCAGTTATGAAAATTTTTAGTTTAGATGGTTATCAACTTAAGAATGTAAACCAATTTAAATATTTTATTAGCTTTGTAAGTAGAAAGTTGGATTTGGATGTTGAGATCAACACAGACATGAATGGGTTGCTGTTACTTTTAAAAAGTTATCACAGGGAAATATCAACAGCAAATAAGACATATATAGAATTATTTTATTTAATTTATTGTATGGAAGTGAAACTTGGACAACTTATCAATGCAATATAAACTCATTGGAAAAGTTTCCATTTAAAAATGCTCTATAAAATATTAAAAATACAATGGCAAAATCATTAAACCAATCATGTTCTTCAACTTGTTGGATGTCATATTAGAAACCAGTATTGTAAAACCACAACTTCATTGAATGATTGAAGAATTCATGGTTTTTCTAAAAGAATATTTTGTAAATTTGAATAGTTTTCATGGTAAAGAAAGACCCTATGCTAGAATTGTCTCGAAGACATTTTAAAGAAATGCAATATTAATTTTATCCATTGGCAAGATATGATAGAGACTAGAATATTTTGGAGAGCTATAATTAGACATGATGTTGAAGTATTTCAGAAAGAAAAGTTTACTGCTGAAGAAATTAAGACAGCATTGCAAAATATCAAACAGTAAAATGGACCAGCATGTTCTATATATGGATGTATTTATCCCACAGATTGTTTTTGTATAGTCCTTGTATAATGTATTTCAAAAGCAGTTTTTTTAACCTTGGAATTGGAAGTCATACTCGTTTACAAGTGGCTGATATATGTATATTCATCAATATATATATACTACATTTAATTATTAATGAAAAATACATACTTTTGATGAATTGGTATTTAAAACCATTCTAGTCAATCTTAATTCATAGATGCAGTTGTCAGACATTATATGTATATAACTATTAGTGATGGCTTATTCACAAATAAGAGAAATTCACAGTTGCATTATTCTTAAACTTTGTAATTTGAACAGATACTAGCTAATTCAATCACATCACTTTTAGAGAAATCTTTGCAGGTAGTTTCTTTATAATGGCAGACAATGTATGCAAAATTCAGAATTTATGTGAATTCTGAAATGTGTTATTCTGTAGTCTTTACATGATTAAAAGAGTTTTAAAATATTTATTCACTGTTACTTTTTAATTTTCTCGGGTTACTTTAAAATTATCAAATAAGGCAATCAACTTCAAATGTATTATTTTTAAAAATATAAAATTATGACAAGTTTTCACTATATTATTTACATTAAATTACCAAAAAAAAAAAACTTTTACCCTCAAAAAATTATTTATTAACCATT
Source organism: Epiperipatus broadwayi (assembly GCA_028023455.1). Classification (NCBI taxonomy): domain Eukaryota; kingdom Metazoa; phylum Onychophora; class Udeonychophora; order Euonychophora; family Peripatidae; genus Epiperipatus; species Epiperipatus broadwayi. The sequence continues at coordinate 160,053 of JAQFVV010000526.1, forward strand.
ACATATACTAAACATTGCTTTCTATTAACGCTTCAAAATATAATCATCAAATTCATCATTTGAAAAACCCAGAACTTTCTGCTGCATGATTTTTCACATTGCAATGCATAACAGGATCAAAAAGATTTTTTTTTGAATGATTTTAAAAAATTAAATATCTTTAAAATGTCAAAACAATGGAAGTGGTTTCTTATTTATAAAGCTACAATGAAAACAAATATACAGACATATTTTCAGGAATGACTCTATCTTTTCTAAATGCTGATGTTAAAAATTTAATATTATCACAAATTTAAGAATAGTATAATCAATATTTAAAATATTCTTTTTGTAAATCATTTACAACTAATTATAGGTGAATATTTTTGAGCACATATCAGTGTTCAGCCAACACTATGTTATCACAGTTGTTACAAATAAGTCATATCACTAGAAAATTTAAATCATTTTTAAATTAAGAATAAAGCTTGCCTTAATTTTCATAATAAATTTGCTATATGACATTTTTAAAAGTATTTAATAATAGATAATGGAGACTTTTTTTTTTAAATTAATATTTCAGAAAGATTTTGATGTTCAATACAGTGCACAAATGAAAACTTTAACACTATTGGATTTTTTATGCTTTTTAAATAATGAATTTGATGTTTATTGTTTTAACTGACAGCTTCAAGTGTGTATTTATGAAGTGTAAACAAATGTCATTAATAGATATTTTTTTAAACTTTAATAAAAATCATTTTATGATAATTAAAGAAATGCATATGAAAATTCTTTCTACTAGTAAGGATGTTATATTTATGTGCGATTCTTTTTTATTATTATTATTGAACACTTTGTTTAAATGTTTACTAAAAAAATAGGATATGCAATAAATTAACTAGAAGATATTTTTTTGGTCAGTGAGAAAACAAATTTTAACTTTTTTAATGAAGATGCCTTATGACTTCTAATTTAAAAGTTGTATCAATGCATTCAGAAGTAAAAATGTTTTAAATGTTATAATACACAGAAAATTTAATACAATATTTATTTTGTGTACATATTAAATATTTTAGAATGTTTTCATAATATTATTACTTAATTTAAATAAGCATATTTTGAGAAGTGATACCATTTTTCTTTAATAAAAAAAATACTCTATTTCTATTATATTATTTTTGTCTGTTAAAAGCATAATTTTAACTTATTAGAATGCACCTACTTGTTAAATAAGAAATATTGATAAACATTTTAAGAGTAATAAAATAAAATACTTAAATTCTGAGCTTTATCATTTTATTATCATTAATGTTTTTTAAATAAATTTCATTCATTTTTCCATCAAGTGCTTTATAAGAAAACTTGGTTTTCTTTCATGACAAGTGTTTAGTGATATTTTGCTGAATGCTGTCTTAAAAAAGATAATTTCTTTATATTGATTAACTCAGGGATGGTCAACTTAGTGTATGTGCCAAACATGGCTCATTGGACTTATAATCAAAAGGAAATCTGGATCTTATAAAATAATATAATAATCAAAATCAATTGTTATTATTCAAAAATATATAATAAAAGTCAGTGATTCAAACTTTGTTCCACATTGTTTCTATAAATTTGGCAACTTGTCTAATTTTAAAACACATAATCCAAAATAAATCTGTAAGTTTTTAAATTAATTCTGTAATTGACTTTAACTTGGTTGTTATAAGTTATTTTCATTTACGAAATTGATTAAAAAACAAAATTATGTCATAATTGAAATTTGAAAAATTCTCTCTAGTTTTCGTTAATAAATTTAACTCCAAGAATTAAAAGTCTGGTGAAAGCAAAATTAACTCAGAAATGCCATAAATGTGAGTAGGGCTTTTCAGAAAAAATGCGAGGCCCAGGGCATCTAATATTTTAGAGGCCATTCAAATTTTAAAATAAAATTATAGGCAAGAAAATAAAGTCAATAATATTTAATATTTTTTGGATTATTACATTTATTTTACAGAACCTTTGCATGCGTTAACATTAACAAATTTATTGATTATTTCAGAATAGTTTAAAATATGCGCTATCTGGTAATTAATGTTGATGTTACTGGTCCATTTAATCGTTCATGATACATTGTCAATCGCAGATAATTTTTAATTCTTTTTAAAACACTAAATGATTTCTCACCTTCTACTACACTCACGGGCAAGGTTAAAAAAATTCAAAGCACAATTGTTATGACTCCCGTATCAATAATTTTCTTAACTAATTCTGCTGGTTTCATGCTTAGTTTAAAATTGGATTTGTAAACATGCTTCAGCAGTATTAGTTCTCCTACAATTTCATCATTTATTTCATTTTTATATTTCCCTAGCAATAATTTTGCCTTTGAAACTATAGTCTCTTGATTCGTTTCATTAAATTTCTGTAAAACTTCAAAAAAATTGCAAATTAAAGAAATTGCTTCAAATCGATGCGTAAGTCCATCTATAATTGAATTGATAATTTTGTTAGTGCTTAAATAAAAATATTTCTCAGCAAATTTTTGGTCTTTTAATCAATTATTTATTTCAAATTCTGTAATGAATTCATTTTTGGTTGTGGTTTTTTTTACATTCATCAAGAAAGGACTTCCATGTTTTCTTAAGTTGTTCTATATCTTTAAATAGGTTCTCAGTATTATCTTTTTCTACATCAATGTTACTTTATTTGATTCGATGTGATTCATTTGATGTAATAACACTAGTATTTCCAGCCAAATTGTGGACATAAGAACACATTCAAATTTTGACAAGTATTTTTTAAAAGCAGGAATCTGTGCTTGTGTATCAACGGGAAGTCCTCCTAAATTGATTTCATTCAAAGCAGATCACAAAGATTTGATTTTAGAGCTACTGGTTTCACAGCTTATAGCCTTGCTGACCATCTTGTTTTTGAAATATCATGCAAGGAATAGCATGCTAAATGTTTTTTTAAAACCTCCCATCTTTTTGAACTTCCACTAAAGAAATTCAAAATTTTCTGGACAATACCAAAAAAAAAGTACGGTTTCCACAACCAGAGAATGTACAATTGCTATTTTCATGCAAAAGAACTGCTTACACACCATTATATTTTCCTGCCATAATGGCTCCATTATCGTAGCCTTGTCCCACGCAGTTTTTAAAATTCAATTTTAATTTCTATAGCAAATTTAAAAGTCGGATAGCAATTTTTTGACCAGTTTTATCAGAAAAATTATCAAGGCATATAAAAACCTTCAATTGGAAATTCCATTTCACTAAACTTGACATAATGAATAATTAATGTCATTTGTTTCTTACGAGACGAATCTGGAGTTGCATCAGCAATAATGGCAGAATATTTAGCCTTCTTAACTTCCTCAATAATTATGTTTTGAACAAACAAGCTGCAAATATTAATAAACTTGTTTTGTATTCTCATTCAAAGATAATGAATCTGCATTCTCTTTTTGTCTTCTGGTGCAGCTCAAACTTTTTAAACATGCTCCTCTAATATTGGATCACATTTACTCAACACTTCAACTATTCCAAAAAAATTACCATTATGTGGACTAATGCATGCATCAGATTAAAAAAATGGTAACCCTCTTTCAGAGAGAAAAAAATATTATATCAAGGTAGTGAGTGCTCTAGCAGCTTTTTGCGATAATTTGTTTGGTCATTAATTTCATTTAGAAGCAAATTTTCTATTCCTCTATCAGCTAAAGCTCTTATGTGTGATCATATAACTTTTTCCAACCATTTTCAATGATGTACTCTAGTATATCTGTAAAATATGAAAACAGAAGTGTTTTCTTATTAAAAATGTAACATGGTGCACAATAAATTGATTTTTGATACTTCAATATAGCCAATCTCTATTACAAATTTTGCCGTTTGGAAGCTTTTTTGAAAGCAAACAATATGGGGATGCGTGATTTGATACATCCTTTACAATGTTTTGAGAAAATTCAAACCGTTTAATTTTCAAAAATGATTTTGTCTGGGATTATTTTTAACAAGTATTCCAATATTCGAAACAAGGTTTCAATATTCAATTCGCTTGCTGGATTTATTTTTTCATTATTCTGCTAAATATCTTCATGTTGTAAATGTGTTTCAAAGTCATTAAATAAATCTTGTAATTCCATTTCAACTCTAGCAGTATTACTGTCTTCATTTAGTAGGTTTTCTAGTTCAATTTTGTTGGTTACACAGTCACATTACTACTGCTGCTGCTTTTTTTTTTCAAATAATGTTTGTTTTTTCTGTTGTTTCATTACGAAAAAAATGTATCAGGTGCAATTTTTTCATAGCAAATTCTTTCATTTCTTTCTTGTGCTTCTTGCTTGCACCACTTTCAAAATGTCTATTCACCTTAAATACCGTAAAAAAAAATTTTATTATAATAAAATGTGTATAAATATTGGATATGTCACATAATTTATTGAATATCAGAGGTTTTAAAAATCAAACATGTGCTCCAATAACAAAGAGGGGTATGTGTTAAATTGGATATTCTTAGCTGATGCCACCGATGTTATAGCACGGAATTGTGGGGGAAAGATTAAGAGAGAAAGGGTTATAGGGAAAGATAGTGCCGCCACCAGAGAGATTCTAAAAGAGACTCTCAAACCTTTATAATAGAGTTAACAAACACTAGGGAATAAAAATAAAACAATAAGATATTCAGGAATTACACGCAATATTTATTAAATTCAAATCAGAAAATTTTCAGTCAATTTCAGTTCAAATAGTTTTAATAAAAGGGGAAGGAACTAAAACAATTTCAGTTTCAGTAATTACAGTAACGATAATAAAAATGTGGGGAAAGGGAAGAAACGACAGTTATTACTTATAGGGCTGAAAACAAAACTTTGGGAGCAGTTAGGTATGAGACAAAAATGAACAAGCAGATAGGTTAGATTCACTCTAGCACTATTAGTATTATAAAACACTTAGCACAGAACTGACTGACAGGGGACTGAGACTATTAGTTTTTCCAGTCACCAAGCAATGCAGTCACTTTCATTGCAGAATTGCCAAATTGGCAACTCATCTCTAAACTGGCTTATGTTTTTCAACTTGTGGTATGCCTGCTTGGAAAAGTTTTTCTCAAATATTTTTTTTGGGGGGGGGGGATTTTAACTGTAAAATTAAGGCTGTTCTACAAGCTGTGACATAGCTTTGCTTTCTATATTTTTGTTTAACATATTGAGTTGCCAAGTTGAGACCTCTAATATTGTGAGACCTGGGGCAGCTGCCCCTCCTAACCTTACTCTGACTGGCTTTGAATATCGGTAAGGCAATATTTACACTTTTAGCTTTTTATTATATTATGGAAAACAAAAAAATCCTAAATATTATTTTTCTATATTAATATACTTTATACAAAACTTAAATTATAGTATAAAAGTTATATAGTATGTCTGAATTTGTGGATGAAAAAATTAGCCACTCCTGGGCTAACTTGTTATAAATAAAAAAACAAACTAATCATACAAATAACAACATTTTTTAAATAAACAGTTTATTTAATTATGTATTTATTTTGCAAAATTTACAGATAGAAAAATTTGGTAGGAAAGTAATAGATATTATTAATACATTTCTATAGAACTGTATACAATTATGATTAAAAAATATATATGAAAAGTGTGATTTTTATGAAAGCATATATGGTGGTAAATCATTTCCTCTTGTTTTTTAATTCTGGTGATCTATGACATAATATTTCCAAAGATTTGAAATAGAACAATAATTTTGATAACAATATTCCTTGTTTGTTTATATCTTCTTCTTTTTTTAAGATTTAAGAATGAAATATGTAAAACAAAATGAAAATTTTTAAAAAGTCAAATTTTATACAATATGATTGCAAAAATATAAACAATTATCAAATTTCTTTAAAGATAAATAGATTTAATATAATCAATTGTCAATAATGAATATTTTTCATATGTGCTTTTTAAAAAATCCAAAAATAATAATTACAAGAAAAATAAAACAAGATACAGCAAAAGCAGCAATTATATTAAAGGATGACATGCTGCCATCTAGTTGTTGTTTTTTTAATTAAAAAATAAAATAAAATGGTAATACAACTTAATATAATTAAATATTTTCTTATTATTCATTAATATTTAAAAAATTATTGTTTGATTTTCTGTGCCAATTTAACCAATATTAAAATAATAGTAAACTTTAAAATCTTGGAAATATGATTATTTTAACCTATTTACTAAAATGTAAATGGAGAAGTTCCCCTCCCCAATAAAATAAGAGTGAAATGTTTATTCTAGAACAAGAATAATAAAATGCATCACTTGTTTATTTTGTGGCAGTAATCTATTTTTTAAAAAATATAGTCCTTAAACTTTTTTTTATTTATTAAAAGTGAAGAATACATACAAATAAAAAAAGATAAAAACAAGAAAGTTTTCATAACTGAATTATAAATTGTAACAAAATAATGTAGATAATATTCTTTGATAAGCAAATCTTACTGTTTTACTTAGGTAACAGTACTAAATTGAAAGTCAATCGGTTATTTTGGTGCTTGAATGATTTATCAAGCAACAATTGTTCCATTTTAAAAATAATATCTAAAATTTCTATATTTCACAGAATATCCTCAGGGAGAAATAGTGACTATAAAAAAAAAATTAAGTAAACACTATAGTAAATACTATTTGTAACAAAGTTTGTTGTTTTTAATTGGTTGTTAATAATAAGTTAATAATTTACAAATTTATTTTTAATTGGACATTAAATTCAATCAGACAAGCTAGTAAATTTGTAATGTATTCTTATATATATGAAGAATTTTATTGCATATAATACTAAATCATCCATGCACTTTACTACTATTACACAATGCTTTATTTAAAACCACCCTCTTTTACAGTTTGACTGCCCCAGCAATCTTCTTCTTCAGAACCTTTTTTAGGAGATATAAAAAGTTCTGAAGAAGATTGCTAGAGCAATCGAAACTGTAAAAGAGAGTGGTAAATAAAGCGTTGTGTAACAGTAGTAAAGCGCATGGATGATTTAGTATTATATGATATACATTTGGCAAAGCAAATAAGAAAGAGTAGTTATTAAGAATTTTATTGCTGAGAATATTCTACAAACTACAGAATTTCAGATGCAGTATTTTGAAATCCTCTTATGACAAAGAATACCCTTTTCAAAAGAATACAAGCTATATCAATGAATGTTCCTAAAGCTGCATGAAACCCAAGAACCTACATATGATTTTATTATTATTATTCAAATAGATATTTTGTTTAAAATGCTTATTGTTATAAATATATAATCTTAATAAAATACATTAAACAAATGATTCTGTTTTACTATTTGAATAGACAACTTCACAATTTTATTTTTTTAAAAATGGCAATTATTTACAAATTAATACATCTCTGGCTCCTTTCTCTTTAAGCCTCTGTTCTCCCATTAAAACAAGGAGAAAATAGTATAATAATCCACACAATTATTTTTTTTAATAAAATAATTAAAAATACCTATCATATTGCTGGTAAAGAAGTATATTATATTTATATTAATAATAAAAAGTTTCTTTCATTTAAAATATATATATTTACACATATATACACAAAAAACTGATATCAAACACTTTTTATAAAAATAGTCATTTGTAGATTCTATTTAAAATGTTGCTGCCAAAGTTTCAAAGGCAGAAAATATTCAGATATCTATTTTGTTTTTAAAAACGTGAAATCCCCTTATCACAATTACACCTATACATATATTTATAACAATGTATGGTAAGCACAAACAAATACTACCAGTAGCGATCAAGAAATATCACTTGGTTGCAATATATTAATGCTTACCTTTGGGGGGGGGGGGGGCAAAAAACTTTATTTATATATATATATTTGCACATATATTAAATAATTAATTTCATACTAAAACAAATATGTATGTATATGTGTATCTGCTCTGATTAAATCCTCAATAAATGAGATGCCAACATTTGGGATCAAATCAATAGATATGTTTAGATAAATTAAATTTTTTGGAATTACTTTTTAATAATAAAATTATGCACACAAAAAATGAAACAGTTTTAATATATGTGGATAATAATAATAATTAAATCAGATTACTTTATTTCAAAAAATCACATTAATGTTGATTAAATTCAATATGTAGAAAAAAATACTTTAAATATTATTGGCAAAGTATTGCTCCCAGATACACTTCTGAGAATTCTATCTTTTAATCTTTTGTTTTTCTTAGTACTGTCTTTTATATTTTATTTCTAAATATGTTTTTATTATCTCAAAAACATACTTAAAAAATTAAGCATTTTGTTACTAGTAATTGCTCTGAATGGAAAGTATTTTCCTATAGTTTCTGAATTCAATAAGAATAAAGCCTGATCTGTCTCTGCCTGAAGTTGTAAGAAGAAATATAATAAATAAGAAAAACATTTTCTGGATTGATATAGCAGAAAATTCATTGCAAGTTTTTTTTTTTTTCTCATGTGTCATAGCATCAGCCAGGAAGCGAACCCGCTAACCCGGGATAACTGCTTGTAAAGTAGCCGTCGCTAACCTCTCAATCACCAATGCTTGACAAGTTATTTTGTAATGAAATGATAACATCATTCCATGCAAATAGAAAGACAAAAGATATTTCTGAATTAGTTGATATTTGCATCAAAACTATGTATTTATTTAGAAAGGTGTTTAACGGCACAATTTTGAAATGGTCAAAATATGAAATTTATGAATAAATTGCACCTGAATAATTTATTTATGAGTAAAAGCATTCATTTATTTATACATTTATAAATAAATAGTTCAAGTTGCTTACTTCAACTATTTCATAATCATGTTGTAGAAATGATGAAATAAAATGATTTTAATAAAGCCAAACGTAATTAGAGATTATAAATCTGGATCAAATGTTTTCTTATTATTCGGGACTAAGAAAACTATTAAATGTCTGAAAGAAATGTCAGTCTATATATTTTGGCAAGTATATATTCACATAAGGCACACATCCTTAAATATCAATAAATGGATTCAGTCAATTATTATTAATATTATGAATTTTTTTTTTTATATGTCAAAGCATTGGCCGGGAAGTGAACCCGGGCCAGCTGCTCGGAAGGCAGCTATGCTAACTGCTAGGCCACCAACACTTGACATATTAGGAATTATTGACTCCTGGCAGAAATATGAATTTTTTTTTTTACCAAATAATTAATTATTTGTTTGGTTTTTTAAATCTTCCAAATGGCACTTTCTTTACTGTGATGACTTTAGTTCATCCATTTCATTATTTGTCTCATTTTTTCACCAACAAATTTTCAAGCAGCATAAAATCTTTCTAATAAATTAAATTATCTCATAATATGAGCAAAATAATAGCAATATAATCATTTATGCTTCAAATGTAAATTCAACTTGCATTTGATTTGAATAACCAGTGGGTTTTTTTTCCCTGATCCCAACTATTAAAAATCTGAAATATTCAATGACTTAATACAAAGTCAAACATATTTAGTTTTTTGATGCACAACTGATTTATTATTTCTGTGAATAAATTTTTGCTTTTCAGTCCGTCCCCCCCATGCTTATTTACATGCTCACTATTCATTGAATACTGTAAATATAACCATAATTATCATTAGCAGCAACTTGTAAATGAGTTATGACCATTACAACTTCAGAACAAAAACAAAAGAAGATGCTAAGATAAAAAGATAAAGAAAAAATCCATATATAAAACATGCTGGTCCCCTCATCTATTTATTTAATATCTTGCTATTCTATTCTTTAATTTATTCAGTGAGAAATATTTCTTTCTGAAAGAATTCAACATTTCCCCTAATTGTAGTTCTTTTTTATATTCTGTTTTCAGCTATAATATATCCTTCCAATGAAAGCAATCAATATTGCACTTCATTAATGCCTTTGTGATAATCTTTATAATAACTCGTAAACAATAAAAAGAAAATCAAGATTTAAGTGATTACTCACACTACCTGGGAGACAAAATGTTAATTAAATAGCTAGACAAAATAATTTCTATCCCAAATTTTTTTGTTTGTTAATATTTTAAATATTATACATATCATTTTTAAGTAATAATCATTATTTTCAATCATTATCAATCCACTGCCAAAATGAAGTCTCCCAAATTTAATCCACTTTTGCTAATTCATAAGCTTCTCTACTTTACATCACATCAACAAAATTTCCTTATTTCATCTGTCCGAATTTTTCCTAAATCTTTTACTATCTCTTGGGAATTTGGTTTAAAACTTCAACTGATTATCTATTATAATCTCTTCTAGCTTCATGTCCAGCCCAACGCTACTTTAATCTTTAACTTCCTTCTTATTTTTTATTACATTAGACATAAATCATTCCATAGAAAGGTATTTTTTTAAGTGTCCAAATCTCAGATTCATAAATAATAACTGATTTAAAAAAAGACTATTAAAAAAATTTTCAAACATATAAGAATATTTCCTTTAATATTAAGTTATCTCTATCAAAAACATTAATTTAAATCTAATTTTATTACTTTTATCGTATGTATAAATAAGATGATCCAAAGTATTTATAGTTATTAATTTTTTCTATTATCAATTTTTATTTTTTACTTCTGAGAAAATTCCAATGAATGACATTCTTTTAGACTTTTTAGAATTCATTTTTATTATTTTCATCTGCAACTCTAAAGCATTATTTGCAAAAAAACAATCAATCACATCATTTGCAAAATCTAGTTGATTTAAATAATCACATACTTTTGTTCCTTTAGATTCTCATCTTAATCTGCAAAATTCTTCTTATAAAATTACTGTAAAATATTTGAAGATATAGAATTACCCTTCATAAACTTTTCTCAATGTTAATCTTTTTAGCATAACCATGTAATCTGATCACTATTGCATTTTTATAAATATTCTTTATATTTTGATAGTATCTTGAGTCTACCTTGATAGCCCAAAGTTTTATTTAATGTGGAAATTATGGAATCAAATACCTTTTTGCAATTATAAATACAAAGCTTCATATTCATGCATCCTTTTTATAAGTTCTCTCAATATTTGGATGGGATTAACTCTACTAAAACATTTAAATCCAGCTTGTTCTTTTGATTGATTAAATCCAAAATTCTCTACATAAGAGTTTTAATTATATTGGTAAAGATTTTGCACAAAACTTGATGGATCTGTAATTTCTAACACTTTCTTCATCCTTTTTCTTAAATATCAATATTACTTCTGCATTCTTCCAATTATCTGAAATATCGTTATCATTTATGCATTTAATATATAGTTTTGCCAATAATTTTTCTATTTCTTCATTTGCTTTATTTAAAATATCAATAATAATTCCATTATTTCCTGGAACTTTTTTTTTTCTTTTTAATGCCTTTTTTTTTTTTTTTTTTTTTTTTATATTTTATATTTTTTTTTTTTTTTCTTTTTTATATTAATTTAATTTTTTTTTTTTTAAAACCCCCCCCCCTCCATATGGTGTTTTTTTTCTTTTATAGCTTTTCTTCCCAATTCACAAGTATATAACTAATTATTTTTCAAATGATAATAATAATATATATATTAATTTCTATTATAAATACTGGATATTAAAGATCAATTTTAATAAAATATATAAAATCTTTTTTTTTTAAAAAAAACTAATTATATCTTGTAATTTATTTTTCAATCTCAATCTCTCTCTCTCTCTCTCTCTCTTTAAAGGTAATATTTTAAATAATGGCAACTTGCTAGTTATTACAATATTAAATATTTGCAATTCATTAAAAAAAAAAAATTTCCTCACAACTGTCATTTCAAATGAAAAAATTTACCTCCACCTTTTACTGTGGGCATTATAAATGGTTAAGTAATTTTTTTTTTTTTTAAATTGCTTCAAAAAAATTTTATTTTTAAAATCAAACAAATATTAATAGAATGTGAAGAACTTGAAGCAAATTTTATTAATTTTTATATAATAAAAAAAATTATTAAAACCAGAAGCAGAAATGTTGTCGCCATGCTGTATTTTATGAATATGCATTTTAAGGAAAAATTAAAATATTCAGTTGGGCCAACTAAATAGAATTGCTACTTGGGTGCTCAAATATTGCGAAATTTCATCTGAGCAACTTTGGGTGTAATTATTATTAATGCAATACATGAAAAAATAATGGACCTATTTTAGTAGTCAAAAATCCAAAGCTCAATTGAAACTAACTAAATTATGAATAAGCATAAAAGATATGACCAAATGAATTTGCCTGTAGATAAGAGCAAATATATTAGTCAGATGCTTCCATAAAGCAAATACATAGTATATAGTGATAGATAATATAATAATACAGTTTTTAATTATTATTTTTATAAAATAATGCTTATATTTAAAATCTATTTTAACAGAAAAAAAAAGAAGCTAATGTTTTGAGAGAGAATAGACTTTCTAGCATAATAATTTATGAGAAAAAACATAGACATGTATTTTCTTCAGAGCATCTATTTGTAACATGCAAATCAAAGTGAATTATCTTGCATTTTATAAGATTCTAATCTAAAATTTTGTGTCTACTTTATTATTTAAAAGAAAGTATTAGCAAAGAAGAATGGCGATTGGATAGTCGGAAGCAGAATGAGACAGTCTATAATTCTTAAAAAGATACAACCCTTTTATAAAATATCATTTAGGAAGAATGGCTTTTATTGATGGTCTGTAATTTTTCTGAACTATAGTCAATTATCATTGAGGATACATTTTTCTCTCTATCTTTTATGCAACAGCTGAAAATAACACAACCCCTTCTTATTTGGCCTGATTATAATTTGTTTTCACTTTTCTCAATTGGAAATCAACTAGAAGTCTTTTCTTGCCAAAAGCTACTACATTCAGTTTGCTCCAAAGCAATGCCTTATTATAGTTAAATAATAAAGAAAATCATTATTAATCATTTGTAAATGAAACAAAGTTATCTTGAATTATTTGCACAATCAAAAAAAGAAAAACCCCATGAATTAATATAGAGAAAAAAAATTTTTTTATAATGGATTAAATTTTTGTTTTCTTTATTGCATTTATAAATGTCAATAATTCAATATTAGCCTGATACCTGCATTTGGAAGACTTTGATTACATTTGTTTATGTATACTTTTATATTTAACAGTACTTTTGTAACTGGAAGTTTTTTTCTTTAAAATATACACACAAAAAAAAACTTGATTTAAATTAAGTCAGATTTTTTTTTGAAGCTATCTTTAATAAACTTTTGAAAAACCACAGGTAACCATTCAATTTCACTTTCATCAAACCACTTGAATAATTTTCATTCCTATCACCTTCAGATTAATTTTCATTTAAAGGAAACACTAACAGATCTATCTGTTGTTTCAGTAATAGGTTCATTACAAGGATTAATGTTTTCTATATTGATGCTTCAGGGATTCATGTGTTTTAACTTTTCATTAATTTGCTTCAGCTATTTTGAAGTAAAAATAAAAGTCTAACTCTTAACTTGATTTTACTGTGAAATATTTTGTACATTACAAAACTGATAGATTTAACACCCTACCTTCCCCCACTTCTATTATTCTGATATTTTCCATTATTTTTGCTAGTTTTATTCAAATTTTCATTAACCAATTTCTTTAGTTTAATAAACATGACAAAAGTTACTATTGTTTAAAAATAATTTTATCTCCATAATATACTGTGTATGTATGTGTAATATAATTATGAAAAATTTTACACGTGAATTTATTCCCATTATCATGACCAAGTATTTTATCATAGTTGAGCAGATGACAATTAGGCAAATTTTGATTGGATGTTGCTTGGTATCTGAATTTTTCTTCTGAAGCAATTTAATTTACAAATATACATTCACTTTCCCCTCAGTGATTTGAAATTGCACTGTATTTTTTTTTAAATTATATTCATTATATTTTTACTTAATGACTGGAATGATTATAAATATTATATATACTCATGCAAAAAAAATTAAAAAAACCCATTCATATATTTAAAAACTGTTTCAATTTTTCAGTAGATAATTATTTTTGTCTTCTCAAATATATAAAAAATGGATAAAGAAATAAACCACATGGAAAAATATTAAATCTTTTGTGATATTTTACAATTAGACACTAAAAAAGTCTTAGACTACAGAAACAAACTATATTACAATTAAATACCTTACAGAAAACAAACAATATATTTTTAAAATGTATTAAATTATAGCCTCTTTCTATTCAAGTCCATTTTAAATTAAAGCAACAATAAAAATTATGAATATAAATATTGTATAAAAATGAATTCTTGTACACATTGGTCCTGTGAAGTATGACAACAGCAATGACAGTAGAAAAATACCCTGAATGAAAAACATCTTGCAACTCTGTAAAAGATGCCATTTGGAAGAACTTGACTTTTTTTTTAACCTTTCACTCTTTCCAATGTTCTTTTCACCCTTCGTTTATATGCTGGCCCTTAAAAAAAAAAAGACAGACTGCCATTAAAGCAGGACATTTCCAAAAATTGTTAAAAACAAAACAAAACAACAGATATCATGTTGGAGCAATCATATTTGAGATTTCTGGGTCTTTTCTAAGACTTTCTAATTCATAAGCATGCAATCTTTTATGTTCTGAACGTAAAGATTTTGCTGAACGATTGGAGCGACTACTTTTGGCAGATTTATTGGAACGAGTAGAGCGTGTAGATTGTCTCTTGAGAAGATTCTGACTAATAGATTTATGCAGATTCTTATTACTAGCTGATGCAGCATTGGTAACAATCCATGGGTGCTTAAGAGCTTGTACAGCTGATATTCTTTCAATAGGTTCCACTGTCAATAGCTTGTCTATAAAATCTTTTGCTAATGGTGAAACATCTTTCCAATGCTAGAAAAAAAGAAAAAAATTAAATCATTAATTTATAAAATTCATCAATATTTATTTGAAAATGAATATTTTTGATAGAAGAAAAAATTTAATAATTATTACTTACAAATTATATATATATATAAACACACAAGAAACATTAACAGTGGTGGGTATTACATGTTTATGGAATAAATATTTTTTCTGGTAATTTTATTACTTTTCATTCCTATTCAAAATAAGTATGAGATATGCAGAAACCTATGGACTTATTAAAATATATAATTAAGTGAATTAAATTCTTTCTGCTCCAATTAGGTGGCACTCATATTCATGTAAACAAATTTAACAAATAAAATAATTGAATGATTTTATTGTTTGAAAGTTCATAGAAAGTTCAAACACTGGAAGTTCTAGAATTGGAATCGATCCGAAAACCTTAAACTTTAGAGTCTGACACTACCACATGACAAAGAGTTTAAAATATTAAGTTTATACTAAAGTGATAGTAGACAAGGATGTAATAAAGTAGGGCTCATTGCAAAATAATATTTTATTATTGCATATGGATATCATTACTAATCCTGCATAGGTAGAATGATGGATTTTAAATCCCCTACCAAAATTCAAATGTCACTTTCAGTGCTTAAATTCACATAACCTCCCAAATGGCACACTATTTGATTTTTTTTTTTATGTAATAGCATGATGTAGTTTCACAGAAAAATAAAAAAATCAATAATCATATTTTAAAAGCAGGATCTACTTTAAAGTTGAATATTTCAAAATAACTAACAATCTCAAATGAACTTTTAAAAGTTAGCATTAGTGTGTTTTTCAATTCTTCCAATGTATTTTCTTTTGCTATTATATATAGGTGGCCAAACATTAGAATATTCTGAACTTCTCTTTAGCATTGTGGATAATTATAAATTAAGGCCAATAAACATCACATGATCACTATTTCTTATGCTTGCTCTTAATTGTTATTAAAACAGGCAAAACTCTCTATACGTATTGCCACCCAGTGCAATATGTATAATCATAGTTTTGTAGTTAGGTAGAGATAAAAGGTGGCTGCTGGAGGGTTGCATTAGATCCTAAGATCTAGGTGCAGTGCTCTCAGATCCAAGGCTCCTCACTAACGAAGGTCACAAGCCAGAAACTAGTCTGGGGATATTGGATGAGTATGCACTAGATGGGGATTTTATGCACAAGCCTTCTGGCATCCATTGATTACTCTGACTTGCACTGAATGGCAATATGTATAATGAGTTTTGCCTGTTTTAATAATTATAAATTACAATTTTCCTAATGTTAACTCATTTTTGCTAATAACATCTTACAAAGTTCATTTTTCTAGTTAAAAAGATATGATCATTTTGAGAGATGAATTCATATTTCAAATTCAATGAATTGGTTTGAATCATCTTTAAAATTTATAAATCCATTAGAATAGATATTATATTCCAAATAAATATTACTTAGATATTTATCATTAGCAATTTATTCTACTGATTTTGTGTAGGTAACCCCCCCCCCTTTCAAAGTTAATATGAAAATCCAAATGAAGCAATCATGCCTGCAGCATTATTATAGAATGCCCTCATTAGTCAAATTATCTGTCCATTATAACTTTTTTTGAATTCAGAAAAGCAAAATAATCAAGAACGGGATTACAACCCAAGAGATCATAATTATTTGTAAAAAGGTACTCAATATGATCACCAAAAATCTCTTGAGTAGTAATAATTTCAACAATTTTAATATAAAGAATTGTAATCAGCCAATATGGATAGCTGATTATCCAAATAATAATGGATAATTTTAGTTTTTCCAAAAAATATATATTAAAAATTATTCACTATAATCCCCATAAGTTCATATATGAAACACAATGAATTATATATATATGACACTAAATATAATAAACTAACTTGGAGTTATAAAAAACTAAATAAATATAATTTACATTAAAATAATATATTGATTCATCTCAATATAATTTTTTAATCATAATATTTATACATACAGACTTCTTAGTCATTAATATATTGGGTCACAGCGCTATTATTATAAGGTCTGTTGCTATAAATAAATAAAAAATTACAATAACTGTAAGAAGTGTATGAAGTTTTTAAATGAAATATCTTCATAAAATATTTTAACTAAGTGATGTCTAAGGTAAATAAAGATTTGATTATAATGATACATTCCATGTAGTCCAACTGTTACTCCAGTTTTGTAATAAAGTTCAAATTTCAATATTACTTTTTTTTTTTTTTTGCTTATTGAAAGGCAATTTTATTTCATGCTTTTATTGAATAGGCTTGCTTTCACCATAAAAGGTTTTATTTTTGTAATTTTCTTTCTTATGGATTTATATTTCCACTCACGTCTGTGTTTGATTTGCTATCTATTAGTTTCACTTTAAACAACTATTATCATGAAATATTTTTTACTTTCTCTTATTTAATACTCATTTTCATTGCTAAATGTACTCTTTTCTTGATTTTATTTAATATATGTAGCTATAAATTTAAAAACAAATATGAATTTCTTATAGATTTGCATTTTTATATATGTTTAATTTATCATCAATATACATATATTTAAATAATTAATATTCTTTTAGTAAATAAATTATTTTTATTGTAAAATATATTATATTTTAGTCTTGCAATCGTAAATTCATGAATAAATACAGGCATTGTTTTTTATACATTAGTTTTTTGTTATTGTTGTGTTATGATGTGATATGGCTACTTCTTTATCGAAGTCAAGAATCTCCCAGTCACTATGCCCAGAGAAACCTGTTAGCCACTTTGTTTCCTTTCCCCACCCTAAGGTTTTCCCATGTTCTTCTCTAGCCTGTTCATCCCATTTCCACAACATCATCTTTGTTCACTCTATTGCCTTTATATTGTACCGGTCAAAATAGTATGCTCACTTAACAAGATTCAAATCCTAAGCAAAAGTACCTCGAATCCTGCTCGAGATACACAGGTCTGGAGCAATCCTGAATTCTAACCTATTTGCCTATTCTTCGAATCTCTGACCCAATGAACAACAATTCTGATGACACAGTAAAATTATTTTAAATCCGTACCCATAAGCAAAGCAGTAGAGCATAAGATCAGACTGATGATGATGATTGAGATTGGAGTAGTCCAGGAATTACATATATTATAGTTATGTTCATTAATGCTAAGTTATTAGCTAAAGAAATAATTCTAAATACTAATTAGAAATAATTCAAAACAAACCAGGATTTACATGAAATTATATATATTTAATAAATATTAAACGAACGCATATATGTATTACAAAAGATTAAGGAAACGTATGTATATTTTACCAACTAGTTTCACGCTTAGGACAATATTGTTTATTTACAAGACTTGGGAATTTGTTGATTAAAATCCCCTCTATCACTCATTTAATAAATATAATTTTATAGATACAACTTTATAGTGTTTTATAACTTATGCAGAGTTAATAAGCTAATTAAAGAAAACTTTGCTATGGAGCGTTGTGGATGCTGAAAATAAATATAAAAGATCGTGACAGTTTTAACAATAAATGATTTATTTGATAACGGGTAAAATATATGATTTCAATCATGTATTTCTTAGGAGAACCATTATTTATTCGCATTGTTTGGCAAAGACGTCTTTTAGAAATAAGAAACAAACAATGCGCTTTATTTACGAGATTATATAATATAATAAATAATTTACATTTGTCTACATCTATGGGAATAGATAATGATTTTTCAAAGAAAGCATTTTAACTCCATGAACAGAACGTATTTTACGAAATGAATCATTATCTTTAACATATCATTGCGACTTACTGAAGTTAGGTAGACAGTGATTAAATTAAGGACAAGAGTAACAGTACTAGCATACATTAAAGAAATCTGGCCTTCATGGCGATTGTGGATATTTTATCATTTTAAAGCATATTTGAAAAACGAACTTAGAGTTGATATGTCCGCGCATTCTGGCGGAGCAATATCAAAAGAGGGTCTGGGTTTGAGAGCCCAGAATCTGGATGCACTGTATTCTGCAGTACACAATATCATAACCCTCCTAAACTTTACGTTCCACAGAGAGTCTCTGATTACGAACGATTTTGAAACGTAGGACAGGAGCTTCAAGCTTTCGATGTCTCCAATAACAAAATGATCAAGAAATGGAAAAGATAAAATATCAGAATAAAGGAAAAGGTATGCCAGCAATGTTTATATAATTTTATAATATTATTTCAAGTTTGGAAATGGTCTAACCTCTTGCGCAATAACCTGTTTTCAATTCTGAATCATTTAACAAATCATAATGAATAATAACTTTTATTTATAATATTAAACTAGCAAAATTTATATTTAAGTTCGATTCCCAGATACGTATTAATTAAAGAATTAGCCCTCCGGGCGATGGTAAGAAAAGGTAGAATTTTATATTAGGTGTCGCAATCTTTTATAATGGCAACTAAACAACAAAGTAAAATAAGCATCCACAAAATAGTTTTAGATATACAACCAACCTAGCGAACGATTTCTATTTTAAATAAACAAATGAATATATTTTTACTAATGAATTTAATTAAAGTCGCGAGATTGATTGATACCGACATATTAGAGAAAATAATATATATATATATTAAAATAAGTTGTATACATTTAATTGAGCCGCATAAAGTTATATAAACATAAATTAAGCATGAAAGCAAACGTATATTTAGAATTACATAAGTATTAATAAAGGATTATAGAGAGAGAGTTTACGAGCAAAACATCATAACTGGATCTATGAATTAGTTTAGCTACAAATTATAAATCACCCATGAATGTTCATATTAAGGCAGCTCTAAATTACATGATTTTACCTAAGATATCAGCATAGCAGCAGGTAGATAGTTCTACGTCATCTCATATGGCCGGTCAGATAAAATTTTTACGGCTGGTAGACAGTTCTCCGAGAGAGAAAGAGAGGCGGACGGCTCCACTACTCATGCTTCATCGCGCAGGACTTGCACCGGCTTCTTAAAGTTAAAGTCTTGAAACGCTGATGAAAATCTCAACTCACTGAAAGATAACTAAAAGCTGAAAGTCTAAAAACTAACTTCCTTTGTTCTGTGGTTCCTTTTATAACATTTCAATACCGCCCAGAATGCAATTTCATATACCAACCTTATCTCTGTAATCCCTTTAAAAACAATATTTAATTAGTAAAATATTTTCAATAGATAAGGCTTGAAATACCATTTTTAACTATTTTAAATTATTCGACAACAACTGATAAACGATTTGTTTTTTCGATTTTAATTAAGATTTATAAATTTTAATTATAGAGAACGATCTGACTAGTGATAAAGATAATTTCAGTATTTCAAGCCTTCCCCATTTTTCTTTGTTGTTACATTAAATACACACAGATATAAAAATAATTACAAATATATAAGCAAAGGTATTTTCCAGCAATAAACATAGCAATAAAATTATTGCTTTAGTCATAATATATATACGCATCACTCAAACTACTGTTTTATTTTACTAAATAAAATTTAATGTTATTAATCTTTAGAATGATTCGGCATACAGTGTGTGAGTGAATAGCATATATTTATAGAAAGGTCTGAATTGCGGATCCCTAGGAGGTTAGTCTAGATGGTGAAACATGAAGCATCGATGATGATTAGACATCGATTGCTTCAATATCCAGCTCCCCTTATCTTTTTCCAAACCCAGCATAAAAACCCATTTACTGTATAATGACTTTGTTTATATTTATTTTCTCACAACTTTATTTGTACCCTTTCATATTCAATTAGCAGATGCCTAATATTTTCAATGCCTTCCTTACATAACTTGCTGACTAAATCATCCACATTTCTTCATTTGTGTGTAATTTTGCTTATTGCTAAAGATATTGTTTGCGCCTTAAACAGTAAATCATTTTCCTTGTTATTATCATAAATTAACTCACACCCAATATTCTGTTTACTTCTATATATATTTAAACTCTTTTTACTTTCCACACCAGTTCTGCATTTCTCCAGCTCTCTATTTTTTATTAATCCATCTATTTTTCTATCCTATTCTTTGTCACTATATCACTCAACAATCTTCCTAACACAATCATCCCATCTTTTGTACAAGTATACTGATATAGACATTTTCCAAATCTTCTGCATATCGTACCACCTTTCTCACCTAACTAGTTGTCTGTCCTTTACTCATAACCCAATTAAATACAATTTTGGCTATTCTCTTACTACCTATAAATTACAATCAATGGAACATTTTCATTTTGCTTTTTGCATGTCTCATATAAAACTTGCCCATCCCATTTTTCCTTAAATCACCTCCTCTGCCATCCACACATTTGCATCCCATGTATGTCTTCTTACTTATCTTTGTACTTTTTCAAAGTAATCTAGTACCCCTTTATTAAGACATAACAAATCATTATTCTACATTAATTCTGCTTTTCCACTCCCTTCCATACAATTCTTGCTACATCATATTTATTATATGAAAACACTGTTAATTTCTTTATCAGTCCCTTTCTTTTCTTCATTTCATTTCAGCAATTCACCACATTTAACTTTATATACTTAATAAAAACTCTTTCTCTTCTCTTTCCCCAACATTTATCATCATTAATTTTTGATTTTTTCTTCATTAAATTTAATCCCCATCTATTTACCCACCCTTGCACAAGTTTTCAGCATAACTTACATATCTTTCCTACTTTCTATGCACAAGAAGATATCATCGGCAAATAAAAGACCTGATAATGTATTCACTCCCTTGTCATTTAATGGTATCTCTATCACCCTTCTTAATATTTCTATTACTCTTTATTTCTCTCAAATAACAAAAACAAAATAGGTGACATAGGGCATTCTTACCTTAGGCCCATCTCATTTTTAACTCTGATTCTATATTTCCTAATTAATAAGTATGGTAATTATTTTCATACAATCTCTTAATAAGATCCACTAAAGCTCCATTCATTCCCAAATTTACTAAACTTACTCATTATCTATTTCGATTTACTTTATCATATGCCTTCTCTATATCTATAAAGACCATATATAACTGCCTACCTGTATGCCTACTCCTATCTAAAAGTTGTGTGATTACAAATAAACTATCTCCTATATGCCTATCCATTTCAAAACCTCCTTGCAATGAGTATTTGTTGCAATACTTATCTATTAATTCAACACTACATTTATTGATATTATCTTTTTTATCAGATTTAAATCTGCACAAATGATAATTCAGGTGAAAAGATACTTTGAATCCTGCATATTTATAATCTGGATATAAAAATGATTTAGGGTTGATATAACCTCTAATATTAACTGGGTTTATTTACATAATGTAATCTACTGTGTTTAATATTATGCATATTAAGAAATCAAGATATTTAATGCATTTTCTATCTTCCAAAAAAACCCATTAAATTGTGTTCTTACTTAAAAGAAAGGGCAAAGCTATTGCTCTCAAAAATGACAACCAAAATTCCATTTCAGCTGACATAGGCCTGTATAGCAATTTAATAAAATAATAACAACTATCAAGAGGTATCAGAATGTATTATCACTTTTTCTTTTCTCCATCTGAACATAATTTTCGAAAAATCAATGGATTCCACAAGGTATGTCAAACAGATCCCAGAGATTTTTTTTTTTAATGATTTAATGTCTTCAATGGAGCATATAGTTTTGGCTCCAGAATTCATTACTCATATTATGCCAATAAAAGTAATGGATATTAATTTTCAAACATCCGAGCTAACTTCCTTGTTCAGCCTTGTGGGGCACCAAATATATCAAAATAAAAATCAACTATTTATTTTTGGTAAAAGTACATGCTTAAATATTATATATACAGTATATATAAAAACTAATTATTAAATATATTTATCAAACTTTATAATGCACAGTTTACACAAAAAACAATACATCTAGTACTACTGAGAAACAATCTCAAGAATAGTATTCAGATATAAAAATGTAGAAGGCTTTTTAGTATACCAATTTTTTAAACTTTATAATAGTAATAAAAAAGTAGTTTATATGCACTGGTTGAATGAATTTCACAAATGAGATGAACTTAAAATATATAATCTCAATTTTAAAAGTTACAATTATAAGAAATAAAATAAAAACACACATCAAATATATATATAAAATGTCTAAAAAGTGTGATCTTTTTCTAAAAGCACTAAATATTTTGATCATTAAGCTACTACTGACTTAGAAATGAGAGACAATTCCAATCTTGCATATAAAATTTTATCTGTATTCAGTCTGAATTGAAAAATAGTGATGCTGAGCTAGCACAAGCATGATTAAAAGTAATTTAGTATCGAGTATATTACAGAAAAGCAAAGAATTTGCACCAATGGAGTAATTTTAAAAATGAATCAGGCTAGCATAAAGATATAATATAATAAACAATGATAATCATTTACAGTTGCATGTCAATATATTCTGAATGACAATTTTCACCAATGTATATCTTGATCTATTATTTTATATTAAAGATGCTTGTAAGAATCTAACAGAATTTGATTAATGATTTAATATGACTTACTCTAAATATGTTTGTTCAAAGTAATTTATTTACTAGTATAATAAATATTTGAAAAATAGCAAATATCCAAAACACTTTATATCATATTGTTATCCTGATATCCACATTAGCTTTCATGGCTCATGATTTTCTAAATAAATACAAATGACTATATATAGAATAATCCTTATGTTTTGTATTTCAAAGTTAACCTATTACTAGAAAATTTGCACAGATCACTGCAAATCTCAGGAGTCAGTTTGTCTTCTCATAAAAATGCTATCTTATATATGAACTGTCAAAAGCACAATGTTATCATTATATTGCTGCCTACTGGACAAACATTAAAGGAGATTAGAATCATTCAGTTATACCTAATATTTTTAAAAAATGATCTAATAGACTGAAAGCAATTTCAACAGCAGTAAAATTTAATCATGATATAGTATTAAAAAAAATTAAATGTTTAGCTTATAATGATTTATATCAAATGAATTAAACTGCAGTATTAAACAATGACTGATAGGAAGTACTAAAGTCTACTAATTGCAAATAATTTGTAAGCTTCTGTGATAAAATTCTCACATGGAAGTATTTTTATCTTCAACTACAATAATTAATTTAGTTCCAGACAAAGGATTTCTAATTTTAGTAAGTGTAAATCTGGATATAATCTAGCATCTGTTGTTTGAGTAGCATTATAACAGTAGCAATTAAAGAACACACACACACACACAAAACCTTTATTCAAACAAACAGAAAAATAAGATTAAAGATGTAAGAAGCAGATGGTAAATATAAAAATCATGATTTGGACTATCACAATAAATCGTTGATTACATTTTTTATAATCAATTTTCACCTATAAAACAGATGTAGTTTAATTGAATAAATATAAAAAGGGGGGGGGGGGGTCACACTTCTATATAACTTGATTGATTTAATATAATAACTTATAGCAAAAGCTAACTTATGGTAATTCAGTTCTGTTTTTAATAATGATTTCTCACCCCCTTATACTTTTTTTTTTACTGTCAGATTTGTAGTAATTTATGAGGATCTTGTGTCTGGTATCATGTTTAACAATGCCAGATTATACATTCAGCTCATCTCAGATAGTAAACTTCTGCCAAGAACTCAAAATTCCAAAAGTTTTCTATTTCAAGAAAAAGATAAATGAAGTTACAAAAGCAAGAAGTAAAAAAAAATGTTTAAAAAAAAGGCAGGCAGGAAAAAAAAATACAAATAGTCTTTTTTAGAAGGAAATAATTTATAGAGAAAAACAAAACAAATAAGGAAATTGAAATCAATTAAATGATTATAGACAGCCTATATAATCAACAATTACTTTATTTTTTTGTAATGTGATCTACTAAAAAAATATGTTTACTAGCTATAATGAGTTTCTTGTTAAAAGACACTGTGCATAAGCAATAAAAAATAACCACAAGTATATACAGCTTTATTCAATATAAATCTTAAAATATATTTTTAAAAAAACTTTATTTAATACTAATTATATTTACAATAAAAAATTATTTTTGTTAGTTATTTTATTATTACAGTTTCAGTAAAATGCAACAATGCTACACTATGTATTGATATGAAAATATTTTCCAGATCCTTAAGAAATTCCATAGAAGATGCACAAATTGTTCATAATGAGTTTTGCAAGGAAGTTGAAATTATTATTAGATGCTGTTAAGACAATGTCAACTCCTGTCCATCATCCTAATGATAAAATTTTCAACATAGAAGATAGTAATAATTTATGATGTTTTGCTATTATCATAACTGTGATAATTATCAATCATAGTACTATCCTGCTATAAATATTAAAAAGATAAAATAAATAGACGACAATAAGGATTGATAGGGAAATGAGAGTTAAACTAATACAGATTTCATCATAAAACATGGAAAGATTAAGCAATAAATAAATGAAAACGACTGCTTCCCTGGATTGCCAAACCAATGTTCATTATTGAATCAGACTTCAATTTGGACAAATTAAACCAATATTTAATATTGAAACAGTCAGCTTGTACAATCCAACTGTTTCACCTACTATATACTATAGTAGTATTCTTTTATATATAAATACCAACAAATTCTCGTACATCTTATTAATAATACCATAAAAACCTGCCTAAATTTAAACTTAAATAATTGTAATCATGTATGTGTGCGTATATATTTACATATAGAGAAAAATGTGCATTTATATAGATATAAATCTCTAAGATATGCACATATATATTTCTAATAATAAATAAATGAAAATCGGCTCGTGTGTGTAACTTCAGACTACATATATGCTAGAAGAATAATGTTAATAGAAATTTAAAACATTAAGATTTCTTTATTTTAAAATATTTATCGAATTAGTAATATTTGAAATTATATAATTCTGCATATATCAGTAAATTAAAACGGTCAAGTTACATATATAGCAAAATGTTTTTTTATAATGTCAGATTTGCTTTTCTAATCAAAGCGACGCCAGAAAAGTTAATCTTTCCTGATATAAAATTGACGCAGTTTATATTTAGAATTAAAATTGGAATTAAATTAATAAGATTGCATAAATTACAGCATGTCACAGAGGTTAATTTGACCTAATTAAAAGTTTGACACAGCAGGCTTCCACGATTACTGGCAATAAGCAAATAAACTAGGAAAACTTGTCAAAAACATAATGTAAAGAAAGAGAGGGGGGAGATGGATATATAAGATGCGGCAGCCATCTTTAGAGGCACTCATTCTAATATTTTAATAAAGTACTGATAAGAGAATTAATATTTATCATGTCGGGGTAGAGGCTCAAAATCTTGCCTTTCCATCTCCGATGAACAGCTACCTGATGCCGAGAAGATGTAGTAACAGGCGTAACCACCTAAAGATGTCCTAAGATCGAGAGATAAACTGCCAGCAGAGAAAAGAAGAAAGGGTAATCATTCCTTCAAATTTAAATCTTCAACTAAACTCAAGTCTAAAATGCTAGCTAACTCTAAAGTAATGGCCATAATAGTTATAATAATAATATAAACTAAACTTATTCTAAATGTATTTTATTTTCTTGATTTAACCTAAAATCTTGCCTGAGTTTTTCCATATTTAATTTAATCTCTTACCGGATTTTCTGAATTGCATATTGATTAGATAAAACATTTAATTTATTGGATTGAATATCTTATGTCTTGGTTTACGTATTAAATTTATTGGTGATTGATTTAGTTTGCGTATTTAATTTAATTTGTTTAAAATCATTTATATTCAACGTAGAATAACTTTTATTAAATAATCTGTTTTAGAACAATAATCAAAATTCTCAGTTGTTATATATATATTTTAAGTTAGCGATAATAATTGCTTTCGTTAATTATAAACAACTTCTAACTTTTAAACTAAATCAATCAAATACCAAATAACGTTACAGAAACTTCTTTTAAAATATGCTAAAGTTAAATTTCAGATTTTACTTGCGTGAAATCTTATATTATATATATATATATTGCATTTCCTAAAACTATGCCTAATCTTATTAAATTTTGCTTATGTTATTGTTTGTGCTATATGTATTCAAAACCGGGTTTTATTCGTAATTAAGTCATTAGTGAGAAGTAAATCTAGACTCTCACATATATGTGTAATTTTGCGTAGATTAACGCACAAACTAAAAACCCTGTTTTGAAATGGATAATATCTCTTAATTGAGATATGATTATAAACTTATCAGATAGATTTGCTTTTAAAAATGATATTTAAATGATATCTAGTTGAGATGATAAAATGCAGCATAAATCTATAAACTTATATTGTAATTTCCTTTACTATGCTATACTCCTCCTTAAATAAATAAAAGCCTATATAGATAGCCTTCTAGCTTGGATTCATAAATTTTCCTTAATAGTATAATTATAAATACAATCATATGAACTGATACTGAGTAGTTTCATGAAGGAAACTAGATTTAGCATCTTAAATTTTGTTATATGATTATGATGTCAGCGGTGTATATATGTCCTTTAGAAACGCTATGACATAACTCATTTATTGCTGCATTTCTTTACTGGGCGTACGTGTTAGGGCTACACCAGTATACTTAGTTCAGGCAATTATTTTCCTCAGATGGGATTGGTACGCACCTCCCATTCTGCATCCTTAATAATGGAGCATGAGACTCCCATGAAGCATAAGTCTCCCACGTAAATAAATTGCTCGATCAGCCGGACTAAAGGTCTCCTATTTACAGCAATGAGTTCGGTCAAAGGGAACCGGTACTTGGTATGAATCCCATGAAAAAGATATATATACGAGACGCAGGGACCCAGAGTTATGTTTTATATATGCCTTGGTATCTGAATTCTGGCTGCCCATGAACAGTTCATCCCACCATTATAAGTGTTATTTCAGCTTTGACCTGAATTCGAATCCAAATTGATAGGCACATTATCTATATAGAGTATATTAATTATTCACGCTTAACTTAAATACTATATTCTTTATAATTAATTATAATCACTTCTACTAACTACTAAAGCAGATCTATATCCAATTAAATAGCATAAACTAGGCATAGATAATCATGAGCAAATTCATTTAGTTATAAAATAATATTAAAGCTCATGAAAATGTAAATTCAAATGTATTATAATTTCATCACTTGCGAGTGATAGATTCACATATATATAGCTAAATAAACTAATTTGTAACCTACAAATTACAATCACCTGCGAGTGATTAGAATGCTATGTATATATAAACCAGAAGTGCATAAATATTGAGAAACCTAGATATTTGTAACAAAAAAACTTAATATCACCTGCGAATGATTCTATCTATATCCTATATATGTGAACCAAACTATGGAAAACTCAGCCATATAAAATTATATCTAAAACCCATCACTTGCGTGTGAACCCAAATTTAATGTAAACATCCTTTAACCACCTGTGAGTGAGAACAACCATTTAACCATTGTAATATTGTTTATTTATTATTTCAAAACTGAACTTTATTAAATTAACTTTGAATTTAAATTGATTGTATGTCTTAGTCTTGCTCACCGACTCAAAATCGTTTCATAGTTTAATAATTATTTATGATTAGTTATTAAAATTTATTTTATTGTGTAATTCATAAGTATCCTAGCCACACAATATCTATATGGCTATACTAGCTAAAGCGCTGAAATACCATAGTCTTTTGTTCTACTGTTGTGCTACTGCCGGCACGTGAAGAAGGGAAATACTGCTGTGGCCTCAACTGTGTCATCCGTAAGGTGGTAAATCTCTGAGCAATGGTAGAGGAACTAGGGTTAGGCCAGAGTCATGGCTTCCACCACCGTAAAACTGGTCGGCCTTGGGATGATTTACCAAAGTTCTAGATTTTGTTCCGTGAATATACATATTTGACCGTTATAATATATATATTTTAGAAAAAAAAATTTTTTTACAGATCAAAATACATAGAATCCTAAATTATTATTTTCAAAAATACATTTATATTTTATTATGAACTCATCGTTTATTAAATCTGCTACTCTAAAGGTTTGTGATGAGATATGATAATATGTTGGACTATTACCATCTCTGTCATTAAAAGTTGAATGTCTAGAAAATTTTAAATTTTTCCAAACACAAACAACTATTAGTAATCACACACAAAGACAACATCTGAAGAAGAGCAGAGAATAATATCACTCGAAATGTTGTGTAATCTATTAACCTGTGTTGTCTTTGTGTGACATTCAACATTTAATGATAAATGATGGAAATAGTCCAACATATCAAATCTTCTATTCTAATTTATATCTCTCTTACATTTATAAATCTGTATTATTATTACAAACACACAAACAATACACTTTGCCAAAATAGTGGCTGGCTATTATTTGATTTTTTTTTAAAAAAACTTTTCTCATGTTAGTAATGAATATACATTTCTCATATTAAAATAGATAAAATTTCATCTTTTGACTAATAAATTGCATCTAAATCTTTTTTTTAATTGTATTGATTTTTGTCTTCTTATTTTATTAATTTCTTCTTAATACATTATCACAATATTTATACTTAAAAAAAGTGAAGTAGGATAATATTAACAATATTGATGCAGCCATATCAGCAGCAAAATATTTCAGATTGATCAAAAGAAAGCAATCCAAATACTGTCATATATTGTGATGAATATTTTATAAATAGGTACAATATCTTCTATATGATTGTTAGAATTAAATACTGATTTGACACTTAGTAATAATAATAAATACCAAATATATATAAATTCATAAATTACATAAATGCAGAGAAATAAAATCCCCAAAATAATTCAACTATTGATCTTACCTACAATTTGTTTTATTAAATGGAATCAATGCCGGTTTACAAAATCAAATAATTAGGATAAAAACCATATAATACCCCCTCCCCCCAGTTTAGAGAAAACAAATTGTTATAATTGTATTTTCAAATATGCAAACTTATTTTTTTTAATGATTTATGAAATAGTTGGCAAATAATAACCAAAAGATTTGAAGAAACTCACTCATATTCAAAGAGATAGAATATATTCCATAAATTTGAATTTTGGGAATGTATTACTTAGTTGAGAGAGAATAAAACTTTTAATCTCCTCTCACCTCTTTTTTTAAACATTTGGAAGGGACAAAACTGTCAAGGAAATAGACTTTAAAAAAAAAAAAATTCCCCTTAATTTGAATACACCTGGGTCTCGTTTTATGCGGATTATTTTAATGCAATTTTGAAGTTATGCGATTCATGTTTCTTCTTAATATCTTTCATATTTCACTATATTTATTAGATATCAAGAAATTTAAATTATTAATAACTTATTTTGACTTGAAATACTTTTTTTTTTCAAAAATATAACGTTATATTAGCAGTTAATGTGAATATGGCCCGAAGCTGTATTTAGAATCTTAGCTTCTATGTAAATAACCTATTTATACTAATGAGTAAATAATAATAATAGATTTATACCTATGTTTAAAATATCGCAATAAATATTCAGAAATTTTAAAGTTTTAAAACGTATTTTGTTAGATATAACAAATAAATAATCTTTTAGCTTTTTTAAATAAAAAACGAAGATTTTATTGATTTTATAAACTGAAAACAATCTTTCTAATGATAATGTATAATCTTTTTGTTTTGATTGCGATCTCATTTTTTTAATATAGAAACAGAAAACCATTAACACAGCACAAGACTGAAAGTTGTGCTAGTTGTACAACACATCATGAATTTGATTTCTTAACAGTTCACAAACAAACGCATATTGTCAAATAGCGGAAATGATTAAAATATGTATGAAAAATGTAAAATTAAATACTGTAGTTAATAAAAAAAGTAAAAAAACTTTGTCTTGTATTAATTTTTTTCAAATATTTAAAAAAATTTATTAGTCATACTTTATTTGCTTATTTTTTTAATGCGAATTTTAAAGTAATTTTTCCTTGTTGCTTTGCTTTTATGCGAATTCTGAAAATTACAGAACCTATCCCAAATTTTTCAAGATAAGTTAAGTCTATTTTTGTGCCATTTTTTTTAATGCGGGTTTTCTGCGGAACCTATCTACCGCCATAAAACGAGACCCAGGTGCACCTGGGTCTCATTTTATGCTGATTATTTTAATGGGATTTTGAAGTTATGCGATTCATGTTTTTTCTTAATATCTTTCATATTTCACTATATTTATTAGATATCAAGAAATTTAAATTATTAATAACTTATTTTGATTTGAAATAATTTTTTTTCTTTCAAAAATATAACTATATTAGCAGCTAATGTGAATATGGCCTGAAGCTGTATTTAGAATCTTAGCTTCTATGTAAATAACCTACTTATACTAATGAGTAAATAATAATAATAGATTTATACGTACGTATAAAAATATCACATTAAATATTCAAAAATTTTAAACTTTTAAAACGTATTTTGTTAGATATTAACAGAAATAAATATTTTTTTAGATTTTTAAAATAAATAATAATGAAGATTTTATTGATTTTATAAACTGAAAATAATCTTTCTAATGATAATGTATAATCTTTTTGTTTTGGTTGTGATCTCATTTTTTTAATATAGAAACAGAAAACCATTAACACAGCACAAGACTGAAAGTGGTGCTAGTTGTACATCACGTCACAAATCTGATTTCTTATCAGTTCACAAATGAACGCATATTGTCAAATAGCGGTAATGATTAAAATATGTATGAAAAAATGTAAAATTAAATACTGTAGTTAATAAAAAAAAGTTGGTCTTGTATTAATTTTTTTCAAATATTTGAAATTTTTTATTAGTCATACTTTATTTCCTTATTTTTTTAATGCAAATTTTAAAGTAATTTTTCCTTGTTGTTTTCCTTTTATGCCGAATTCTGAAAATTACAGAACCTTGTGTGCATTTTCTGAGGAACCTATCTACTGCATAAAATGAGACACAGGCGTATACATAAAGAGTATACATTTTAACTTATAATAGAAATATCTAGGGATATATATCAGCCAGAAATATCAAGTCAATTTACAGTATAATATAGTTTACATTTTTACTTATTGTGTCAATACTAAAAAGTTAAAAGTAATAGAGATAAAAAAAAATTATATTAAATGCCTTTATTTACCATGCACTAGAAATAAAAAATAATTGTTTCTTCAACTACAATTAAGTTTTTTAGATTTAATTTAATAAAATGAAAGCATGGGGGGAGGTCCAGAAATGAATTAAGTCAATCCCTATTTTTTATAACAAGGGACTAACTTCCCTCCTCCATGCTTTTATAAGTTAAATCTAAAACACCAATTGTTGTTAAAGAAACAATTTTTTTTCTTTTTAGCCCAGGTAAATAAATGCATTTAATATATATATATATATTTTATCTCTATTAATTTTTATTATGAGGAAACCAAGGCAGCAATAGAAACCAGATTACTATAACACAAATATGTATACATTAAAGCTCAGTCAGATCCATGACGTTATTCCATTTTTGCACTTCATCAGAGACTAACAGGACACCAGTGTGAAACACAAGATATCAACCTAGTCTGCAAAGAAAGGCACGGCGTAAAAAGAAAAGTTAAGGAGGCCTGCTTCATTGCGATGGATTACAATGCCATCAAACGCAAAGATAATGCTTCGCGGTCTCAAAGAAATGGAGTGATTAACCTTTGAACTTTGAAATAATTTGCATATAATTACTTCACTCAGAGCTATGAAGATGAGAGCATGTCTCTTGAAAGCGCTTGCAGAGTAATATATTTTTATTTTGTTTTTAAGTAAAAAGTAGCTTTACGGTCAGGTGCCAATAGCGCCTATATTATTTTACAAATATATTTTTGCACGCAAAGTTTTCGATTTAGGTTTGAGTTGTAATTGCACTAGAGCAACTTTATTATTAAATAAATAATAAATAATAGTTTTTTAGTATACTATTTTTTTTCTACAAATACTGTTTCTACGGAGATTTTTAACGACAGTTTGATTTTGCTTATTAACAATTTACATCTGGGATGTTTAAGCATTATATATCATTAGGTTCTACTTCCATTTCAGTTCTTTTATAAATATAGATTCAATGTAGAATAAAGTAACTGCCCAAATAGAATATAAAGAAGACAAAATAAATAAATAATAATAATACATTAGAGATGAATTTTATTATACCTGTCTAAACAATCCATGAACACAAAGGTCTATTTGCATCATATACTGATCATATACTGTTTTATTAATTAAATTTCTTTTTATATACAGGTTTAAGAATTAATCTACTTTGCCCTTTATATTTATTATTTATGTTCTTCATAATTTTTTTAATCCCAAAAAATGTATTTCTTGAAACACTATAACTACTATAATTTCTGTATATCTTTCATATTATTCCTCTTCCTTATTATTTGTGTAATATTTTCTTATCACATAATTTATCAATAACTTCAACAGGATAATAATTTTTTATATTATAAAAAAATATTACACAAATAATAATTACAAAAATAATAAGAAAGAGGAATAATAAAAAAGATATACAGAATACAATATATAGTAGTTAATGTTTCAAGAAGTAAATTTTTTGAGATTAAAAAGATTATGAAGAACATAAATAATAAATATAAGGGGCAAAGTAGATTAATTCTTAAATCTGTACATAAAAAGAAATTTAATTTAGGGAATTTAATTAATAAAACAGAATTTCAAGAAATGGAAAAAATGAATGAAATTTATATTATAAAATATTTGACTTGTAAGAGGAAGGGAAAAAATATTTCGTACATTGGTACAACAAAAAAATAGATTAAAAACTAGATTTAAACAACATTTAAATGATAGAAATTGCAATGTATATATACATTATAAAGAATTTGGACATAAAAATTTTGATATTAGAATGTTGGGAAAGGTTAAAATCTATAGAGAAAGAATGGTAAAAGAATATTTTTACATAAAGATATAAACCTGTTTTAAAAAGGATTAATGGTGTTAGATATGAAAATAAAATGAAATGTAATTAATATGGAATGTTTAAATTGTATTTAAGTAAACTGTTAAAGGATAGAGAAATAATTTACATTAGTTTTTAAATAGATTTAAAAGTATAGATAGGAATTGTAGATAATTGATATGGAAGTTATATAAAATAATTAAAGGAGGAATAAATTAATAATTTTTTTTTATATGTCAAGGCATCAGCTTAGAAAGCAGCTATGCTAGCCATTAGGCCACCAACGCTTGACAATAAATTTATAATTGGGGATGGATTAAATGGATTTAAATAGTATTTTGTTTACTTGTGTTTTAAATGGCTTCTAATATTTTTTTGAAAATTTATACTTAATATGTAAAAAAGAAGTTTTATAATAATGGGAGAAGAGGGAGGAAGATATATGTAAAAATATAATAATGTATAGTTAATATGTTTTATTACTGCGAATTTGCTGTGTTAATGTTTAATATATGCAAGAGATTTGTATTTAGAGTATTATGTAGAGATATGTATTTTTTTTTGTTATAGGTTCTTGAAAATGACTGTAATGGCGGAAAAAAACAATTGAAACATTGGAAATGTATATGTGATTATATATATATATGTTCATATAATTTATATATGAAAATAAAGTTTTTGAAAAGAAGTTAGAAGTTTGAGAAGTCATTTATAATGTTGGAGAACATATATATTTTAAGGAACAAAGTGACTGTTTAATTTGTTATTGTAATATATATAGAATGATAAATATATATGTAAGAGATTGTGATCTGGGCCATCTGATGAGTGCTGGTCCAGCATGGGATCATAATCTTTTTCACATGACTTTGGTCATATGTTTATGATTATAATTACCCCCAAACCATTCCCTATCTTCTGTGAGTGGTGTAGTGAAAATTACACTAAAGAAATATTATTGGATAATCTCAAATAGTGTTTAAGATCTACATCTAGTCTTCCTTATGAAGTCTTTTTGAAAATTATTTTACAAATTTTTTAATCAATCTTTAGTTACTAATTATTATTATTTTTTTTTAAAAAAAAAAAAACAACAACAAAAACAATATAACATTCACTCAGAATAACAAACAATCTTACAATATATCTTACAAAGTGTGTCAAAATCTCTAAAATATAAAAATTACTAGGAAATAAAATGTATTTATACATTTTATGTATGTGCGAAATTGTATGTGTGTGCATGTACTTATTTTAAATTTATGTTGCAAACTCGGGTATATGTTTTAAAAAAAATATTTGATGCAAATATAAGTTATAATAAATAGTTAAAAGATAAATTATTCAGTACCCATCTGTAAATCTAGTTATTTTGAAATACTTTCCTAAATTCAGTTAGGCTTATTTTGTTGTCATAATGTAATCAAAGTTACTGGGGGGGGGGGCATGTACAGTATTTAGAAATTCCCAGTGAAATAAGAAAATATGTCAATTTGAAGTAAGGCATTGGTAGTGCATGGATAAACTACAAAGATAAATCTGTCCATAAAAATGAACAGAAATGAATAAATAGATAAATTAAGTAATAAAAAAACACAACTTTTTTTTTTTTTTAAATAGCTGATATTATTATTCTAGAGGAAGTTCAAAGAAGAAAATCAATTTCAATCTTAAGAGTTATATCCTCCAATCAACACTCAGCAGTCTGTATATAAAATTATTTGCCCAGTAAACAATTGTCATGCAGCATCATACGAGGTTGCTGCAGCATAAATATGCATATAATAAGGTGCTAACGGATCTCTCCCACTTTTCTATTTTTGTGCAGCATAAAATCTCTACGGGCTACTCATGTATACCAGATAATCCGCAAGTGATGTGCGGTGAATGACATGAGATAAGAAGGAAAATCAAGGACTATTTCATTAACTTAGATGAAAACTTGTTAAATAAAAGAGACACGTTTTACGCAATCTCGAAGAAATGGCAGACCTAAATTTAAATAATTTGCATCTCATCGCTATCTATCTACAGCGTTGAAAATGAAGGAATAGCTCCTTCGAAAAGCACTTTAGAAATAAATATTTAGAATAATAATATATATTTGAGTTTGTGTGGCGATATTAACGTAGAATATCTGACTTTATTACATATATAAATCACACATTTCGTTATTTAACATTTCCTAATTTAAAAAGGTTTTCAAATTGTGAAGAAAACTATTCCACATTTGAAATGAAACAACTGTGATAATAAAAGGTATTGTACAAAACAAAAAATGCAAAAAAAAAAACAACAACAACAAAAAAAGATGTTCCATTACTTTAAAACATTTCTAAAAAAATACCTATTTAATAGAACATCTTTCATTAATGTAATATTCAAAGGAAACATTTTTCAAGATATTTATTCTATCAAATGACTATTTTGATTAATTGCATAGAAAAATTAAAACCCATATGGATAAATAGTTGATAAAAACACAAGACTCTCTTATTGAAGAAATATGTGTTATGTATTTAAAAATTAGTGCAATGTAAAAGGCAGAAATAAGTTTTTAAATAGGTTGATCAAATAGTTATTTTGTAATTACTAATTCCCTATATTTTGCATGAAAAAGCATTTCTATCTTTTTAAAAAAATAGTATAATTTGGGTTAAATGGGTGCTTCCAAAAAAAAGAAATACAAATTTTATTCATATATATGATAACATACAATGTATATCATGAACTCTGTACCTAGAAATCTCAACTGATGAGAACTACATTTTATTACAATCATTTCGTTCTATGGTCAGTATATTTATACTCACTTGACCAATTCAGATTATCTTAATTTGAAACCTCCAGCTAAAAACAATTAGATTCACATTTCCCTATCAATGTTGTGAAAAGCTACCTAAAACAAAATTTTAAACTTGAGAAAATCTTTATCTATGACAACAATTTTCAAGCTCTTCCAGATTTAAACATCAGATATAAGAGTTAACTTGGCTTTGCTTATATTTTCCTCTGAACACTTTTTTTTTTCAATTAACTCTTTCACTGTGGATTAGTGACCACATAAATATACGTCACAGCGAAATGTTCTCATAAATAGAAAAAAAATATTTCTACGAAAATTAACTCCTTTCTTAGTCATTACATATATATAAGTAGTTATTACTTTCAAACATACAATAATAATTTTTATTGTAATTTAATTTTCAATGGAATGAAATAGAATATGGAGAAAAATCATTCATATTTTATGTCAATAATTTCACTATCACAATGTTTGATTAAACTTTAAATAAAGATTAATTATGGATGTAATTCTGAAAAACAAAAAAAGATTTTAGACAATTTTTTTTTTAAGTTAAAATAATTAATCTTTATAAAATTCTTGATTATGTTGGTCTGAAATACTTTATTTTATTAAAAACCTATTAAAAGAAAATAACTAAGATAGGTGTAAAAAGAGACTCCTTTTACTATCTGAAGCATTTTCTTGAAGTCATACATGCTGTAGCATGTTTTCTGGCTATTTATTAATTATAGATAATTATCAGCACTTAGTAATATATAGGATATAATTTTAACAGATAAGATAGTTAAAGATTCACTAATTGATAGTTGACATATATATTTATATAGATATTACTTTTTTAATAAAAAAAAAGGAATTGAAAAATAGAAAAAAAAGAAAGGATAAAAATATCTCTTAGCTAATCTGTATATTTGGATAACTGTTTTGTTCTGTTTTATATAGATTTCCAGATATAATATATATATTTAGATTTGAAATAAAAAAACTTATATCAATAATATATGATGGATTTTGATGACAAAAGGCTATCAATATAGTCAAAAAGTAAAATATATTTCTTAATATTATATGAATAAAAAAAATTTTTATAAAAAAAAAACAAGAGGCCACCAAAAGATAATTCAGAACAAAAAAATTGGTAGTGTTCTGTTCTATCGTGTCATCTGCTCGACAGCACTATTTCTAGCTAAATTGCTAGAATATGCCATTTCCGTGGCCGCAGCCAAGCAGATAGCCTTCTTTCTACAATAAAACACTCGGCTGCTGGCTACTGCTGTGGTTTTTTTTCTATGCTAAAAGCACAGAAAAATGCCTTCATTGGCTGCTGTAGTTGCTTGTGTTATGCACTTTATCGTAATGCTGAGCTGTCTATTTTCGCTACAGTATCATGTGAGGGTGTATTGACTGCATCGTGTCTAAATAATTTAACTTTTCAGGTCCAACTTTTTTTTTCATGTGAACTGAGTTACTGGTATCTTCTAACAGTTTTAACAGTGCCGTGACTGTTCCATCAGGACTGTAACTCTCACAAATTGGATTTAGGGTGCAGCACAGCACTATTTTGAAAATCCCGATGAAAGCGTATCGTAAGAAATCGTCAGAGACAAGGAAGATGGCTGTTTCAAACTCTGAAGAAAATTGGCAATTGCTAGACACCGGAGTTCAATTTCATTTTAATAGTTTGCTATAATCATTAACTTTAGTGGGTAAATTGCAATCTAATTTACCCCCCCCCCCCATCTGATTAATTACTGTCCAAAAAAGGGTAAAATTTACTTTTATTTTTTATTAAAAAAGTACCGTGACTTTGCCGATCCACTATATTTAATATTATTTGTTATTAAAGAAGTAACATAATTTATATATATACACACACAAAAAAAATGCCACTCTGATTAATTATTGTCCCAAAAAGATCAAAGTCGGCTTTCATTGTAAAATTTTGTTTGAATTACTGTCCAAAAAAGTCTCTAATGTAGTATTATTTGCTATTTGAAAGTAACATGATTTTTTATCAACACACACACAAAAAAAGCCAGTCTCTGATTAATTACTGTCCCATAAAGTCTAAAAAGACAGCTTACATTTTTATATTTTGTTTGAATTTTTTAATTTTATGGAAATCATAGTTCTATAAAATCACTAGCCTGGGAATGTTATGTCAATATGTTTTTGCTTAGCATCAACACCATCAAGCAGTTGACATGATAGATCAGAACACTACCAAAAAATTATATAAAATAACAAAATTGCCCCTAAACTGAATCTGAAAAAAAAAAAGAAGATAATTCTTATGTAATAATTAATTGTAAGAATTGATAATTTTAAATAAAATATTATTAATGCTACTTATGAAAAAAATGTTTATTAATTTGTTTTTCTAGTGTCCTGGAAAGTTGTGTGTACTAAAAACGTTTTTCCTAATTTAGAATAATTTATTGTTCATCTGTTAATTTTATAGATTTAAATTGATTTCAATGACATATTTTTTTAAACTATAATTTTTTATTTATTTTTATAATAGTAATATGGGCTAAAAATTTACTTGTATCTGGATGTGTATATATAAGAATAAATGTCTGATGGGGAAAAAATTTAACGGGAAATAAATTTTCCTTAAAAGTGAATTAGATATTTATTACTTTTATTTATGATAAAGAATTCAAAATATTAATACTTGTGTATAATGGCTGCTATAGAAATTAAGTTCAAATGTAATTTTTGCATAGAGTAAACTTGAAAATTATTTCTAGCTGAAGAAAATTTCATGCACTTAGAATGAATAAATTAATGTTATATCTGTATTTTTAAAAAAAAACAACAACTATGGATCATGACACTTTTATATATATTAAACATATGATGGTAAAATAAAATAATCAAATAAATTATTGCTCAGTAGTTTGCAAAAAGTTTGAGCTCTTAAAGTTTTAGAAATGGGTCACGATTTATAGAACTTGCACTCCAGATACTGCCAATCTATCACTGCACCAAACCAAGCATGTTAACACGATAGAGATATGCATTTATAATAAATGTTTGATAGATTATGTAAATCATAACTATGTCATTCCTTTCTGCAAATCATCTTTAATAAGTGGATACCAGTCTGTAGAATTTCCTTTACTTTAACTGCTTCCGCTCATTAAACGGGTGACCCGCGCATCTTATTTGATTGGTCAAAATGTTCGTTTTCTTTTTTTAATGATGTAAAAATTATAAGCATGATGTCAACAGAAATACGGGCATTTTATAAATCTTTTACGTAGCTTTCTAAGGCTGTCTTTAAAATAAAAAAATCAGAATAAAATTGGATGGTTTTTTTTTTCATAACCAGCGCATTTATTTTTTTTTTTTTTATCAATTTTGTAATTTCCATGAAGTGATAAAGACAGAAAACTTTTATCGGCCTAAAAATATGATTTTATGAGATTAAAAGTACGCTGATTCACAAACAAGGCCTTCCATGAAGTCTAAACATAATCGCGGAATAGCGGGCTCATAAGTGTACAATTTTAATTTTTTTAATAATGTTTTGATTTTTTTTTAACAATTTAAAAAAATCCTTTAATTTTTATTAATTTGCATTTATAGTGGTATGTATCTATTGAAATGGTCAGTTTCATCTATCTGCCCGTTTCACTTATTTTACCCACACATCTATCCATATGCTAGGTTTAAACCCTTCCAGAGTACCCATTTAAATAACATTAAATTATTATATATGCAGTCATGTATATATATGCGAGCGGTATGTCTGTAATTCAATAGTATACATATATATTACAGATATGTATCCACTTTATAAGTATTTCTAATTTAAGAAATATTTTAGTTTAAATTGTTGTTATTGGTATATATTACAGATATGTATATTCATTTTATAAATATTTCTAGTTTAAGAAATATTTTAGTTAAATTATTTAGCCAATTTTATTGATGTATTATTGAAATCGCATACGTATATTTCCTGTTATTCTGCACATATGGTTATAAAATTAGTCTTCTCCTAATTACGAAAGTAACTTTGTCAAAATAACATTTTGATTTTTGTAAACAATTTTCAAAGTAGGTCATGCATTGGTCCTAAATTAGCGTGGACTTGATTTGTAAATATAAAATGTTAATAACAAAATAGGCAGGAAAAACAAAATCTAAATTACTTGTTATAATTAAAAATGTTTTTCTAAAATAAATAAATGAGTTTTTCTACTGGTTGTAACTATTAAATATGTTTTGCCAAAATAAATAAATGGACTTTTCAGCTATGTACAAGCTCATAAAAGATTAACAGGTGGCCAGAGTTTAAAAAGTATAAATACTTAGTTTTGTGGCCAAGTATTCGATCATATATATAATAAGTGAGTTGTAAGCAGAACCTATGCCCGTTTTACCTTCAAAATGATCGAGTAGAATGGCGATAACTCACCCTCTCCTTGACCAGGGATGGAGAAATTTGGTCCAATAAAACCTAATGCCATAACCAGCAAAGCAGCCCATAGAAAATCTCTATTAACTTTAAATCATCATCAAAAGTGTCAACTTAATATCCTCCCAAGCGCTCCAGAATTAACTGCAATGGAAACAACTGAATGGTAAATTTTCTCTCAGAGCTCTGTTCATAAACTGTGACTTTCGATTCTTTCTTTTTAAAAGCTAGCTATTTATTACATATGCCTTTCCCAAACACCTTTGCTAAAATCTACAAAGAAGATCGTTGAATGCTAAATCTTGCCTGATTGTAAAACTTGAATTCTCCTCTAAAATGTAACACTTGAATTCTCTTTTAAAATGTATAACTCTAATAATCTATTTTCGGTTAAATGTATAATTTCCTGCGGTCTTTTTATGCCTATTTCTCAATCTATTCAATTTATTCTATGATTTTATCATTTTAATATTATATGTATTTAATATGCCAAATGACTCGAAACTGCAAGTATTTATAAATATAATTTTAGCTTATCGATCTGCGAAGATAATTTCAAATTTTCGCTATAATAAATATTAAATAATTGAATTATTATTTTTCATTCTCACTCGCTGTTTCGAGATATTATTATTTTACTGATTAAGTTTTGGGTATTAATATTACAATAATCAGTTATCTAGTTAAAATTGTAGTTTGCTTAATTCTAGTTATGAATTATAACTATTTATATATGTAACTCGTACATCATAGGAACTAGCCACAGAGATATTCTCAAAGCATATTTTAATATTTTATTCGTAATTATCCCGCAAATATGTT
The DNA here is from genome assembly GCA_028023455.1 of Epiperipatus broadwayi. NCBI lineage: Eukaryota > Metazoa > Onychophora > Udeonychophora > Euonychophora > Peripatidae > Epiperipatus > Epiperipatus broadwayi. The sequence continues at coordinate 202,045 of JAQFVV010000526.1, forward strand.
TTGTCCTCCTTAGATTTATATATGTTGAGATGCAGGTGACAATATTAAACTAGGTTACCAATTAATTTAGTCCCTAAATAGTATATTTAAAATACTAAATTTGAGAACTGGGTTGTATAGATGTGCAAATAGACGCTATCTTATTTTAAGGCATGCTAATATAAATTTACGTATTTGCGTTATATATATGTATAAGTTGCGGATGTGTTCTTACGAAGTACGCAATGTACAATTATCTGCTTGCTGCATGATTATTGATGAGTTGCTGGTGCACTCTTATCCACTTAGTTCGGGTTCAAGCACACTTTTAGGACTAGGGCACAAGGACCTAGATTATTCATAATGCTTATCCGACTCCCTGAACTACTAATGTTCCTATTCATGGCAAGTTGAGCGGTTTTAGGGCAAACCGAGTCTTTGAGACTGAAGCCCGTGAATAATGACCCATTCGCACCTTTTTGCTTAATTAATATTTTAATATGTGCCATAGAGGATATAGGTAAACCTATCATAAACCAGTTTTCTCTCCCTTTTATATTAAATGCTTATCTAGCATCAGTGTATATCCTAATCTAGGTTAACACGCTAACCTGCGTATCTCTGAGCCTAATTACATGCTCGATTTAACTTTATATAGGTAGATGCCATAAGAGCGCTATTAAGTTAGTTATATAACTTTGGGCTATAAAGTTCCGTATGATCTAGCAGACTACACGAGAGCTAGAAATTTGGCATATTAATATAGGCATAAACTCCAATACCGCACTACACTTTATTAAACACATAATGAGATAGGTAACATTAATCTCATTAGTTATATAATGCTTGCGAGTGTTATATCCCACGTTCCCATCACATAATTTTGTATATTTTAATTTCATTATTAATTATTGTTTTATTAAATTAATATTTAAAATATAACTCGTTTTCATAATTTTCTTGTCCGTGAGTTCATTTTATCCAACTCTAGATTTAATTGCACGTACATCATTATATCTATAGATAGATTATTCTATTATATTTTATAAAATCATTGATATATTAATTAATCACTTAGTCATATGTGTGTATATCTGACCAAATCAGTGTTAAATTAGTTAATTTGCGAGTCTTTTGTTTTACGCTGAGTGACTTCCGGACCGATGTTAAATTAAATGTCTGTGTAAGTTGAGAAGTGTCATCCATAGGGTATTAGATCGTTGAGCAGAGGTGAAAGGATTGAATGTTGGTCGGACTCCGGATCCCAGTATCCGTCTTCGATCAGCTTTAGTGTATTTTGCCTATGTTCTAGATTTTGTTGCGTGGAGGGACAATTCTTACCATTACACTATATAAATTGTATATTTATTTATGCTCATATGAATTTATATGTATAGTAATTTTGTGTTCTAATATAATTGACTTATTTTATAAAAAGAATGATTCTCAAAAGGTTTAATAATTTATTATTTGAAAAATGATTTATTGGGCTTGTATTGGTGTTACAAAACTAATAATCAAATGTGCAGAAAGACTGCATATGTAAGCAAAGAATCAAATTCTGATTCTTGCCTATGTCTTGATACTCATCTGTGGAGTCGCTTTGCCATATCTTTCATCACATTATTTTCAAGTCTATAATTAATAAATGGACTATATGCAAATAAATTATATCTATGTGATACAATAAATATAACAAGATAGCATCACTAGTGTGAATAAAGAATATAAACAATCACTGACGTACACAAAAAAATATAAAATAAAGAGATGAAACTAATTTTATCAGTGACATAGACAGTAATCTACAATTTCTAGTTTTAGATAGACAAGAAGCCAATTGCTATGATGACAAATGCATATCTATCTTCTGGAAATGATTTGTTTTGTATCTTTTATTAGGATAAATCTTTTTCTTATAGACACCTTTGAGTTTTGGTAATTTTTAGGGTACAAGACTATGCAAATACTTTTGGAGATTCTGAAGCTACAAATTATGTCAGGTAAGACATATTATATATAGTTTGAAAGATAATTTTGTGAGGAATACAAAGAAATTATCACTGAAGATGTAATTAAAATGTTGTTAATGATGAATTAAAAATTAGGAACAAACAATAAAGTAATAATTATGCCTGATGTTGAAATTTCTTTTTTCCTTATTTTTTAAATGGTTATCACTATTTGTCTTAGACATATTGTTTTCCTTAGTTTTTCTAGTTTCTATTAATGTAAATTTTTTTGCTCTAACATAATTAAAACTGAAGTTATTGTGAAAATTGTGTCTCTGGTCAGTTTTTTTAAAAATTCAATATGGCGCCTGAAATCTGAAACAGTTAACACAACTCATAACATGCATAACTCAACATTTGAAATGATTTATAAATAAAAAAAATTTGGTGATAGCTAAAAATTCTGAATTTAAATTGTTACTAAGCAACTAAAATCGCCACTCTTTTAAGAAAGAACAAACTTGTTAAAAATCTGACAGAAAAGAGTATCTGTAAGTTAAAAAAAATTCAGTAATCTGAAAAAGTTAATTATTTATTTAACAATTAACTTGCTCTGGTGCAATTAAATATATGTTAAAGAAAAAAGGTGGCACTTTATGAAATAATTATGGACAATTAATGAGGGAAAAATAGAACTTGAATTTCTCCTCATAGACAAAAAAATATTTTATTATTTTTGGCAACTCTTTTATAAGATTCTAATATATGTGATTTCAGAATTAATTGTGGTGAAATAAAACTTTTAAGCAAAAATACATCTGTAATAAAAAATTATTAATTATTTATTTAATAGTAAATATGCTCTGGCCCAATTAATAAAAAAATAAAATGCCATGTGTGCATGTTAAATATATCTTAAATAATAATAAAGAATAAACTAATAATCAGCATTTTGTTATTTTATTTTTTTTGTCTTTGGATAAAAAGAATGATGGAATTTAGTCAGTGCCAAAGATATAGGGGCAGATCCTCCTAGGAGTTACAATAAAAAAAGGGTTCAGAAAGAATACATGTGATACATTAAATATAAAATCATAAGTATTGATTTTTGTTTAATAAACTGACTTTATAAAAATTATCCACTTTGAATATTATATAAAAATGGACAGGGTAGAAAATATAAAGAATTTAATATGAAAATTTCACAGCATTCTATGCAAAGCAAGAGCAATATTGTAAAAATATGATCACAAATTTTCCTCTCGATTTACAATTTTCCACATTATGTAATGAGTAACATCTATCTTGATTCACATCCTTATGAATAATAATAAAAAAATCTTGATTTTAAATGTACATAGCTGCAGTAGTAGATAGCTTAGGTTCAAAACTGTAGGATATTGAATCTTTTAGGCCATTAGCTAGAATAGTAAAATGAAAACAAGATAAATGAAAATTCATCTATCAATTTTATTATCACTTAAATAAAGGACAATTAATTAAAAAAACTAGTTACACAAGCCTCAAAAATGCTGTACTACCATTTGTCACCATAAGTTATTCAATGCTTATATAAGGCTGTGAAGTGAACACAGATATCATTACTGCATAAAATAATTTTTTTTAAAAGAAATCATTTATTATAATTCTGGTATCTCTTTTTTAATGTTTTTTTTTTAATTATTGCACAACCACAATCATACATATGTATTTTCAATTTCATACTTTATCAAAATGCTACCACATTAAATGTCAGTCAAACTTTAAACAAAAATCACATGTTTTGAACGTTTAAATTAACAATAATAAAATAACATCAACAAAAGACAATTTACAAAACATAAAAAACTTCTTTCAAAATACAGTTAACAAATATTCTATTTTAAATTCTTTCTCATTTCTAATATTTTCTCACATGGCAGCCACAGCTGGCAACAAAGTCAGAATTGATACAAATATATATTTGACTGTTTCAAAAAGTCAGGATGTTATTCAACAGCCTTAAATAACACTGATATTGTAATAAAATGAAATTAAAATCATAAAAGAAATATTACAACGTATATACTTATGTACATATCAACTTGTGCATATACTAAAGTCATCAAGTTTCAAATTTTTTTTTTTTAAATAAGACTAGAGTTACTGGTATATATATATTGGCTTTGAAATAAGAACAATCATACTTCTGTGGTTGAGTGAAATATCTTTTAATGTTTTGATTCATAGATTTAGCATAATGATTCCCAATATGGATAAATCTTAAGTTGTAATTAACAAAAGAAATAACCTCTTAGAATCACAATCCTGAACAATAGAGTATTAATGCCTTTCTTTAGAGACATAGTAAGAGAAAACCACGTATTTCACATCCTGAGAAATATATCATTTGATGAAGATGAATCATTTGAGATAAGTAATTGTTAATAATTTAATCATCCATGTTTTAGTAAATATAATACTGGAAAAAGAAAATTCCAAACCGTTGTTAAAGTTATAAATGTGACAAACTTTGATTTCAGGTAAGAATTGAGAAATCACTTATATATTGAAAATGAAAATTATTCAAAAAATAACAGAAACAATTACAGTAACAATTTTGGATTCATTTATATACTTTATTAATTCGTAAAAATAAAAATGAATGAATAAAGTTTATACAAGGCAATTCAAAAATATACTAAAAACTTTTTTTTTTAATAAAAAAAAAAAAAAACCCTCTCTGCTCTTAAAAATAAACAAAAAATTCTTCAATTACTTTTATCTAACATTAATAAAATTTTACCTTATATAGAGAACATTTTACAATATTTTTTAACAAGGTAAAATTTCCTGTGTTTAAGAAAAAAGAATATGGCATCGAAGCACCAGAGTATGGGTTTGCTCAAGATACAAAAAAAATTTATAATGAAAATTGAAAATTTAACATTTTTTTTTGTTTATATATTTTGTATTAGCCATTAAAATATATTAAAATCTTGAAAAATGCAATATAATCTTATTATTTATAAAGCTTGAGATATCTTAAACTATAGATATTTTATGTGCTATGTTAGTCTTCATGTAACCAAAACATGTGATTTCTAAATAAGGTATATAATAGTGCATGTATTAAGAGAGTAATCAATGTGGTTTACATCCATTCCGAGATATCATTTACATGAGTATTCATATTTTTTTAAAAAATAAATATCAAATCAAAAAGTAACATAAAATTTAAACTACAATATATATGTTAGAACTGTCTAATATTAATTAGGACATTATCAGATTTTGTGAAATTAGAAGATGAAGAGATGATTTAAAACACGGTTACATACTTTAGTTAGTATAAGGCACAAATATTAAAAGCACAAATGGAGTTGGATTCACTGTAAATAAAAAATGGAAGAACAAAAATGTGGAGATTGATGGTATGTCAGACAGAGTGGTAAAATTGGTTATTCAAGTTTATGCCCCAACAAGTTCTCATTCTGATGAAGAAATAGAAGATTTTTTTATATGAATGTACAAAAGGCTTTTGATCAGACAAAAAAAATATTTTTAATTGTCATAGGAGAATTTAATGTTAAAATTAGTAAATGACTGGAAAATATGGGTAAATTTGGTTATGATGATAGAAATGAGCGATGACACAGACTAGTGGAATTTGCAGAAAAAAACAAAAACTACACTATGAATTCTTTTGGAGACAAATACTAAATAGAAATGGACATGGAAGCATCCAAGTGAAGATACACCTGGGTCTCTTTTTACGTGGACTTATTTAACACGATTTTGAAGTTACGCGATTTGTGTTTCACCGGAAGTCGAACTCCGATATTGCGTTATTATTTTAAATAATAAATTCTGTGCACTTACGTTATATTGAAAGTAATAGCACATTATTGAAATTCAACTTTCAACTTAGTAATTTCAATATTTTCAGTGCTTTATAATAGTAAGATTTTATGCAATAATGAAATTAAAATCATGATTTCCACATTTTATGTATACACACATTAAATTTTACAAGATTATAATGTAAATTTGTTCAAACATTGTGCGTGTTAATTTTGCATTTTAAATCACATTCTGTTTTTGCTTTTTAAAAAAGAACGTAATTTTATTTTTAAAAGGTGAATAATAGCAGTGGGCACAATTAAAATTGAAAATTAAAGACAAAAACAAGAATTTAATTTTTAGTTGTTAGATTAATTACTAATTACGTTGTCACCAGAAAACCATTAATTAACACAACATGAGAGTGACGTTGGCGCTAGTTGTATTTCATCTTTTGAAGAATCTGATTTTTTTATCAGTTTGCAAACGAACCTGTTTACCGGCAAATAGCGATAATAATTAAAACGTGTATAAAAAATATATAAATTACTGTAAATTATGCATAAAAATATATTGTTTTGAATAAAATTAAATATTATAGTTAAAAAAAGTTTGTCTTGTATCAATTTTTTTCAAATTTGAAATTTTTTATTAGTCATATTTTATTTCCTTATTTTTTTTTGCGTGCGAATTTTAAAGTAATTTTACATTGGTGCTTTGCTTTTACACGATTTTTGAAAAATCACAGTCCATTTCCCCCTTTTTTCAAGGTAAGTTACGTCTATTTTTGCACGATTTCGTTTGCGTGGGTTTTCTGAGGAACCTATCTATTGCGTAAAACGAGACCCAGGTGTACACAGAATTAGATTATATTTTGACTAACAGAAAATATGTATTTCAAGATAATATTCTTAATAAACTCAACATAGGAAGTGATCATCAATTAGTGAGATCTAGCCTTTAAAAATTCCAATGAATTTAAATTAGAACTTGCCAAATTATTTTAAAATATTGACAGAGTATTAAGAACTGCAACAAAGATAGCTGGTATAAGAAAGTAAGATTATATATGAAGAAAAAAAGAAATATAGAAATATATAAAAATGATCTATTAAGAAGAATTAAATATATGAATTTTATAAAATGATACAAAAAAAGAGTTAATAATGATATAAAAAAATATAATTGCAAATTAGCAAGAAAAGCTAAATAAGAGAATAAAAATCTCAAGAATAAAAAACAACATTTTGGTATTGGTAGGAAACTTATTCCAATAAAAAAAGAAAGAAAGAAAAAATGGCACTATTATTAAAAAAAGAGATGATGTGTAGAAAGAGTTCTATCAAGAATTATATAGCAATAAAGAACAATGAAAAGAACCTCCTACAACTACTACATCTTCTGAACTGCCCAGGATTTTAAATGAAGAAGTGAGACATGCAATTAAATCTATGAAGAGAGAGGGAAAAACTACAGGTAAAGATGGAATTATAATTGATATCTTAAAAAAAAAACAGGTGAAGAAATAGAAAATTTTTTGGCAAAATTATATACCAAATGTCTAAATGATAAAAATGTGTCAGATGATTGAAAGAATGCAGTATTAATATTAATATTTAAAAAAAGTGATAAAGAAGATATTAGAAGTTATAGACTTATCAATCTTTTATCAGTTCTCTACAAAATTTTTACCAAGATAATTTCAACTCATCTACAGAGAACTTTGGATTTCAATCAACCAAAAGAACAAGCTGGATTTAAAAGTGGTTTTAGTACAGTGGATCATATCCAAATATTGAGAGAAGTTATAAAAAGGATCAATGAATATGAGTTGCCACTATGCTTTGGATTTGTAGATTATGAAAAAGTATTTGATTCTATAAGCATTTCTTCAGTGATAAAAGCATTGGATCATCAAGGTATGGACCCAGAATATTATCATATTCTGAAGAATATTTATAAAAATGCAAAAGCAACAATTAGATTACATAATTATATTAATAAGGTTACCATTAAGAAGAGTATAAGACAGAGTGACTCCATATTTACAAAACTTTTTAAGCAGTTTTAAAAGAAGCATTTTGTGGATTAAAAGGGAAAACTATTGGACTCAAAATTTGCTGCCATACATTAAAAATATTCATAAAGACTTACACCCAATCTTTAGCATGGATTTTAGCATGTATTACTGCTCTCCTCCTAATCTCAACAGGAGCTTAAATAATATTAAGGACTATATCCCCCCAATTCATGCCCAGCAAGCGGTTTACAAGATCGCGTGTAGCAGTAATAATTGCCCAGTGACATACTATGGGGAAACGAGGGCATCTATCCATACAAGACTGGTCCAGCATGTATATGCATATAATAAGGCCTCAGTCAATCCATCCCACCCCTCTATTTTTGTGCAGCATGCTGCTGCTATGGGCCACCAGTGCAGGCCAGATTAGCCTCGTGTTATGTGTAGATGTGTAGAAAAGTGAAGGAGGCATGCTATATTATATCAGATGTGCATACGATGAATAAAAAAGAGACATTTTATGCCATATCTAAGAAGTGGCAGATGTAGATTTTTTCCCACCCTTATTTGCATATTTAATCTGCTCTATTTTATATACTGCACTTCTTGAAAATGAAAGAATATTGTACTTCTTGAAAATGAAGCTTATACCTTTGAAAGCGCTAGAAGAATTTTATTAATTTTTAATCGATAAAAGTTTGTCATTTATTTGATTTGATATATTTATATATAGCTAATTTATACAAGCATGTAATTTTGATAGTAACACAAATTCTAGAGTTTTACAAATATATATTTTCTAACACATGGTCGAACGTTTATATATTAAATCATCTAGATTTTTCAGGTAATGCAATTGTTTTTATAAATTGCAAGAGTTATCAAATGAAAGTAAAAAAAAGGTTGTATTAAAGATAAACAAGACTAAAATAATGTTCAATAGATTTTCTCAAAAAAAAAAAAAAAAAAAATGATAACGATGAATTAGAAGAAGTTATCAATTACAAATAACTTGGTTAAATTATTAATACAAATAGAAACATGATTAAATTAATCATAGAATTAAACATAGATGGAGTGCTTTTAGTCAAAATAATTTTAAAAGAAAATATACCTATGTGTTTAAAAAGTAAGGTTTTAGTAAATGTATTTTACTAATTCTTACTTATGGATCTGATACTTAAGACATTCTCAACAGAAGATGGAATAGAGAGGCTTCAGATCACTCTATTAACTATGAAGAGCTATATGTTGGGAATAACAAGAAGGGATCGAAAATGAAATATGTGTAAAGAGAACAAACAGGTATTACTGACATCATTGAAAAAATTAAGAGATTGAAGTGAAGCTGAGCTGGACACATTGCTATAATAGATTACAATAGCTGGACAGTTGAAATCTTAAACTGCATTCCAAGAGAGTGTAGAAGACCTAGAAAAATACCACATGTGAGATGGATAGATGAGATAAGGAAGTTTTCTGGTATGATGTGAAGAAGATAGGCTAAAAGTTGAAGACACTGGATTAAACCAAACAGGTCTTCCTGAAGTAGATCAATAATGGTTGAAAATGATGATGATATATATATTCCAGTCATCATTGTAATATTTTCTTTATTAGATCAAATAACTTTTTAATATACTAAAGTAAGTTGAAATGACTTTCAAAAATTAAAATAATACCCAGACCATCATAATTCTAAACAATTTGCCAAAATTAATTGTTAGCATTGCAGCTAGACAATTCTTATACAGCTACTAAGGGATATTTTATGATTCCACAAGACATTTAACATACAATAGATAATAAGATCATTTAACAATCATATTTCCACCAGTTTTAACATTAGGGATCTTGTAAGTATTGTATAACATTAATCTGCAGCATGAAAAGTATATTGTATTTACAATGTATATATAATATTTGATCAATTTTATAAGCACTGCATTTTAGATTTAACAAACTATAAAAAGTAATCATTCTTTCCTCACAAGTACGGTTAAACAATAGTGTTCAATCTGCAAGGATACTCTTGCTCTTGCCACAAGATATAGAATTTAAGGATTTCTTTAAGATCTCTATCATATAGATGGGGCAAGAGTATCCTTGCATTTCCTTAGTCTCTATCTTGTGGCTGAGGCAAGAGTATCTTTGCAGATTGAACACCACTGTTTAACGGGCACTTGTGAGGAAATGATTACTTTCTATAGTTTGTTACAATGTATGTATATTTAAATATAAGTATAGTATGTATACTTTAAACTAGATATAATTAGAGGGGGTTTGAAACCAGACTTTCAAACTCCCTTTAGTTATCTGCTCCATCCTATACAACTGATATATAAGTAACTGAATCAGTTTTTATGGTTTACATTATGAAACTGAAAATGGGATATCTAAATTATATATTTAAAAAAATCATCCAATATAAATATAAATTGATATTTTCAATATCAACTAATGAATGTCTTTCTGATAGAATAAAATGAGAACAATACTGAAGACAATCAGTCATAGAAAATTATACTGGAAATGAATTTTCTGTTTCACTGATTTTGAATTTCTTACTTTTTCAATTTAGAGATTAATAAGTTTGCACTTGTGAAATCATTCTATCTTGGTGTAATCTTTTAACTGGAATTTTTTTTGAAGACTATAACCCAAAAAAGAAAGTATGTAAACAACACATATTTGGGTTTGTTGTTTGGGAGATCATAAGACCTTGGAGCAGTGAAAGGATAAGATTAAATTTCAATTCAGAATATTTAGTTCTTGAGTTCGCCACTCTACCATTGCATTATTTTTCTACTAATAAGACATCGAATATAAATTTTTTGTTGATATTTATGTAACATTATATTATTGCTATCTTAAATAACTGTTATATATGCCAAATACATATTTGTGCATACACATACACAAATACTCCATTAAAATAATATATGTAAGTTACAAACAAAAAATAATTGTCAAAAAAGTCAATTTAATTTTACGGGCATTTTACAATTTATAATGTTCTTTCCAGATGTTAAATTCAACAGTTCAGCTTCACTGCATCAAAACTAAAAATCACACCAACTTTAAAACTGCTATCCTAACAAACCTGTTTTCTTTCAATTATCTTTCTGACTTGTTATCATCCATAAATCTACAGTACCAAAACTCTGATCAAAGGGATGAGAAAAAAGATCATAATGCTGGGAAATCACTTTGAAAGTTAAATTTAGTCAGTGAAAAAGAATGGGCTCCCAGTTAAACATTTCAGACTGTAATTATAATAATCTAAACAATTACCTCAACATTTTAAAAGTTAACAAATAGAAGTAGTAAAAGCAATAAATTTTATAATACCGCAAGTGAATGAATGAACTACATATACTGTATATATCATATAGTATACATAGATATATATTCCCATACTTATAACTATGGATTTTATTAATAATTTCGATACAAAAAAAAAAAAAGATTTATACTGCGCATGCACAATATAAAATCGCTTATTACATTCATCATAATCATTCAGAAAAATACACATTCCATATATATGTATATGAGCGCATGCGATCTCTTAAAAGATTCTATAATAAATTTTGTGTTAATGGATTTGGAAACAATGACATACTGTACTATCACCATCTATAATGATCCAAATAATTATTGTTTGATAGAAATATCTGGATACCACTCTATTTTTTTGAATGACTGGAATATATGTTTGTTAGGTGACCTTCTTGCCTGAATTTTATTATTTTCAGCACTACAGATATCATGAAAGAACCTCTAGATGGAAAAAATATGATACAATTTATGAATTAACATAAAGTATATATTATAGTAATCAAATTCATTAAATAGTACAGCATGAAGATGTGCAAAAAGTTTAAATAAATCTTGGTTCACATTTTGGTGCTTATTTGTCATAAGATTCCCAGATATGAACAAAATAAAAACTTCTGGGAATTACAGCAAAGAGAAAAAATTTAATTAAAGCAAAAGAGATGGAAATAAATATTTACACATTTCTGAATCTAAATATAATCAAGAAAAAGGGTGCAATTTAGATTGGATTTTCATTATCTATTAATGGTTGCTCTTTTTTAATTTAAAAAATTTATGCTAGTTTTTAAATTACTGATTAAATAATAATAGTAGCAGTAGCAGTAGTAATAATAATAGTTCTCAACCAAATTAGGGCAATCCTGCTAAATACATATGGACAACCAGTTGCATCTATAGAATAGCTAATTCAATACTATAAGAAGATACATCCTCCCTCAGCACATGCAACAACTTTCACCCTATATACTTTCTGGTGCATTCACTGAATCTTCACCACTGGCAACAACACCAGAAGACACTCAGTTACATTCATCAATAAACTCCAATAAATCAATGCCTGGGACAACAATACTGCACTTCCATATATTTTTCTGTCACCTAGTCACTACTAAAACAACCATCCAATCTATAATAGGTCATAATCCAACAATAGCCACATTGAATAGCATTCAATGTTAAATGGTACCATCCATTACTCTCAGCAAAATTTACCTTCACTGCCTTCAATTCCATCCACCATCAGGCTACAGAATTTACTCCCCATCTATTGCAATCTACCATCTGTCACCATATGTAATTCAACTCTGAAATGACTTTGTTCTTTGTATAGCACTCAGCCTGATTTTATGCTACATGAATTATAAGTTACATCCCTAGTATACTATAAGATTAACAATTTAAAGAACAATAATCAAGATTAATTTAGTAACTGTAAATAACTTTTAATATGACACCAGATGTTATAATCTTAAGTCATATCTATCTATCAAATTGAGTTTTATATTGAAATGGTGTTTTTTTTTAAGAATTTAATGATTAAACTTGATATCCATCTCTGTATCAAAACTAATAGCAGCATTTGTAAAAAAATATACCTTGAAAACTGATTATTGTAACCCTTGAAATTAATCAATTTAAAACCTGTACAACATGATTGTACCTGTAACCTTTACAATCAATGTTATGTAATGATATGTAATCTCAAAGGATTAATAAAAATTATTATTATTGAATCATCATCACATCACCAGTACCACCACAACAACAATAGTATTATTATTAATAATAATAAAAACAACTACTAATATCTTCAATTAGATAAATTCTAATTATAGATAAAATTAGTACTTAACTGATTTTAACTTACATTTTTTATAAATGTACATACACATCACTTTTACAAACTTTCATTTTTTAAAAAAAGAAGACAAACTGCCCTCAATTCTTTCGATTAATATTGTGTATACATGCTTGTGAATATTCTTGCTGATTGTCATAATTTTTCTTAAAAAGTCATTTATAATTCTTGGAAACAAATTAAAAAATTTAAAATTTGAATCATATATTTCATTGAATAATAATTTATATTTGAAATTATCCATAATCAATATTGATGTCTGAACTAATACTTAAGTACCCATTTTATTTATCTACCTATGTACATTTAATTTTTTTTTTTTTTTTAAACATATGTCAAAAATATGGTCAAATGCATAATAAACTAAGAAGAAGCATGTACATGTTAATATTACAACATCCTAAAATTAGCTGATAAGAAGTCAGTTTCTTTAAATCAGAAATGGGAATCCCTTTTTTTTTTTTTTTTTTTTGCCAAAGATCATTTGGATATCTATAATATCATTCATGGGCCATACAAAATTAATGGTTTAAAAATTGGATTTGCTGTATTTGATAAAAAATTTAATTAATTTACTCCTAATCATTAAGATGGTCCAACTTTTTCAACTTTCAGGCCAATTTCAACTTTTTTTAAATGAGGGTCACAACTTTTTTTATAAATTAAAAATAAAGTAGCATCATTATTATCAACAATTATTCACTCTTCCAATTCCCCTTGTAAACTATTCTTCATGACATATTTATGCTCTTGAATTTCTTTTTATGTTCTGGATAAATTAATCTACAGCAGTTAGGATACCATCTTCTATAAACTCCAACTTCAGAAAATGGTTTAAAATTTTCTGACTTATTTGTACTTTTATAAAACCTATTAGCCACTAGATGAAGCTCCTTTTTAAGTTTTCTATTTTAAGATTTTTTAATTCAACAAACAATTTTGTTGTAGTAAGAATGTTTTGACAAATGGCACCACTTAATATCAGGTTTTTATATTAACTAAAATACTTTCCAGGTATATCAAGCACATCAACTTACTGTTTTCCTGAAGGTTTGTGATGATGGTGTTCTAGTTGTATATTTATATTAGACTATTTCCATCATCTAATACATGTATTGAATATCTTTAGAAAAATTTAACTTTATTGTTGAATATATTTGGAATATTTAAATAAAGTTAAATTTTTCTAAGGACATTCAATACATATATTAGATGGTGGAAATAGTCCAATGTAACATCAACTTACTGTTTTTTTCTATAAAAACTATGCATTGATCCATTTCTTTTGAAATGCATGATTTTCTGTATCAATTTGTAGCTATCTTAGTGGGGGGGGGGGGACACAAATAATAATAATAAAACAAAGTAAAATTTGAGTTTAATTTTACTAGTATAAGATTGTCTGTAAAAATTCCTATAAAAACAATGGCTTCAGTTGTCATAGATTAAATTCATAGTCAAATAGACCACACAAAAGATATAATTTGTTGGAATAATGCACCTCTGATAGAATAAATTAGAACTATTGTAAAGGCCATAGAGAGAAAAAGATGTAATTGAGAAAATAAATATTTTATTTTATTTAATTCAATATTTGCACTGTACTTGTGTTTATAAATATACATTTTATATAGAGACATTTTATAAGTTTTTTAAAAATATCTGCAGGCTATATTGACAGCTTTTGACGGCCAGAGTAAGCCCATGGTCCAAAGATTCTTCATCCCTGCTTTAAAGGTTACTCCTATTAATAAAATAAAAAAAAGACTATTCGATCAAGAATGGTGGACAGAAACAGCATGAAGTGCAAAAATAATGATTAATAAGCATTCTAGGACACTTTTAACACAAGGATGAGATACTGAGCCACTGCATATTTCATCAAAAATGCCTATGAGACAATTCTGGATATTTTGTCCAATAAAAAAATAAATTTCAAATTTTATCAAAAATTCAGAAAAACAACATTTACAATTAACAAAAAAAAAAATTAAAACAATTTTAAATATTACACTGAAGTATTCTGGATATTTTGCTTGATTAAAAAAAAAATTCATTTTATCACAAATATTTCACAAAAAGTGTTCCAGATAGTCAAGCATTGATGGCCTAGCGGTTAGCATAGCTGCCTTCCAAGAAAAGCTTTGATATATACAAAAAAAGTGTTCCAGATATTTTATTAGCAAATATTAAAATTGTAATTGTTTTTTCAATCATCAAAAATATTATAATGAGTAAAAATGTAAGAATAAATAAAAAATACATAATTAAAAAAATTAAGTGTTAAAAAAACATTTAGAGGTTATAATACAACAATTGCCAAATATTAAAATTCAAATTAATTTTATAATTATTGAAAGACAGGATACTTTGAAAAAGAGTAGAATACATAAAAATGAGTTAAAAGGTGATGGCAGAACACATGACTAAAATGTGGATAAATGAGTTTGTATCAATGAAATCCCTATAATCACAACATAATATGAAAAATATTTACATGAAAAATATTTATGTTGTTCATTTTTGAATAGTAAATAGATATAATATTCATTGTAAATATCTGAAAGGGGTAGTAAAAATAGAAAGGCTATGTTACACTTGTCTTTGTGATGTGGAAGCACTTCAAGCAATGGATCTCATATTTATTATAAGAGAAGAAAAAAAAGTTTGCCCTTGTGATCTTATGTCAATAAAAAATAAAAATAAATAAAGTGGGGAAAAAATAAATGTCAAAAAAATGATTAAAGTATGTTTTGTCAACAATTAGTAAGTTTGATTTTCTAATAGATTTATTTAAGTATGTCTATCTATCCACCCATCTATCTGTCTTTCTGTGTGTTTGTCCATTTATCTGCCAATCAATCCATCCATCCATCTATTCATCAATCCAATTATCTTTCCATCTACCTATCTATCTGTCTATGTATCTATATATCCATTCATTCATTCATCTATCCACCCATTCTACCTATATATCTAGTTTTCCATCCAACCTTCAATCTATTTGAGTATTTAGTCACCTATCTGTCCATTCATCTTTTTAGCTATCTATTTGTACCCCTGTATTTATCTATCTATTCATTTATCCATCAATCTATCCATCCAATTGTCTATCCAATTATATTTCTCAATCCATCCATCTGTCCATCTATCTATCTATCTATATATTCATTCATCTAACTTTATTCATCCAATTTATCTGCTGTCTTCCCTACTTATATATCTATATATTTACCAATATCTTCCGGTTTATCTGACAATGTCTATCCATCCAAACCATCCATTTATCTTTCTATTCATGCATCAATCTGTCCAACCATCCATTTATCTATCTATTCATCCTCCAATCTAGCCATCTAACTACCTCTATACTAGCTATTCATCTATCAACCTATCCAATCATTCATTTATTTAGCTATTTATAAATCAATCTATCAAAATATCTACCTCAAAATCTATCCGCCTGACTTTCTATTTATTTATCCATCTATTTAACTTCTAGTCATCCACCAACTTATTCATCTCTTAGCTATCTACTAGGGACGGAGCGTCCATGTGAGTGCTTCTATAGAAAAATTCATTAAAACTTTCAAAAGCTTTAATTTAAATTCAATTTAAAAAATTCACTAAAATATATACATATTCAACCTCACAAAATCGATCCAACAAGTTGCATATACAATAGTGTAGTAAGAACAATAAGTATAAAAGCTATTTTGCAAAACAAAAACAAAAAACGAACTATTCAAACTTTTTTTTATTTATTAAATGGAACGAATTTGACCAATACATAATTAGTTGATTATAAGAAGTTCACACACACAAAAGAACGAACTATTCAAATTTTTTTTATTGAATGGAATGAGTTTGACCAATGCATTATTATTAGTTGATTATAAGAAGTTCATACACATACAAAAAGAACTATTCAAACTTCTTTTTTTTTATTGAATGGAATGAATTTGACCAATTCATTATTAATTTTTCTACGATAAAAATTAGAAAAACTCATTATTAATTGATTATAAGAAGTTCATACAATGCTAAAATCTTGTTTACAACTTAAAATATATTTCGACAAACATTTATTGTCTTTAATACAAATTTTGATTTCATCGTCCCGTCATACTAAACACAGGAGGTGTGGCATGATATAATTTTTACAAATTACAGTATTTTAAAATAATTTAAAAAATAGCAAACGACAAATTAGCAAGATGCTATATATATATGATGATGGTATCTGGAATATACCTATACATGTGTAATCTAAGCAAAATAAAGTATAAAATTGATTTATAATTTGAACTAAATCGCATTTTAAATTATAAACGATCTTTTAATTTTCTTCTTCTTCTTTTTCTATCTTTTCAAATGTATTATCAAATTTATAAAGTCAAAAAACTTCACATAAATATATCGGAGAGACTTTCTTTTCAAAAAATTTATTGATATACATTATATAAACTACATAAATAAAATATAAATATCCAACGTTTCGTCCATTTTTCAATAATAATATGGACTTTATCAAGGTTCTATAAAACAGAGAAAAAACAACATTAAAAATAATAAAAATAAAAAATAAGAAAATAAAAAGAAAAAGAAAATAAAAAAAATAAAAAAATAAAAAATATTAAAATAAAATACCTATAAACCAAAAAAAATGGAAAAATTGTATAACATAACATCTCCTTACAAAGTGAGAAAAATTTTTTATACCAAAAAGAAAAAATATTCACATAAAAACAGTCAATTCTTTTGTATAAATATGTGAAAATTGTGGTGGCAAGTAAAATAAAAACATTTAAAAAAAGATGTAGTGTGCTTCCGTTCCGAAAATAGTCACACTTCGTCACTACTATTTACCTATCTATCTATAGGTATACTTAAACATCCATCTAGCCATCTATCCATCCATCTATTCATCCATCTATCCATCCATCCATCTATCTATCTTCATACCTATCTTATATATCTACTTATTTGACTATTTGCCGCCCCCTCTATCTGTTTATCTACATATCCATCATCCATCCATCTATCTATCTGTAGATGGATGGATAGACAGATATGTAGATGGATAGAAAGGTATAAATAGATGTATAGATAATGAATAGATAGATAACTGGAGGAATATATTGATGGATGAATAAAGAAATAGATAAATTGATAAATAAACATATAAATAATAAGTAAACATTAAGTAGAAAGATGGATAGCTATGTAGGCAGATAAAGATAGATGGACAGATCCATAAATTGATGAATAGATAATTGGATGAATATATAGATGATTGGATAGATAGATTAATGGATGAATAGATAGCTCTAAATAGACACATAGACAGATGAGTAGATAGATAAGTAGATAGACAGAATAGATGAATGGATGTGCGATATAGTTAAATAAATGAATGATTGAATGAATAAAGATAGATAAATAGAAAAGCACATGGATGGATAGGTTAATGGGGTATGAACAGATGGCTGGATAGATTAATGAATGAATGGATATACTTAAATCTTTTAGAAAATCAAACTTTTATTAATTATTTGAGAAAACATGCTTTAAAGTTGTTTTTCTTTTTTTACCATTTTCATTTTCCAATACATGAATGCAAAATTCATTACTTTTTTTGCTCTGGCATCATGAGGTCAGAGCAATGCCTTTCTTCCCTTTTACTCTGAAGCATGAGAATACCTTGTGAACAGTCTATCCATTTTATCAGGTAATATTAACAACATAAAAAAATATTTCTCATGTAATTGTATCTTCAATTAAATTTAAAATTTGTTTTAATCTTTTATTTGTTAATTGTAAGATTAATTTCAATTTTAATATTTGCTGAACTTTAAATGTTATTTTCATGTATTATGTTGCCAAGTTATTACTTATTCTTAAATCAGTTTTCTCATGAATTCTACCACTATATTTTTATTTGAAATTTATTTTAATCTTTTATTTGTTAACTGTAAAAAGCTTATTTCAATTTTAGTATTTGCTGAACTCCAAATGTTTTTTTAGGTACTGTACATGCAACATTTTTAATATTTACACATTTTTTTCCTGTGTACTATACTACAATGTATTTACATTAGTTGGGCTGCAGAAAGGAGTTTTCTATTAACTGAAAGGAAACCCTTTGATTCCTCTTGGAGGCCTTAAAGGAAATGAGCAGAGCAAATTCCTAATGTCCACTCCATATGTTCTTGTCATTGCAGCTGTTATTACTAAATGATTATTCATATAGTACATGAACATGGATGGGCTGCTCACCAACACACATTAGCCAGCGTGGTGAGTTTATTGGCTTTTTACCTCTGAGTTTAAGAATATTTTTTCCAATATATACAATCATGACAGACAAAAATAAATCATGGCCCTTATTCCCAGAAGACTGTAAAGTCACCAACCAAGGCAGCGGTTGTTGGCCGAAGGCAGAGGGTGCCAAGAATCCCCTGATTGTGGACTCAGGCTGCCATTTGATGATTTTTTATTTAGGTACTTACAACTGCAGATCACTTTCAAGTGAAGGAAGATTGCAAGAGTTAGAAGAACTGTCTTATATTAAATGGGACATTATTGGACTTTGTGAAGTTAGAAGAAAAAGTGAAGAAACAATTGATTTAAAAAGTGGACATATACTCTACTATAAAGGCACAAATATTGGAAATATAAGTGGAGTAGGATTCATTATAAATACAAAATGGAAGAATAACATTGTGGAGATTGATGGTGTATCGGACAGAGTGGCAAAATTAGTTTTACAACTTAATAGCAGATACCAAATGTAGATAATTCAGGTTTATGCCCCAACAAGTTCTCATAGTGATGAAGTTATAGAGAATTTTTATATGGATGTACAAAAGGCTTTTGATCAGAGTAAGCAACATTTTAAAATTGTTATGGGAGACTTTAATGCTAGAAATGGTAAACAAATGAAAGATGAAAATGCTGTAGGTAATTTTGGTTATGGTAATAGAAATGAGAGAGGACATAGATTTGTGGAGTTTGCAGAAAAAGAAAAACTTTATATTATGAATTCTTTTTTTGAGAAAAATGTTAAAAGGAAATGGACATGGAAGCATCCAAATGAAGGTACAGCAGAATTGGATTATATTTTGACTAACAGAAAATACATATTTCAAGATTGTAATGTTCTTAATAAATTTAACACAGGAAGTGATCATCGATTAGTAAGATGTAAGATACATGTTAATGCAAAACTAGAGAGACAAAAATTATTAAGAAAAACAATATTTACAGTTGATATTCCTAATCTTCAGAAACATTCTAATGAATTTAAATCAGAACTTACAAATCGGTTTCAAGTATTAGTAGATTTTGAACATGATTCAGATTTGAATGAAATTAATAGGAAAATAACTGATACACTTTTAAAAACTGCAACAAAGATAGCTGGTAGAAAAAAGCAGCAATTGACCAATAAAATTTCTACTGAGACTAGAGAATTTATGAAGAAAAGAAGGAATATGAGGATATACAACAATGATGCATTAAAAAAGATTGAATATCTCAAATTTTGTAAAATGGTGTGGAAAAAAATTGAAAATGATATAAGAAAGTATAATTGTGAACTAGCAAGGAAAGCTGTTGAAGAAAATAGAAGTCTAAAGAGTGTAAAACAACATTTTGGTATTGGTAGGAAATTTATATCTGCAATAAGAAAAAAAGATGGCATTATTACTAAAAAGAGAGATGACATCATGAAATGTGTAGAAGACTTCTATCAAGAATTATATAGTAGTAAAGAACAAGTGCCTCCTATACCTATTATATCTTCCGAATTGCCCAGAATTTTGAATGACGAAGTGAGACATGCAATTAAATTTATGAAGAAAGGGAATGCTCCAGGTAATGATGGAATTATAATTGATATATTAAAAGAAGCAGGTGAAGAAATAGAAATTTTTTTAGCAAAGTTATATACCAAATGTCTAAATAATAAAGATGTACCAGATGATTGGAAGAATGCAATATTAATATTAATATTTAAAAAAGGTGATAAAGAAGATATTAGAAATTACAGACCTATCAGTCTTTTATCAGTTTTATACAAAATTTTTACTAAGATAATTACAACTCGTCTACAGAAAACACTGGATTTCCACCAACCAAGAGAACAAGCTGGATTTAAAAGTGGTTTTAGTACAGTAGATCATATCCAGGTATTGAGAGAAGTTATAGAAAGGACAAATGAATATGAGTTGTCATTATGCTTAGAATTTGTAGATTATAAAAAGGCATTTGATTCTATAAACATTTCTTCAGTGATTAAAGCATTAGATCATCAAGGTGTAGATCCAGGATATTGTCATATTTTAAAGAATATTTATAAAAATGCAACAGCAACAATTAGATTACATAATGATAGTAAGAAAATCAACATTGAAAAGGGTGTAAGACAGGATGACTCCATATCTCCAAAACTTTTTACAGCAGTGCTGCAAGAAGTATTTTGTGGATTAAAATGGGAAGCTAAAGGAGTGAAAGTAAATGGAGATTATTTAAGTCATTTAGATTTTGCAGATGGTGTAGTTGTTTTTGCACATAATGCTTTAGAGCTACAGGAAATGTTGCAGGAGTTATCAGATGAAAGTAGGAAAGTAGGACTAAAGATAAATGTTAAAAAGACTAAAGTAATGATTAATAGATTTTCTCAAAATATGAAAATAAAGATTGATTATGATGAGTTAGAAGAAGTTAACAGTTACAAATACCTTGGTCAGATTATTAATACAGATGGAAACATAATGGATGAAATTAATCATAGAATTAAACTTGGTTGGAGTGCTTCTGGTAGAAATAACTTAATACTAAAAGGAAATATGCTTATGTGTTTGAAAAGGTTTTTAATAAATGTGTTTTGCCAGTTCTTACTTATGGATCTGAGACTTGGACACTTAATAGAAGAGCAATACAGAGACTTCAGACCACTCAAAGAAGTATGGAGAGATGCATGTTGGGAGTAACAAGAAGAGATCGAAAACGCAATGTATGGGTAAGAGAACAAACAGATGTTACTGACCTCATTGAAAAAATTAAAAGACTGAAGTGGAGTTGGGCTGGACATATTGCTAGAAGAGATGATAATAGATGGACAATTGAAATTTTAAACTGGATTCCAATAGATTGTAAAAAATCCAGAAAGAGACCACATGTGAGATGGATGGATGAAATAAGAAAGTGTGCAGGAGTGATGTGGAGAAGAGAAGCTAAAGATAGGAAAAGATGGATTGAATTTGGAGAGACCTTCATCCTGCAGTGGATTGTTAATGGTTGATGATGATGATGATTTACATTAGTTTAATCATATATTCTTGCTAAATTGCAAAAGCTTTATTCATTCTTACTGTTAATTATAAAATTAATTTCGTGTATTCTGCCATTGCACTCCAATAAGTATTTGTAAGAACTTTCAATAAAATTTGTTTTAATGCTTTATTTATTATTTACAGTAATATGACCCTTTGGGTTTTTTTAAACTTCAGATGAAAATGGAAATTTTTTATTTGCATTGGACAAAATATCCAGAATAATTTTTAAAGTACTTTCATGGAATCTCTAAAGTTGTTTAATGCTTGTGTGAGTCAGCAGTGGTTTGATGGCTCCCCTAGTATAAAAAATGTCCCAGAACAGTACCAAAAATTATTTTTCACATTTAAATTTAAAAATACTATATGTCAATAGAATGAACAAAATAAAAGACTTTACACAATCATTTGGAAGCATTTAATTATTAATATAGATCATAAAAAAATAATAATTATATTTGTATATTAAATACTGAGAAACATGTTTTAGATAATTTCTATTTATCCAATCATTATGTATACAACTAATGTAACTAGGAGATCTTTCATAAAATAATAATAGCACTTATCACAATCTATTATTTTGAATACTTTTTTTTTTAAAATCATGTATATATCTTTAAAGTCAATCTCATTTTCACACAGAGTAAAAGTAATATTATCTATAAGAAGAATATAATGATCTAAAAATATTCCCTAAATGCATTGCAACATAAAAAATGATTCATTAAATCATGTTAACTTATTTCATAAATATATAAAGTGAAGACTTGACATATGATAGTTTAAATAAAAGAAAATATTACATAACACAAAAATGACTGGTCTTCAATAGAAATCTATAGTGAAATTGAAATCTTTATTAAAATTATCCAGTAATTATTATTAAAATAACAATAGCTTCCTTCCAATAAGTTTTAAAAAAGAAGATTCACAGTTATTATAATTAAATGAACAATATGGGTTATTAAATCACACATTCATGCAATTATCGCAAAAATATTTATATAAATTTATCTTTACATTATGGCATATATTTTAGATTTTTATATATAAATAAAAATTTAGTGTTTAAAGTTCATTTTACCTTTTTTAAATTTATTTAAAAATTTAATAAATAAACTTGCTTGCTAAAGGTAAATGTAAAAATTAATTTTTAATAATTATTATAACAGTCCAATAAGTTAGTCTAGTAGTTAAAAAATAGCAATTATGAAGAAAAATGTTTTTCATATTAATAGTTTTATCCATTAAATAAATAAAAAAAAAGAGTTAGTTACTTGGGTCATGTGATGTTATCTAGCAACAGTAGTGATATATTAAACCTCTAATCAGAGGATCTTTAGCTTTCAAGTTATGCAAATTTACATAATCATATTTTACTCATTTAATATTAACCGAGTTGAAATAATACAATGTGTACTATACTATATAAAAAGTAAAATAGCTAATGAATATCCATCACAGAGAAAATCTCTTCAATGATTTCACATATAAAAAAGTGAAAGAGAAAACAATATTAGGCTTGCTACTTGTCAATTCTTGTTTATCTCAAATTGAGAATAGGTAGATACATTACATGCTTTTAAGTGAATAAATAACATTGAACGTTTAAATATTGATGGTTTAGAGTTAAATTTTAAATTTGCAAATTATTATAAAAGATAAAAGTTATTCAATATCTCAAAGCAAATTATTATAAAAGATAAAGTTATTAAATATTTCAAAATAATTTAAGGACTAAACTAGTATGTCAAATAATAAAAATCTGAAGGGTTGGAACTCTACTGTACACAAATATAAAGCAGTTTCGTAAAATCTTAATTTCATTTTGAATACTGAAAGCAATTAGAATAAAAAGTGTGACAGAAAACTTTTATTTATATTAGTAGGAGAAAAACCTAATAACCTAAAATGAAGGGTCCTTTTCACCACCTAATACTAAATTATCGGAATCAACAGAGATGTAAATAATATGATTCGTTAGCTATGGATCTGGTTAGCAACATATTTATTTACTAGTAGAGTTATAAAAATTTGTATCCAACTTATTTGAATAACACCAACTGATTCATTTATATAACTTTTTATAGTACTTTACTATATTATTCAATAAATATGTTTCAGGAAAATAATAATAGAGAGCTTTTGTCTTGTCCAATAGATATTATTAAATTCATTTCAAATGTCTTCATACAATAATTAGATCACCAAAAATGAAATTGTAATAAAATAAAATCTCAAGTATATAATAATTATTTAAAGATAAGAGCATTTTAATTGAATATTAAGGTTTGAGAAATTAGTATTCACCTATATTACAGAAATTAATAATGCTGTCAAAAACAAAATTGCACTACAGAAATTATTTATCTATGAGTTAAGTCATTGTAATCAGCAATATTTTTTGGTTGTGTCAAAGTTCAATTAGTGGATCATAAAATGGGTAGTAACTAGCATTTTCCCAATGAAATAAAATATACCATATTGAATCTCATAAATTTCATAGCACAGTTCTTTGATTTTATCTCTTATGAGTATTCAGATATATTTATAAAACATAGATGGATTTATAAAAATATTCCCATCCACTTTTAAAAATTC
This sequence comes from Epiperipatus broadwayi, assembly GCA_028023455.1. Taxonomy (NCBI): domain Eukaryota; kingdom Metazoa; phylum Onychophora; class Udeonychophora; order Euonychophora; family Peripatidae; genus Epiperipatus; species Epiperipatus broadwayi. Next base: position 226,960 of record JAQFVV010000526.1, read on the forward strand.
CTCATTTCTATGTTGAATTTGCTTAACTAGACTGTTTTTTAAAATTATGTTTTATTTAAACAATAAAATCAAATTTTGTCACTACTAATGGTACATTTTTTAAGGGCATAAAATATATACAGTATTATGCTTAAAGCATCTAAAAGGCAGGATAAGCACAATAGTAACATTAAGCTGATTAAAGATTTGTTGAGTTCTTTCACTTTATTCAGAATTGATCTATCCAGAGAGTTAAAACGTACTGTAATTCAATGAACGTATATATATAATATGTGTATTTTAAAAACTAATTTCAGTAAATACCTATAAATTAATAAGCCTAGGTGATATGAGAATTATGTTTCTATTTTTATCAGTTTTATTTTTTCCTTTTTTTTTTTTTACTTATGTGACAAATGAAAACATTTTAATGGAAGGAAGAAATAGATTCAAAAATACATATCTCTAAATTTGCTGACATGAAGTTTGCAACATTTTTAAGTTTTAAAAATAGATTTCACTAAAGATAAAAAAAATGAGGAAACTAATCAGTAAATATTTATATTTTATTATTACAGTTGAACAACTATAACCATTCTTCAATAACCAGCAATTTGAAACAATGAGTAAATATACAAAAAAATCATAAACTTTAAATGAAATGTTCCTAAATACAAAGTTAATGACAGCAATAATTTTGTCAAAGCTAAAAAAAACATTAAAGTGCTTTATGAGCCAAAATGAAAGTAAGTGATTTACTTTTGGAAAAAAAAGACCAGATATTGGTTAAGTATGGGGGGGGGTGATATTATTTATTTTCTTTAGCCTGATAAGTTATAACATAGCCTACAATACATGATATGTGTTTAGTAATGACTAAAAAAAAGACACTGAATTTGTGAATAGAAGATATGAACAGAAATAATATTTCAATAAACAATAATGCAAGTATATGTTACAGTGCAATGATTGTACACTACAAGGTATTAAAAGCACATAAAAGCCCCTAGTTTGCATGAGAATGGTGTAAAGAAAGTTATTAACACTGTCAATATGGGTAAAAAAATCAGGTATTGAAATTTCTTCAATACTGCAGATATATTATTCATTAAGTAGAACTTAAAATATATATTTGAGCTAAGTGATAATATCTAGCTTAATAAATGATTAGTAAAAGTTATTAATATATTTCCATAAAGTATTCTGTATCAAAATTTGAAACCTGTCAAATAAATTATAGTAATTTGCTATCTATCTATCTATATATGTATACTGAACGAACAATAAAGGTATGTGTAAAAGATTGTGATCTGGATCAACTGATGAGTTCTAGCTCATCGCAAAATGTGCATCTTGGAGATCATTTATCTTTTTCATGTCTTTGATCATATGTTTCAGTACTATGTGATGGGAAGAGAAGTTTGAAATATATTTAAATACATATTATATGAAGTTAAGTTTAAGTATCTCTAAAAAAAATAATGTGTATACAAAGTTAAACTGTACTATGGGCATTATGGCTTACTTGAAAAGTGTGTTTCAAATGTGTCTGTGTGTAAGAAGTTGGTCTGACTCTCTGGACTGATAGATAGTTGTGATAAGATTGAGCTAAAGGTGAAAGATGCACTCACAAAAACAAAAAGCTTGCAATTATATATATTATAGTGCAATGATTGCACACTCCTCCACTAGGTGTTAAAAACAGAAAAAAACAGCCTACCTTGTATGTGAGTGGTATGGTGAATGTTATCAAAATTGTCAACACAGGCAAGAAAATCAGGTGTTGATACTTCTGCAACATTGAAGATATATTATTCATTAAATAGGACATAAAATAATGTTGTTAAATCATTGTATCTGCAGAAAGAATGTTCCACTAAACAGTAATGTTAAAAAAGTAATGTATTTTATCATAACAAATTGTAAAAATCTTTATAAAGACTTCAGTAGTAAAAAAATGTTAACAGACAATATAAAATTTTCCATTTTTATCTTATGAAAACTTTTTTAAAGAGAATAAACAATTGACAGATTCACATTAAGTACAATGCAGTACATTCATTTATAAATGAGCTTTCTCTCCAATATCTTTTTCATAAACTTAATCCATAATGGCTACAACCAGTATTGATACAGCAAAAAATTTTCATATACTTTAATTTCATAAATTTTTTTTTAATTGAACAAATGTCCATCTCACTACTTTCATAGGTATTTTGCAAAAATCAAATTAATTGGAATTTTGCTTGCATAGTGTAAGTCTTATGTCCCCTTTTGTATCTCATATTTCTTGTAGTCTAAACTTAAGTAATTTTTCTCCATATTTTCCAATCTACTTTTTTTTTTCTACTTTTTTGTATAAATATCATAATACTTATTGTAAATAATGCTTACAATAATAAAAATCAAACTTATTTTATTGTAATAAGTGATTGTAAAAAAGCAATCAATTGATTCAAATTAAAAGCTAAAAAAAAAAACAGCAATTTTACTTCAAAAGTACTTTTTATTATAGAAATTATATTGATAATTCATTAACGTATGCAGACAAATAGTAAAAAGAATAGAAAAAAATATATAGATAATTATTATGGAAAATATATATGTAGAAATTGTGATTAAATATTCAGAGTTTACATATGTTCTTTCTCATAATTAATATACAATATCTATAATCTGTATTTGTTTATTTTAAAAAACTTAGTTTTTTTTATCAGACTTTATTTTTCTTTGTTTTGCAGCATTATAGACCAAATAGCTACATACATTTTTGAGATGCAGTTTTCTCATCCCTTATGCTGAGTAGTTTCATTTTATTCCAAAATGTAATTGGGTACCTTCTTGGGTTGGTAATATACATGTAAGAGCATCTGGTGCATGTCATTGAGAATAAAATGAAACTACTTGCCTGAATGTATGGGTAGCTACCTTTAACAAATGTTTGTAAGAGTCCAAGTTTTTAATTTTTTTGCTCGTATAATGGAATTAGTGGATGGAGGGTTTGGATGAGCGAATATTATCAAAAGTAAGAGAAGTAAAAAGGAAGTGGAATTGAGTCCCTGTATGGTATAACCAGCATATATCTTCTGTATTTACACTACATCTTTTATATCTATAGAAATGTAAGATAAGGAATGCTTCAAGGTTTAACTTCAGCAGAAAATCATAAAATTTAGGTTCTAATAACCAGAATTTGAATTTCTGAATTGGTTGGCTATTATTAGTGTATAGAATTGGTAATTTATCATCAAACATAGAGGGAAAGTAGATTATCTGGTATATATCTCAACATTTAGATTTATTTTGAGGGAGTAAATGAAGACTTAACTGTTGGGATAATTTTAAAAAATATTTTTATATGTGGAATATAGATGAACAAGCAGAAATAAAATTTAGTGTCTTTAAAATCTTAAGACATTTATTGAATGTAACTCTAAACCATTTTGTATTAGAGGGGTTTGAATACTGTACATTTTAGTGAAATTGAATTTTCCCCCACAGTAACTTTCTACTAAGCAAATTTATTTTATTAATAAATGACTTGGACCATTATTAGGGAATAATATGCAATTTGAGTAATTTTTAGTAGATTAAATAAGGACACTTGAATATAATGACGGGTTAAGATTTTGAGAGTAAATTGATATTTTCAATTACATTTTTTGCAATTTTATGGTTATATTTTTTAAATTTTTTATATAAATATTATATTATTATTGTAAATAATGTTTATAATTTTTTAGAAAATCAAATTTGGAACTATAATTATATAAAACAAATATTTTTCTTAGGAGCTGTATGAGATAACAATTTTAGTGTTCATGTTGTAAAATCATGCTATAAATGTTGGAAATTAATGTGTATTTTTAAATTAAATAGTATTATAGATATATAATAATAAATGTTAAAAATAGAATGTAAATCATATATATGTTAAAAACAATCATATAAAGTAGGCTACTATCCATGACTTTAAACAATTATATAGGGGTTTGGCAGCAAATGAAGTGAATATGCTATCTTACTGCATTACAGTACATAAAAATAAAAAAATGTATTAATATACAATATTGCATTGTAAGAAAATTACCAGATATTATTAACATGCGGATTTATAATAGGGGGAGAGAGGAGAAATATATATATATTAAGTTATTCTTTTCATGAAAATAGTTAATAGGTTGAGATTTATAATCAAAGAAGCATAAATATATAAAAATAATTTAAATATAGCACAAATCAAAATCATATAATTTAACATATGTGCAATAATGTGAATGTGTTCACTCAAATTATTTTCTCAAAAAACTGCCTTTTGAGATGAAAATTGATTATAATAAATTGCAGAAGATATAATGCTTGTATGGTAGCCTTTTTGTTTAGAGTTATTGTTTTTTTTTTTGGCTAGTTTAGTTGTGTTGTGAATTTGGAGTAATTTTGATTAATAATTATTATATACTGGAATATTCTTTCTGTTCATATCTTCTATCTACAAATTTAATGTTTTTTTTTTTTTAGTTGCTACTAGCATGTATTATGGGTGTAACATCCATTTAATAAAAATAAATAATACAAGTACATTGGGGGGAGGGGGGTCGCTTATCCATTTAAGGAAAATAAATAATACCAGTACATTTTTTTTGTGTGTGGATTGATAATGAATATCTGGCAGATTTAAAATACTATTTTTTTAAAAATCCCAAAAGTAAATCAATTACTTTCATTTTATCACATAAAGGAAGCACTTCATTGTTTGTTTTAGTTTTCTAGAATTGCAGCAACATCAACTTTGCATTTAGAGGTTCTTGTCAATTCCTAACTAAGGAAAAAAAACCTCAGATTAGTCAATTGAATGAACTTCGCACTCAACCTGTAATTTATGTGTTTCACTGCACATCTTTTCTCAAATAAATGAGAATACTACTATTTTTTTTCCCTTGCTTCCAACAAAATTTTATCTTAGTCTTTGCTTTTTAAATATTTACCTATATAATTAACGCAATACTAAGTAATAATATTTTCTTTAATATCTTCTCCCCAGTAATTCCAATATTATTTGTTTTTTTTAATGTATTACACCTCTAAAATATACAAATAAATATAAGAGAGTATTATCCCTAAAAGAAATTAAAAAAAAAAAACCAACTAATTGTACAGATATACCAAAATAAATATTTTTTTTTTTAAAAAACCAGCTCAAAGTAATACACACACACACTTGGAGAAAAAATCTCTGTTTCCATTTAACACATACAGACCAGCTGGCAAGATTTATAACTGTATCCAGGCTTCAGTTTCTTATTTAGTTCAAGCATTAAATGTTAATTTTCCTCCCCTACTCTTAATGTTTTCATCGGCTGCACATTAAACAATAGAAAAACTTTACCAATTACTTTCCCACTCTTCTTCTCATAGATGACATAGAATTAATAACAGCTACTAAAAAGAACTTGAAAGAGACCAAAACATTCAAAATAATGATATCACCCCTATCTTCTAGCAAATAATTATCTAGTTTCATTGACTCAGTAAATGTAAAAATAGCTCAAATAAAGATAATCTACTGTGGAAAATGTCAAAACGACTGCATATGTTTTAATCTTTTATTTTTTTTCTCTCTCTTACTACAAAATGTATTCTTTTGTATAAATAAAATAGCTACAATAATAACTTTATAAGTTTTTTTAACTATCTCTCATTCTTAAACATAACCTCTTTCTTTTGTTTGTTTGTTTTGCTGATATCCTTTCTAAAATCTTTTAAAATATGTTTGAGTTCATAATTACATTTTTTTTTTCATTAATAAATAACCTTTTTTGTTAATCTAATTTTTAATAATTTTTTATTACTTATATTCTATCTTTTTACATACATTTTATTAAGAGTTGCAAAGTGTTACTTGAAAAGCCATGATATTGAATTAATGTGGTGACAATAACTTTTACATCAATTGATTGAATTGTTTTTATTTTCTCAAGTGACAATCAATCTGTAACATTTCTCAGTTATTAAAAACCAAGTTTCAAATTCCTTCATTATTTATATTATTTCATATCCAGTCATAGTTATTAGTCATATTGCAAAACTTCATAATTTTAATTTTATACTTGAATTTATTTTCAATTCTATCAGTAAATACTATCATATACATATTTTTTTCATTTTTCATAACATGTCGAAAGCATATTTTATACATCAACCTTTTTCCTTTCAGCAACAAATCATTTTAGTTGCATGTTATTTTCTTTTTCATCTTTTCATCTAAATTATCTTAATTTTTCATGCACTAAGCCAGGGTACTCAATTTTCTCACACTTGAACTATGCAACCCATTATATATTGTTACCATCCTATTATAAGGATAATAATAATAATAAATGTTGTTTTACCATATACAAATATATATTTGTATATTATATTTCAGTACATACGATTTGATATAAGATCTTTAAAAAAACTACATATTAACAAAAAATTATAATAATACTTGGTTCCTAGTAGATCTGTTGATTTGTAGCAATTACAACTTTTTCAGTCTGTTTTAGAAACTGTGGATATTCAAGAGCATAGTTACCACGTATCAATCTTAGGTGAGACTAGCATCAAGAACAAAATTCTTAGAGCAAACAAAAGAAATTAGAGCAATATAAGCAAAGTGCTGCTTATGATGTGCTATTTATAGGTAGCAGATTGGAATATAAATAAGAAAGTATTTAAACACAAAAGTATTCAAACACACAATAATGTGTTGAGGAGTTTTCATTTATTTTTTAATAGTGTTTAGGTTTTTGTCTTTTTCTAATTAAAAATTTATTATCCAATACAAGAACTTCTCAAAATCCCCCCCCCCCAACAATTTTTCTGTGACCTCTTGAGGAGATGAGACCCACAGATTGTGCACTGCTGCACTAAGCTATGTTTATAAACACAATCACACAGTAATTGTAAGATTTTCATTAATAAAAAAATTATAGAATAAATAGTAATGCTAAAATATTAATATATTAGACTTGTTCCTATAATTCAGAAACTTCTGAACAAAATTATGAAGAAGCTCTTTAAATGTTCATGATTGCAAGATTTTATTATCTTAGTATGAGTTATGATTTATTTAAAAAATATTTTTATTGTTTATAAAAACAGTAATTTGTAAATTATGCCCCTTAATCATTTTATCTGGATTGATTTCATTTAATAACAAGCAAAGTACCCAGAAGGTTATATACTAAATTTTCTCTCTGAAAGTAAAGTGGCAGCACTCAAGCTATGACCAAGTAATAGTTTATTATTGGTGATCATAGTTTTGACATTGGTTAGTATCTTTTTAACTTACACAATTTATTTTTCATTCCAGTTTTAGAGTTATTTCAAAAACACCAAGGTCTAAAAAAAATTTCTATTGTTAGTGATCATACATAAGATCAAAGGTAAAAATGAAAACAGGTTAATTAAATATAAATATAGGCAATTCTTAACTTACGTAATTGATCTGCTCATTGATTTTATTTAATTCAGATTTTATATAAGTCAAATATTCCTTTCAGATGCATGGTTACCATTAATCATGGTGCAGAATATGAAACGAGAACTAAGAACTGTGTTGATTTATACTAACATTTTTTTTATTTTTTTTGGTATTTGAATGAAAATTGTCTATGAGAAATCCAAATTTATTCAAATCGGATTTAAATAAATAGAATTGCCTGAAATGTAAATATGATTATTAATAATAAAATATAAGTATTTTGATTATAATTTAATTTTTTCTCACAAGCACTGCAATATATCAACGATGATGAATGCTATTCTTTATTTTAAAACCTTGTGGTTTTATACTTCATGTTCATATTAATAAAGCTTTAAATTTTTATAATATCCTGATAAAAATTCATAACATAATTTGCAACATTAAAATAGTTTGTGGCAAAACAATCATATGTGATGTCTGCTACAATGAAAGTCTCTGCTGTGAATAAATTGTACAACAAAAACCTTTTCTCGCCAAATTAAGATTTATATAAGGGAAGCAAATGTTATAAAGAAGACATCTTTGTCAATTTTAGAAGATTTATGTTACTAATTTAGTTTTCTTATCCTTTTTTGTATATTTTAGCAGTGAAAATATATTGTACTTATCCTTTTTTTTTTCATTATTTTTCTGTGTATAACATTGTCATGAACGAAAAAAGCTGTAAAATTGTCAGTAAACTAATATTATTCTGAATACCACTGGGTGACATAAAGACACACACACATGTTTCAGAGATTACAAAAACTAAAATGACCCAAGCTGATTAATGCTGCTACAAAAAAATAATTTTTAAATGAAAAAGTAAAAGTGATTTTTATTAGTGTAAATATGTTTATCCTCTTTTTAAAAAAATCAACTTTAGTTGTCAATATAAGCAAGAAACAAGAGTTCAAATGTAATGTCAAAGAAAGAATAATAATTTCCAAATGAAAAAGTGAAAGAAGTGATTTTTATTTAGTGTAAGTTTATTTAGCTTTCACTATGATATCATAAAAAGTTATAAGATAGTGTCTAGAAAAACTATAATTTCCACTTCAGAGAGAAGAGGTGATTGTTAATAGATAAGTTTGTTATGCTTTTAAAAATAACCAGTTTAGCTTTCACTATGATACCAGAAAAATAGAATACAGTGTCAAGAAAAAAAGTAATTTCCAATCAAGAATTAAGAAGCTTTGAAATAAATAACCTGTTTGCTTTCATAGGATAAATTTATTTACATTTTATCCCCCCCCCCCTTCCCACTTTTAAAAATTAAATTTTAATTATTAAAATCAAATTGTACAGTATGATTAATTTTATATGTATTTTTAATTTTTATACTTGATTTTTGTATCATATTTTTCCTCCTTAAATGATTGTTTTGGATGGTAATTTTGTTCTAGGCTGTGGATTTGGGATGAATTACACCTAAATGTGTATCTCAATGTAAATGCCAACAAATGGAAGACAATTGCATTCATTACAGCAAAACTTATTCTACATAAATGTACACACTGTAAATCCATAAATGATATTAGAAAATTATGCATTGGGTTGATTTTGTGTATCTGAAAAATCTTAATTATATTTTATGTAAAATAATATTACAATTCTATAACTTTTTTGAATAATAAAACAAAAGTTATGATGTAATCTTTTAAAAGTAATTAGAAATTTATTTTTGTTTAATACAGAATATTATTTTGTAATCCCAGTTCAATAAGTTATCCTAATTAACATTCATTGGTGGATCTAATCTAATTTTTAAATTCAATTAAATTATGCTAGATAATGTCCATTATTTGGACGTAATATAATTTTGACATATCAGAGAATGGTAACATTTGATAAGTTATTTCTTTGTCTTTGGTTCTGAAAGAAAGAAGCCCTTTTGTAAATATATTAGACAAATGTGAGGACTTGGTTTAAATCTTATTAGAACTTTAAATGAACCAGTAAAGAAATTCTAATAGGTTTTAATGGACAGATTGCTTTTTAATATGTATAACTAAAAAATTAGCTAGGCAATTTTTTTCCTTCTTGATGTAATTGTATTGTATTGGAAAGAATGAAAATATAGAAGATTACTAGAATTGCTACCACCTACATCAGTGAAATTATTAATATCAAAGAGTGAGAATTGAAGAAAGTGTGTATTGAAAATATACTATTATATTAAAATAAACATGTGCAGTCTGTCTAAAATATGACAGTTATGAAGAAACTTGATGAGTAAATTTATCCAAAACAGTAAGCCCATTTCACTGATCATTTGATAAACAATGAAAGATCTTAATACAAACCAATTTTGATAATTAAGATAAAAAATAAAACAATTTACACTGATAAAGGCAATGAAAAAAAAGAGAAGACTCACGATGTCAGGTATCAGCTGAATATAGATGGTCAACTACTTTGCTTCAAAATATATAAGTAAAAAAAAAAATTAAAATATACTTTGCCCTTTTTAATAAAAAAAAAAAAAAGAAGTAACTCCTAGGAATTATGTTAAAATACTTTTTGTTAAGATATTTTTAATATTAATTACTGCTTTAATCTTTATATTACATGTAAAGATATATTGAAGTATATTATTCAATATGACTTTTTGTTTATTCCAAAAATATTAGTGAATAATAAAAGTACCTTCTTGTTAAAAGGAAATGAACATAATGAACAGCATTCCTTTACTTGTTATTTATGTATATATAGATGTGTAGATAATTGTACTTCTCAGATCTCCTCAACAGTAATTTTTTTAAATTGTGTCATTAGATATAATTCAATTTATTATAAGGTTATTCACTTGAATTTTTTTTTTTGGTTTAGATGAAAAATTAAACAATCTAATGTAAATGATGAGAAAATAGTTGACTCACAAATAAACACAATAATCTATGCATTATAAAATTTACCAATAATATACATACTATATGTTATATTTTCTGTCTTAAATCATGTTTAGAAATCAAGGTTTATGATGATCAAATCAGTTATACATTCATTGTTCATCATGATAATAATTTGTTATTAGTTGTGATCCATTAATATAATGTAATCTAACATATATAAATATAATGTCAAAAATTGGAAATCTTAACATAATGTAATCTAACATATTATACAAATACAATATCATAATTTGGAAGAATTAGTTCTCTTGTCCATATCCAGCTTAAAAGGTTAATATTTAAAAAAATAAGTCATTAAGATTTTCAGTCTAATGAAGATTATATTACATAAAGCTATTTGGCAAATCTTTAAGAAAAATAAGTATTGACAGAATTGTTTTTCTTCACTTTAAAATATATATACACCTATATTAATTTACCTTATTGTTCTATTTTTTTATGTATGTCTGTATATTTAAAATTAAATTAGAAATAAATTACTTTAGTATATCATAATTCATTCTAAAGTAAAAATATATATAGTAATAAAAATGTGAAGACCTATCTTCATTTTAATTTTGTACAGATTTTAAAAGTTAATGAATTTCTGTCATCATAGATTTAACAATATTGTACTTGCAAATAAGACTAAATAGTCCACTGCAGAGTAAAGATGTCTCCAACAGCCTCTATGGAAGGAAACATACTTACCTAATTTGTAAGTAGTATTATAATTTGGAGCTACATCTACAAACCTCAAGAAGTTCTGATGTTTGCAATTTCATAGCAAAATAATAAAGCTCATCCATGAATAGTAAGTAATTAACTATATAAAATCTTAAAGAATTGAAAAGCTTATACTACTAATGAAATACTAAATAAAAGAATGTCATTAGTAAAATTCAAAATAAAATAAAGTACATCAGGGTGATATGTATTTTTTGCCAATCAGAAAAAGAAATAAATTGGTAAAAATCAGGTAAAAATAGTGATTATCTACATAATCCTTAGATTTATAATTAGAATTAACTAGACTTTACAACTTACTAAAATAAGTGAAATAAAAGAAGCTAGTTTTTAAAAAAGGCTTGATAGTAAATATGAATAAATCATAGTAACTTTAAAAGATTTATTAAATTTTTAACTATAATTGAAATAAAATATTATATATCTTAATATGTATAAAAATAATAATAATTGATATATTTTTGGAAAGACCTCATGACAAAGTTGTTAGCACATTTGCCTGTCATGCTCACAATCTGTTATTCAAGTTTAAATTGAATAGAGATTAGAAAATTTTTTGTATCATAAGTATTCTAGAATTCTTTATTTAGATAACCAGCCTATTGCAACTAGTATTTAGCTATTATTAGCTAAAGGAAAAGATTTAATCAATGCACTGATTGTGAAAGCAAATAGAATGTGGTCTTCACCATTACGAAGTAGCTTATCTATTGCAACCAACTAGCCATTAAGTAATAGTAAATAGTTGTTTAGCTATTATTAGTTAAAGGAAAAGATCTAGCCAATGCATTGTATTAAAGCAAATAAAATATGATCTTCACCATTGGGAGAAATTGGTAAAAATAATAAATAATTGATCAGCAATTCTTGTCTATGTACCAGAAGAACATTATATATATATATAAAAGAAAGATCTAATTTTAAAAAAAAAAGTGAAATCTTAATAAAAAATAAAAGAAACTATATAAATGTAGGGAAAGGAGCAGATCTTGGCTGATGCTATATATATATTCACACAACATAAATTAATTTTAAGCAATTTATGAAAAAACAGGAGGAGGGAATACTATTTTTTCTCAAACATCACGATTTTCTAAGAGTGACTCATAGAAAATTACTAGACTGGTTCTCGTTGTTAGCATTTATTGTCTTTTTTTTATTATGTACAGTATACATATTTTTTAATCAGATAAAAAAAAAAAAGATTTTTTTAAAAATTACTTTAACAAATTTTCTAACTTTTTAAATAAATTAATAATTTATTTCACTTTCAGAAAACATCAACAACCTCTTGTATAATTAAGTGCTAATAAAAATAATTTATAAAAAGTTTACTATGAATATATTTAATGCTTTACTAGATTAAATAATGGATAGAATTTATTAATAAATTTCGTGAGAGGACGGGGGGAAGTGTGAGAAGACAAGGGGGAAAAAATTATAGTGATCACAACAATTTAAACCATCTATAAATAAGCTATTTCAGTTTCATAGTTATCATGAAATTTATTACAGTGAACAAATATAAAAGGGAAGTTTACAGAAGCAGCTCCTAAAAATATCCATTCACTTTTATAACTGATGCATTCGGTTTTTTTTCCCTTCCAAGTTATAAATAAAGTTGGAATGAAAGTTAAATATTGTGCAAATTTTTAGAAAATATTTTACAATGCTTTTTTTTTTTAATTCCCTTTTAAAAAATTTAAAAACATATTTATATATTCATGGTATATATATATAATACTTTCAAAAAGATGGGGGGGGGGGGTATAATTATCGGCAATTTATCATTTCGTTAATAAAAATTACAGAGTATAATTGAAAATGTCTAAAACTTATCTGTTTCTAAGTGAAAGTAGTCACTTAAAAAGTTGTAGAGCTAATCCATATAAAATAGTAGGATTTAGCTGGGACTAATCCAAATAAAAGATATTTTTTATCAAGTTTTACCTGTTGTATATATATAAGTCAAAAGTCTTAAATAGTCCACTGTAAGTAAAAAAGTTTCATCAGATATAAAATTAATACTGTTAATTTTCTCCATTTAAACAATTTTGCCAACAATTCAACAGTATACCTACTATTTCCTTATAAACTTCCATTTTAAAAGCATCATATTTGCACTTTTGAAAACTTAATAGTAAATATGAATAACAACTAATATACAGGATATGTTTAAAATGAATTCTATTCATTAGCTTTATTTTGTATCAATATACCAGCTTTAAATAGCTGGTAAAATTAAACATTTACTAATTATATTTTTCCTTTTTATCTTATCAAATATGAATATTAAATGATAATAAAATTAAAACTATTAAATGTAATACCTATTAGATATATATTTATACTACATTCTATATATGAAATATATTTTTACATAAATACCACATACTTTCACACGACCCATCTCATATTGCTGACCTACCTGATCACACACATGGGCTTTAAAGTACCATCATCAGATTTTCAATGAAATGGAAGGCTGAAGAGTTGTGGGTTGAAATAGTTTGAAGCCTGTCCATTAAAGTATGAAGATTGGCTATCTTAATATAAAGCTGAGCACTCTTGTATATATGTGTGAGGATAATAATCTAGACCAACTGATGATTGCTGGTTTAGCATGAAATACGTATATTGGTGATTATTTATCTTTTCAACATGTGTGTGATCGGTGGGTCAGCAATATGAGATGGCACTGAAAGTAGTGGGTCGTGTGAAAGTCTGAGTTCGAATCCCGCATATATTACATATATAAATGCAGTTTTTAGCCTGTACAATGTATTAATAAATACCACATAATAATAATAATAAAAACATTTATCAGTTACCCCCACCCACCCACCCAGTTTTAGCACTTTTTTGCAAAATGAATGCTAGCATATTTAACATCAGAAATTGTTCTCTTATTTCCTGAAATGTTTTTAAGATTTTGCCAATTAATATTTATATTTGTTTATCTCTTTTAATATTTATGGTGGGAAGGGGTATAAAAATCATTATTTAAATAGAACAATTGTGAAACTGAGAAAGACAAAATAGAAACTGTGTTCTTAATCAACTTAAGATTGTTTAATAAGTATTTATTAAATTATTAATTTTTTTTTTCTTTTCAAATAAGGGTGTAATAAATGATTTTCTACTGTGTTTATTACTTCTCACAAATGTGTATGTGTATTTAAGAATAAATAAAAATACTAATTAAGTAAACAATATTCATTCTAAAATAATAAAAGCAAAGTGGTTATTAAAATTTGAAGAAGCACCTCATAACTTCATCTTGATTTTTAATTCAAATTGTCAATAGCTGGATAAATAATTTTGTATTAGACTAGTAAACATATATTTCCTTAAACTATAAACTACAGCTTATATTGAAATAATTTGGCTAGTGCTTTACAAATCAAATTAGGCATATAAGATCTAGTTGTAAATCACATCCATTCTTTTCATAAATTTATTTCTTTATTCGTTCATTATATAGCAAAAAAACTAAGGGATATATGCATGAACACATATAAGATCAGCTTTAGATCACCTCCATCATTCAAAAATTTGTTAAATAATTAAATACCAAGGGAGCATGCACCTCAAATGGTTTACAAAATTATAAATGCAATGCCCCATTTTGTGATTCTGTGTATTACAAAGAATCATGTGCCAATAGATCTACAATAATCACACAGGACCCATATTTATACAACAGAGCTAAACAAAACAATGAATACAACTCAATCTTTTATAATCATAAACTTGCTATGGATCAACCTTTTAGCACTACTAATATAAGTACAGTTTGTGCCAAAGGAGCATGACAATTGCAAAGGATCCAAATACAATTAATAGAAAAGAGTTATGTGTTCCATCATGAAAAAATGGAATATTTAAATGCCTGATTTACATAATAAATCACGTCAATATATAGGCATAATTTACAACTGCTAAACAAAACATTCTGATTTTGGCAGTCATCTCATGAAAGCATGCTTAAGCTGTGTCCCTAACTATAACTGGGTAACCAGCAAACAAATATACAATAAAACTCGACAAAATAACAGCATGTATATATTTAGCAATAATTTATTAACAATTAGGAAAAAGAATTACTATACTGATTTTTAACACAAATATAAAGTCTGCATTTGAATGAGCTTAATTCAGAAATTAATTACTGAATAGCAAATAATGTTTATAACATTTAGGTAAGCTACTATTCACTTTACCTTCACTAACGTCTATAGTCTTTATAATACAACCCTCAATGAGTCTCTTGAGGCGTTTCAAAATAATAATAAAACTGTGATGCTCTGTTAAATGCAATAGTCAGCTTAGTGACCTACAGGAGCAGAGATCCTGGGAATGAAGTCCTCTGATGATGATTTTCACTGTTCTTCAATTCATGGACACAGTGACAGTAACAGCAACCACAAAAAGTACCAACACTCCTTTTTTTCTAGCTTTTTATATCCATCTCTTCCTTTCTTTCTCTTATCTTTTTTGGAGTAAATCCTTTGGCTTTAATTAATTAGTTCGCTTAATTAATTTACGTATTATTTAGAGTTTGTTATCATACAACAAAATTCCTCTTAGATTTTTAATTATACAATTAATTACTCTCTTAGAAATTTGTTTCCATATAACGTAATTTATAAGGTTTACAAAATTAATTAATCTTAGAAATTTATTTCCATATCCCGTAAGGTTTTAGATCTATACAATTAATTGGTGTCTTAGGAATTCATTTCCACATAAGGGAATTCATAAGGTTTATTCCATTAATTTATATGTGTCTATGTTTATTTAAACTACGTTTAATTCAAACATTTCTTTTCAATAATTTATTTATCAGCATTCGTAAGTTTAAATTATTATTTAATATTTTGCACTCTTCCCCTTACTCCAGAAAATTGTTTAGGCTTGTGTATAGTCAGTCTTTGTGTCTGGGTCTGGGTGATCTACATGTTAATCTGGTCAGCTTCGGGGGTGATTCTAGTTCCTGTTCCATTTTCCAGACTTCATGTCGCAGCTTTCTGGTTTTTCCTCTTCATCCTCGATCCGTATTCCATGTGGTGTTGGTTCCGCTGTCTTGTATTTGTTGATTTTCATCTGTTGGCAGGGGCGCTGCAATTTAACAATCTTCTTTGAATCACTGACAGAAATAATTTACATGTCTTCTGTATGATGTCCCATCCTGGACTTGGATGATTGCTATTGCTTTTGATAACATTTTCGCAATTACTCCTTTAACTCATTTCTTCTGGATTATGTCTCTAATCCAAACTCTGTCACCTATAATGTATACATTGCCTCATTCTGGTCCGTTTGTATTTTTTTCATTTTTTTCACTCTATTTTATCAGTGTACTTGGACTTAAAAGTGATAATTTAATTCTCAGTTTCCTTCCCATCAGCAGTTTTGGTGGAGATTTCCCTGTAGCTGTTGATAGGGTGAAGTGTTGATGCAGCATAGCATTATATATTGCTTGATGCATATTTGTTGTTAGACTTCTTGAAGGCTTTTTTTAATTATCTGTACAGCATTTTCAGAAGGCCATTTGACTCTGGGTGATTCAGGAGTGCACGTATGTGTTTGATGCCATTGTTGATAAAATAGTTTTCCATTTCTTGCACAGTGAATCCAGCGCTGTTTGTTGGACATGATGGTTCCCAGTAGACCATGGAAAGAAAACACAGCATTTAAATTTCCAATCATTTCTTTTGTATTTGTATCTTTTACAATACGATACTCTGACCATTTGGAGTATGCGTCTATGAGTATGAGCAGTATCTTGCTGTTTATTGGGTCTATATATGTACTCTCTGCCAGGCTTCTGTTGCTATTGGCTGTGGATCGTATTGTTTTGCCTTCATATTAGTTTCAGAATGACATGATGTACATTTCTTTATTTATTGCTCGATGTCTGATGTTATTTTTGGCCACCAGATGTAGCTACAAGCTAATGCTTTGGCTCACACAATTCCAGGGCAACCTTTGGATAAAAGCTTTAACTGCTTGCGCTCCATGAGTGCTGTGGGAGCTCTTTGAGTGCTCATCAGATGACGTGTTGTTTTCTTTCTTTTCTGATGTAAAAAGTATAAGCATGACATCAACCAAAATATGGGCATTTGATAGCTCAATGATATGGCTTTCAGAAGATATTTACCTCAAAAAAATCGGTTGAAATTTGGATTTTTGGCAGCAGTTTTAATCAACCATAGTATTTAATTTTTTTTATTTTTTGATAACGTTTGTAATTACCACAAAGCGATAAAAGAAAAAAAATGGTTTACCAAATGCAAGTTAATATTTGCCGCGTATTAACAAGGCCTACAATAGTGCTTCAACGTAATTACTCGTAAGTATAAAAAAAAATTTAATATTATTTAATTTTTTTTTTTGATTTTTTGAAAAAATTATCTTTTTTATTAATTTTAGTTTGTAATTAGTGTGTGTTAGTTTGTAGTTATATATTTATTTATGCTCATATAGAATTCATATCTATCATAATTTTCTAAAGTTCTACCTACACTAATCCACTTATTTTATAAAAATAATGATTTTCAAAAAGTATAATAATTTATTATTTATTATTTATAATTATGTTTATATAATATGTTTGTGTTTATAAGTAAGGAGTTATAAAACTAATAATCAAATGTATACAAAGATCGCATACACAGGCATATAATCAAATTCTGATTCTTGTTTATGTTTTTGTTTATTCTTGTTCATGCTTTGGAGTCACTCTGGTTTTGCTATATGTTTCATAACATTATTTTCAAGTCTATAGCTAACAAATGGACTATATGCAAATAAATATCTATGTGATACAATAAATATAACAAGATAGCATCAGTTGTGTGCATAAAGAATATAAACATCACTGGTGTCCATAAAGAATATAAACATCACTGATGCACACAAAAAAATATAAAATGAAGAAATGAAACTCATTTTATCAGTGATATAGACAATAGCCTACAATTTCTAATTTTAGATAGACAAGAAGCCAATTGCTATGATGATTTCTTTTGTATCTTTTATTAGGATGAATCTTTTTCTTTATAGATGCCTTTGACATTTGGAACTGTTGGGGTAGAAGATAAAAATGAAGAATTCATATCCAACTTCTTTTGGAGATTGTGAAGCTATGGATTATCTCAGGTAAGACATGTTATACATGTTTAGAAAGATAATTTTGTGAGGAATACAAAGAAATTATCACTGAAGATGTAATTTGAATTTTAGTTAATGTTAATTTCCAAATTATGAACAAACAATAAAATAATAATTATTTCGGATGTGAAAATTTCTTTTTTTCCTTATTTTTTATATAGTTATCATGATTTATCTTAAGCTTATTGTTTGCCTTAGTTTTTCTAGTTTCTATTAATGTAAATTGTTTTTGCTCTAACATTATTAAAACTGAAGTTATTTGTGAAAATTGTGTCTCATGTCAGTTTTTAAAAAAATTCAATATGGCGCCTGAAAACTCAGTTAAAACTTGTCTATCTTCTGTTGGTATTATGATTTGGTCCCCCATTAGTACACACTCTTTACAAGTAAACAATTTCTCATGGTTTGTCCAAGAATCTTGTGGCGATGTAATGCAGCTTCAACTTCGGCCATCTATTCTTTATCCACTTCATAAGCAGTTGGTAGCCTTTGTCATCTTTTGTCCAGCTCATTATTTTTTTCCTATTCAGGATTTCAATTTCAGCACATCAATGTAGTTTATTTCTATCTTTTTTTAAGTTATTAAAAGAAGCAGCAGCACAATGAAGTCTGTTATGATCTCAACATTGAAGTTTACCTTTCTACTTACAAACTACCAACATATTTAAGTTAGTATAATTTCTCAAGCTGATTTACTGAGGATTTTCCTTACAACACTGGTTGATAAAGAACTTAATAAACTAAGATCTTTATAAATTGCATTCAAATCATTAATAACATTCTGTAAATCATCTTTTGAACTGAAAAAACTAGCACAATCATCAGATATTTTTGCTTTTAACTGATTCAAATTAAAAATTTCACTATTAAACCTGCATCGTATCTTAATCCCCATTTGATTAAGCTGTCTGCCTATAAACAAGTCCAAAGACCACTGTCATAACAACTGAAACAATGTTACACATCTTTGTCTAACACTAGTTTTCATTTCAAATGTCTGACTTTCCATCTGTAGTTATTTAATAACACTATAATATAAATAAATTTTGGTGGACAGCTAACTATTTCAAACAAGGTCATAGCCGGACCCTATAAATTGATCTAAATGCCTTGTCCAAATCAACAAAATCAATATATAAATCATTCCTTTATTCACCATATTTTTCTTGCATTTGCATGGCAACAAAAATCATATCTATAGTACTTTTTGAGTACACAAAACCACACTGAGTCTCTGGTAACCATTTATCTATAACTGGAAGCAATCTATTCAACATAATTTTTGAAAGTGGCCCAAACATTCCATAAAAAAAATTTCAATATTTTTGAAGCTAATGTATCACACCACCATAGTTTAAACCTTCACTAGGTTTTTCATCAGAACCCACAGCCTTTCCATATTCATAATTACAAAAAGCTGTTTTGACCATTAAGTTGGATATCTCTGTCCAAATGTAAATGAATAGACAAAATGAATATATCATTCTATCATTATTCACAAGATAATTAAAATATCATTACCATTATAAAAGAGAGTGGCATTGCTGGATTTAATTGGATTGTGATATCATTTCTCAGATCCATGTTACTTTCAATGCATCAAAAAAACATCTAGAATGTCACAATCAGCAAATGTCTGTATCTTCTGTACAGTTATAATACATAATCATTTTAAAGTATTCTTGTCAGTTATTTAACTTCTGCTTTCAGATCTTCAAACTTATTATAAAATTCACATTTAATCTATTATTTTGCCAAGCAGAGAATGCCACGTGTTTCTTTTTAGCTAAATCACTAAACCAGTCACAACACTTTTCTTTTTAGTGAATCCAAGAATAGATTTACTTGTATATAATACTCTCCTTAAGAGAATTCCATGCTTCTGAAGATCCTATATTAGTGCTTAATAGCTGTTGAAACTTAGTACATATAGTAGATTCTTCTATAGAATGAATATCAATTTTATTGTGAATATGATTGGAATAATATCTATTTTTTAATACAACTATGATTTTTAATCTTAGAATGCAATAATTTATGGTCTGTCCAATAATCTAAGCTTCTAAGTGTTCATGTAATGTAAACTTCTCTTATATTCTGACTCCTTACAATAATGTAATCTATTAAATGCCATTGTTTTGAATGTGGATGCATCCATGTTCTTTTGTAGCAGTTTTTCTGCTTAAAAAAAAGTGTCTGTGATAATCAATCCATGTATTATGCATAATTCAATAATAACAAGCCATTTGAATTTACTACAACACTAAAATCTACTATTTCCAATAACTTTTGACCAAAGTCTACAATTTTTATCAACATGTACATCAAAGTCACCAAGAAGAAAAATTTGATCTTTTAATGGTATAGTTGTAATAATGCTATTCATCAAGGAATGTCTCTGAATCTAAAGTTGGAGCAGAGGCACTGATAAAATGAATTCTAATACCACTATGCAAAGCAAATTTTTGAGATCATTAACCTTTCATTGATGCATGAGTAATTCCAATAATAGAAGATACTAAATCCAACCCTGCACATTCTTCTTTCACTGATTGACCTGCCTTTCCAAAAAAAAAACCTCTTATTCATCTATCTGTTCTAATAAACTTCTGTCTACTGGGAGATGGGTTTTTCTAAGAGTAGCTACATCAATATTAAATCTTGACAACTTATGATCTTCAAAAGTTTGTATAAAATAAAGTTTGCACATTCTTCTTATATATATTGTGATACTTACCTTTAGTACTACCACTGCTTCTTATTATATCACTACTATTGATATTATTCTTATTCTTAACATTTCTATCGCTGAAATTAGTAATCCAGAAAGGCAACACTGTACTTAGCCAGATTGTGTAATAGATCACTTTTGACACATTTTCTATGTCCTTCCACTTCCATGGTAGGCAGAGGGCATCCCTAAATAGAAATATCTAAACATACAATCTTTGCTACACAAAATTCCTGTTTCATTTAAATCCAGTTCCAAACTGACACATTGATGATTGCTCTTCCTCAAGCAAAGTTCACAATTAAGGACTGTCTGCCAGCCTACAAAACCTATCCCTGACATTGCTTTTTTAATTCTTGAGGATTTGAGCTTTGAAAAAAAAAAAAGGGGGGGAGATTAAAAAAAAAAAACATTAGAATCAGAAATGCTATATGTATAGGGATTTGAGCTTTAAAAAAAAAAGAGAACATTAGAATCAGAAATGCTATATGTATAGTTAAAGTGTGGAAATGTTGTATGAACACATAATTCCATTGTTATAGTTATTATAATATATCCATGGCATAAAAAGCCCACAACAACTGGGCCCTACAATAACCCAAGTGACTGAAAAAGAAAAAAAGACCGAAAAAAATTATCAGAATCAGTACCCAGTCTTTGATGAACCAACATCCTATCCTACAAGGCAAGAGGAACTTTAGATCTATTTGATATTCACAATTGGCCTTCATATCTAAAAGCCATTCTACTATCCATCACCTGTAACCTGAACACATTACCTGACTCAAATACACATATTTCTTTTTGTAAAACAATGGAGGATATAAATTTAACTATTTTATTATTTAAATAGATTATAAAGTATTAACAAACTAATATCTACTAGAGTCACTTGTATATTTTTGTTTTTGCAAACTTTAAAATATATATTTAAAAAATAGAGACCTAAATGTTTTTAAATAAAAATGTTTTAAAAAGTTTATATTGAGATATATATATATTATTACTTTTATTTTTTTCTTTGATAAAAATATTATTAATTTTTTTTCTTTAAAATGTGCACACACACTGTTGGGCTATATAGGATATATATATCCATACTCACATGCTAGCATTATTATTTTTTAAAAGTCAAACATTACCTCATCAAATTCACTAACATTTATTTATTTAAATATCTCATATATAATGTATTGTTCCTTTAAAGTTTTTTTATAGTATACAAATATTGGACAATGATTTATGTGCCATAATGAGAATATCTTCTATAAGCTAACTCATGGAATTTATTGATTAATGATGTTATCAGGGTTTTAGCCATTTCTTCAGTTGAAAAAAAAAAGTTATTCAATAAGCTTTAAATCTAAATGATGGCGTCACATATTCTAGATAAGTTGATATGTTTATATGGGTTGCTTTTAAGTTTGTTCAGTTAATATTTAATAATTTAATGTAAAATCCTCAAAATCAAATAGGTTGGGGGGGGGGGAGTGCATGAAATTGTTGAATATTAGAATTTACTTCTGATCCATCATCTAACATACTATGTCATTATAAAATTGAGACTGACAGAAAAAGTAATATTAAGAAATATATAAATGATTTGATCAGTATTGGGTATTTTAAAAAATATAAAATAAGATCCAGTATCTATTAAAAACTATGAATCAAATACCTTATTTATAAAACTTTTTAAGGATAAAAAATTTATATAGTTTCTAATGTTTTCTAATAATAAACTTAAGAATTCTGAAAACGAAATTGAGAATAATGATCAAAGTACAGTTGGTAATTATCTTGAATATTATGGAAAGACAAGAAAATTTGTCTTTTCAAAATAAACTTTATTTACACTATAAATCAAATATGGAAGATTATACAGAAATACAAATCTCAATTGAGTATAGTACAAATAGTTAGTCCAGATTTACATATCATGGATGATATGCATGTATAATTTACAAGGAATTGAAACATATTACACTAAATAAGAAAAAGTTAGCAAGATTAATTAAAATGGCATTGTATACAAATAACTTGTCAAAACTATAGTGGCTCTTCAAACAAAGCCTACAAGGTTAATAATTTCAACCTGAAGTGAAGATTATGAATAAAGCAAACCCAACATGATATGAAGTACAAGATAAATGAATTACAGATCACAAATGAATATAATACATATGGTTTATTTAGAGTTACAAAGGCTAGACAAACATGGCTACAACATGTGCAACTTAAGGAATGAATGTATATTATACTAAATATATAAAGACTAACAAATTTAAACAAGATAGTGTTACATTATACATAACTTGTGAAGACTATATTAGCTCATAATCCAAACCCACCGGGATATGAATACAATATAAACAACCAATGACAAAACTTACACTGTGAGTAAACATAATCAGAAAGACACACATGTCTTCGACCAAATTCAGATCGTAATTAAGTGAAGTCCACCCAAAACAATTAAAGGATAAGAATCTCAATTTTGTTTACATCAAGTATAAATCAAAGGTGTTGGTAGAAACGATCCATCAATAATAAATAATCAACAAATTAATTAAAATATAGTAGAAACCAAATTTTACCATGTATGGTGCTACTAAGCAAACCCATAATGGCCATGCAACCATTTGGCAAAGGTCAGTTTAATATATTATGGGGCCAGATAACTCAGAAAGACCAATGGATCTCCTCAAAGCTTCGATTGGCTCCAAGTTTGGTCTGCAAACCATGGCAGGCAAGTTCTTATATCACTTTCCTTTGATTTATGAAGCAACTTGAGGAATAGTTCTAATATAGCACAGTTCAAATCTCTTTCAAATAAAATTCAGCATTTTATCATCCAGATAACAAAGTTTATAAATGTGACCAGTCTGATAACACCAAAAATTTCCCTTTTTGAAAGGATGAATCAGGTTAACACAGGCTGAGTCAAGTCCCATAATTCTCTGTAGAACTATGCTTCGAAGATGAGTCCATGATTCACATTAATTGAGTATATGAGCTATGGGCTCATCTTGGTTTTTACACAAGGGACAGATAGGATCAATATTGTGTCCCCTCTGATGACAAAGAAACATACCAGTAGGCAGAGCCCCAAGATTGACCTTCACTAAAAAGTCCACAAACTTAGGTTCGAGTTTTAAAAACTTGGTCAACCCCATAAGCCGAGGGGTCCCAATTGGAAGATAATTCTCCGCTTTGGAAAATTTTTAAGACAATAATAGTTCAGCGTGTCCATCTGTATATGAATCAAAAGCAATAAAATATATTTGCTATATTTTTTTGAACATGAAAACTAGGTCAATCATTTGTTTGCACCTATTGAGAAAAATCGTTTGTCTGAAGAGAAATAATAAAATAAAAGGCTCTGCAAATAATTAACGCAAAACATGCTATTAATAACAGCCAATAACATTTTGCTTAACAAGCATAAGTATTTCAGTATATTTAAAGCTTGTTATAAGTAAAAATTTAGTCAGTTTTTAACAAAGATTGCTGCACCAAAAGTTAAGCTAAGCAATTTTGTAAATATTAATGCCATAATAATTAAATAACTATCCACACATTCTTGTGGAATATTATTGTACAAAATATACATACATATTGCCATAAAGATATGTAAGTATATATAGTAAACTAAGTTTTCTTTTACACTGCTTTATGCAGAATTGAGCATTTTTTATTCTTTCCAGAAATTTGTTTAAAACCTTAGAAATATTTTTAATAATATTCATTATTTAATAACAAATTGTTTTGTAGTGATATTCATGTTAGATTGTTTTTAGAATTTCAGAATTATTAGTCAATAACCTGTTAATGCAGATTACTCTTTATTTTTTCATAATAATTTTAAAACAAACTGAATATTATTTCTAATTGTTTAAATCAATCAATATACAGTTAAATAAATAGTGTAGTTTAACTTGTAAATAGGCTTCAAACAGTTATACATATTTACAGACCAAAATCATTTCTCACACTAAACACAACTAGCAATTTTTTTTTCTCTTCAAAAAGAAAAATATATTTTTTTCTTTTAAAATCTTTTCTTCAACTGATAAACAATAATTTTTTTTTTAAAAAAATTTGATTGCAAATATGTCTTGCTTTTGAAATATTTAAATTTTAAAAATATATATTTAGCTTTATCTCTTTTACATTTATTTCTTATTCCTGTATATGAAATATGAGTGCAGACACAATATTTTTTCATTTATTCTAAAAGAATTATAAACATAAGGTAAACAGTAAAACACTGATATAATGATATTATTATATTTTTTCTTTTAAAAAAATCCTAAATTAATTTATACTTTCATTTATCATTTTTCAGTACCTATATCTTGACAGAGAAATACTGAAGAAAACAATATTCACTTTTGTTTTATTTTCTAATAATAGCTAGAGATTCATTTTCCAAGAAATAACTGAATGATTAGTTAGTTTAGCTATGTATGAGGTAACATCTAGAAAAAAAAATCCTATTTGTTTGGAAATCCTCAACTAATTTCTAAATTTCACTTGGATTCTAACATCTACTTATAGAAATATCAGCTAAATTAATATGCTAAAAGATCTTTCCTGTTTTAAATAAATAAAATAAAATACTTACACATCTAAAGTTAAAATATTATTGGAATTTTTTGAAATACATAAAAGTTCATGAAAAGTCTAATATCATTTATGCATAGAATCAAATAACCATACAATCAATATCTCAAGAGAACTGTTAGAAAGAAATTTAATATATCAACTATTTTTGTGCACATTAAATTAGCAAAATATGCTATCAATTTCAAGAAAACACTTTCTGACAAAAGCTAAAAATATTGAGAAAGATTTATGAAACATATTTAAAAGACTCAATGGCATGAATGGTATAAATTGAATAAATACTAAATGAAAAAAATTACTACAGAAAAATAGGTATCTGATAACATTAATTTATGCATCTGACTGTTATGCTTATAATCTGATGTTTAAATCCAGGTGAAATTTAGGAATTATTTCAGATAGATGAGGATTTCTAAGAAAGATACCATCTCATAGCCAAACTGACTAGTCATTCAATTAATGGTTAATAAATGGACATTTAGCCATCAGTAATTATAGAATAATCAAAGGAAAAACTACAAAACCTCATTAAGTGATAATTGGATATCTTGATGAATAGTGACTTTAATACTTCTCTATCATAGATATTAAAACTATACAATTAAAATGCAAATCAATTTTGGGTTTTTAAAAAATAAGCAAAAATTATATAAATACTAAAATTATTTGAATTTCTGTAATAATTTCTCATATCATATAATTATTTTAAAATAAGGGGGAAATATTAATGTATTTGGGTATATATGTAAAAAGAAAAAAATTTAATAGAACATACAAGTTATTACAACTTAAGAAAATGTAAAATGTGAGAAAGATGTATTGTTATTACACTAAATGACAGATATTTATTACACTATTTTTTTCAGATTATTATCAAATATTTAGATTGGAAAGTTTGTGGCTGGCTTCAGAATAAACAATAGGAAAACACAGCAAATCAATTTCTCTTTCACAGTTTAAGTGCAGACAGTACTCTAGTCTGTTTTCTGCCAACATAAATTTTCTTAATTCATAAATCATGTTATAAGTATCCTAAATACCAGGGTTGCTCAACCTTTCATACTAGCTACTTTTTTTATAGAACATCAAATCTGTTATTCATACACTAAAAAAAAACATGTTTAATAAATATATTAAAATGTTAAAATATATAATGAAGTAAAAGCAAAATTTAACACTAAAATTATCAATAAATTTGTTAATATTATGCTGACTTAGCTATTTTTTCAAAATTAAACACTAATCATTCAATGGATAAAGAATTTCTGATTTATGATATTCCTATCTGATTTATGATATTCCTATCTAAAAATGCTAACTCTGTTTTTAAAAAAAGAACCCAAATAAGATATTTTATATACAATATTTTACCTCAATATAAATGTGGGAAAAGAAAGTTAATATTATAAGCATAACATCACTAACCAGTAAATTGGAATTAACTGACTGAGTATTTCTGCTATACTTTTTTCAAAAGAATGACTAAATATTTATAAATTAACTACATAGCAGATAATTTGTATTATTCTTAACAAAAAATATTAATTGATATAAGTGCTAGGAATGCAGATTAAGGAAAACTTAAAATAACATTGTGCTGAACAGCTTTTGACATCTTAATCCTGATATCATACTCATAGCAATGAGTAGTATGTTATCAAGATTAAGATATTGAAAGTATTGCTCAGTATAATATAATGATTATTTTAGTTTTTCTTACTGTGTTCCTAATGCTTAGATCAATTACAATTGTGTAGGAAAAGTTAAACAACACATATAGAATTACAAAAAATATTAATTATAATCATCAATACTTTTAAAAACACATCAATATATTGTGTAAACAAGTCATTAGCAGTAACAATGTTATCATTTTTGTCAAATGTAATATATTTTAACTTTTAAAATTTTTTTAAAATCCTTTTTTCTCTTCATGGACAATTTAAGTAATGTTGAAATGCAGCTGGAAAGTACATTTTAAAATAACTTTAACTTAGTGATCAATCTTTTAAGTTTATTTTCAGATTACTCCATCCTTATAGAATTATTACATTTGGATTTATAATGCTTCCATAAAATCATGAGTACTAAAAATGATTCATATACTATTCCATAATAATTTAGCCAGACTCCTCTCCCTCACATATTTATATAATTTTTTAAAGTTTTATTATGCCATTGTGAAGATAATTATATATTTTTTAAAAAAACTGGTTAATATTTTTATTAAATTAAAAGGTAATACTTTGTTACTTTTTATCACTTCTAACAATTCACTAAACAAGAAATGCATTTTTGAATGGAATAAATTATACTTATTTCTTCTTACTTTCTGAATTGCAATAGAATAATTAATAAAATTCTATCCACTTAACCTTTTAATAGAACTAACTCTCACCAATGACCTTGCTGACAGTGTTGGTAATCAGAAAGATATACTCAAATAATTTTATGTTTACCCATTTTATCATAAAATAATTTAAATAATAAAAGTTTCCCATTTTGAGATGTAAATCTAACTATATATATGTATGTTAAAATGATTTTTTTTTAAAAAAAAAACAAAAAACAAAAGAACAATAAATTTACAACAACCTACCAACAAGTTGATAAAATATTTACTTTAAATGAAC
Organism: Epiperipatus broadwayi; assembly: GCA_028023455.1. Lineage (NCBI taxonomy): Eukaryota > Metazoa > Onychophora > Udeonychophora > Euonychophora > Peripatidae > Epiperipatus > Epiperipatus broadwayi. Next base: position 255,253 of record JAQFVV010000526.1, read on the forward strand.
AGGTTCTTATTAAAGGTTATAAAAAATTAATACAATGTACAGATTAATATTTTGATGCAATTAGGAATTAAAAGAATACAAAACTCACTGAGTAAGATAGTGGAAACAAACGATTCCAAAACTAAAAAAATATCTGAATAGTAAGATGGAAAAATAAAGACATAAGAGATGTTGAAAAATTAGTTATGAAAGATGAAAAACATACATGAGATAGATGTTGGTATAGAACTTAACTGGTAATTGCTGATTACCTGTATTTAAATTTATATTAGCCTGAGTAATGAAAAATTATAAATTTAAGATTCTTTTCATGAATTTAGTTAGGCAGAAAGCAAAAATGATTTAAGCTAGAATGAATTGTGTCTTGGAACAGCAAGTAATGATAAAATACTATCAAATGATACTCAACTGATAGAACTCAGTTGTAAGAATCTTATTACATAATTACTTCCATTTGGCATTGGTTGAAAAATTTAATATAAATGTATTCAAGCTGCAGGTCATAACCTACAATTATTCTCTAAGCATAAAGTCCACTAATTACCTCAACAAATATAAATAGATGCACAATACTGCATTTTCCCAATTCATTACATAAAAATAATTACAATAAAATCTTTAGTAATTTGTACAAATTTAGTGTGATATATAAATAACTGAACATATGTGTATAACTTAATTATAGGATCGATTTCTCATTATTAAATATCATGAACAAGCATACAAACAACACAAAATTGATATTATTAGTAGCATTAATAATTGGTTTAAAATATAAATTAAACAATAAATGTCACACATATAAATCCTCTTACAATATAGTACATGCTTCCATTCACATAGAATATATATTCTTATGTACTGTACCCTTATACATTGCTCACAGTATCTTAGATATATATTAAATAGATTTACTTATTCTATTTTAGTATAAACTTTAAATATTACATAATAAATGTACTAATTATTTTTACCAATTTTTCACATATACATTAATCTTTCCATTAGCAACTTATTCTATTGTTTATTATCCTATCATTATTAAGTAAATAGTAAATATGTTACTGTGAAAAACCAGCTCTTTTCTTATACTTCCAGGAATAATATCTGAATCCTTTTAAAAATTCATTGCCTAAACCAGTGGTGTTCAACCTTTTCATACCTACGGACCGGCAAAAATAAGGATAAGATTTCGCAGACCGGCAGAAGTCTACAGATAAATTTTCTTAAAGATGTAAACTGCTTAGCCTTAGATGAGCATAATTGTTATAACTGATCAAAACAACATACTAGTTACTGTGTATTGTAATGGTGTTGCTTACCTTCACATGCTGAACACTCGAGTAGCACAGTCATACTGCTACAGAAAACAGTACAATAACAATCGTTCTCATTAATGTGCCTGCATTGCTACATTTATTATTTCATTGTTAAAACATGCAAGAATAAAATATTATTCACCTGAATGTTGGGAAATATCACAGCTAATGTAATTACATGACAATGATTATGGTATCTGTATTTAATGTTAAATATACAAGTTGAAGATATATATATGGAGTTTGTATAATAAAAAACCTTTTTTTTTTAATTTTGAATTTTTTTAGAAAAATAATAAAAAAATTTAATTCTACACCCCTCCCCCCATAAACATCTGTGATAACTAGAAAAACAAATTAATTTATGTATGATTGATTAGATCTAGTGTGCAGACAGGCAAAAAAACTTCTGTGGCCCAGTGCCAGTCTGTGGACCAAGGGTTGAAGACCACTGGCCTAAACTATACTTGAAAAATAGTTCCTTCTACTTAATTCATTATGTTAAGTCAATTTCCTCTTAGCTATATTAAGATTACTTTGCATATAGCCATTGTCAGTCATCACCCCACCCCCCAAAAAAACCCTTAATTTATTCTCAATTTTATAATATTAAAAAAACTATAAATATTTTAATTTTATCATAAATTTCCTCCTAATTTTTTTACTATTTTACTCCTATTAGTAGTTAATTTAGTACAATGTTTCTTTACGCTTTTGATATTAAGTCCTTTCCTTTGGTTATACTAGATCATTATAGAATCACTATAATTAATTTTATATCTCAATATCCACTCATAGCAGGAATTCATGTCATAACGATGCCATAATCCTATAAAAGCATCAGTTAGCTTTCTTAAATGATAATGGTATTATTTTAAGTAAAAGTCAAAGAATATTTTGATCTTCTGTAAAGCAATGGTGGAAAAATTTAATTAACTGAATTTGATATATCCATATTAATAATGCATTTAGATATTGACATAAGATATCCCATCTAACGAGATTAAATAAGCATTTGGTAATTTTAAAAATAAAATCCCAGAAAAAGTTTTAAAATTATGTTTTATGATGTATTTGCTTTAAAAGTATTACAATTTTTTAGATCTATCAGAATTAAACGCCACTAAACATTGCATGATCACCATTTCTTATGCTTGCTCATAATTGTTATTAAAACAGGAAAAACTCTCCATACAGTAGTGTCATTCAGTGCAAGCCAGAGTAATTAATGGATGCACTACTATATGGATAGTTTTGCCTATTTTAATAACAGTTATGAGCAAGCATGAGAAATGGTGATCATGCGATGTCTAGTGGTTTAACACCAATCCTGCCTAATAGGATAGAATCAAAGACACCAAAATGTATGGGTACTGAACTGAGTTCAGACCTATATGACTATATAAGTTTATGAACTTGGATTGAAAATATTATGTTTTCAAATTTTAGGCTATAGTTTTGCACTTCAGTAGAGATAAAAGGTGGCTGCTGGAAATCTAGGTGCAGTGCTCTCAGATCCAAGGCTCCTTTGATGAAAGCCACAAGCTAGAAATTAGTCTGGGAATATTGGATGAGTAGGCACTAGATGGGGATTTTATGCACAAGCCTTCTGGCATCCATTGATTACTCTGGCTTGCACTGGGTGGCACTACTATATGGAAAGTTTTGTCTGTTTTTAACTATCAGAATTTATAAAGTAATGTTATCCAATTTAAAGTTTCTATTGTTACAATTAGTGAAAACAGAGAGAACTAAAAAAACTACAATAAGCTGCCTTGGATTTTAAAGGATTTTATTGAATAAATTGCTTCCAATCACAGATAAATGGTTATATAAAATTCGGTATGGATTTAAAAAATCCAAAAGCAGTATAAAATGGATTTTGTCATTATGTAAATTTTTTTTAAAAAGTGAAATGAATAAAGATATGATTTATACATTATTTTTATTAATTTGATCAAGACTTTCAGCAATTCATGGAAATTTATTCATATTAAATGTTATCAAGTATGATGAAAAATTATAACTGATGGTGGAATACTTAAAGCATTTTAAGTAAAACTGATATTACATAGGGATGTGTACTAACTTTAATTTTATTTTCCATTATATGATTGCAGTTTTTGCAAAAGTTTGGAAATGGTTTCATGAACCAGGGACCAAGAGACATTCCCTCCCCCCTCCTCTCTTTCCAATTCAGTTTAGCCTATAAAGAATTTGTTTTAACAGAATAACAGCTCTATATTCAAATAATTTAACTGAAATCTGTGTTGCACTTAAACATCAAAATCCACCTTTTAGCCTACTAAAATATTTTAACTGATCTATAAGACAAAAATGGTAAAAGTTTTGTTTTCACCGCAAGGTGATAAAACAGTTGAGTTTTTAAAAATATTCTTAAATTTATTTTATAGAAGTGAAACATAATGTAAAAGCATTTAAAAATTTCTCAGGATGCTTTCTAATATTACTGAAATACAACAGCAATATTACAAAATCAATGATAATATTCGTCAACATGCTAAATGTACTGATATTAAATTGTAAAGACACAAGTTCATTTGATTAAGCATGCTTAATATATGAAGAGTTTCTAAAAATATATTTTATGATAAATTAAAATATCATTACCATGAAAGAAGCAGCCTACATTTTATATTGTAAAACTATTATCTTAAAAATATTCTAAGAAAGTGCTATATCAACTGTTTTTGTTGGAAATTTATGGCTGAAGATAAAATACAATGGAAAACTATATTTTTAAAAATGCTTGAAATCTTTCAAAAAAAATAAGCATTTTTACTCAAGAGATTACAAAACATCACAAAATCTTGAATAACAGACTAAAAATCAGGTTGGTGTGTATACGTGTGTGGTTATATTTGCATTTCACATGTTAATTTGTAGTCACCACAAAAATAGACTCAACTTATTATTAATTTTTCTCTCCTGTTTTTCTGAAGTTGGGATAACCATGCCCATTTGAATGATTTATTTTAAATTGGTATATTTTAATATTTAAATAGAGAATTTTTAATTAAATTTGATTTTAAAGAATAATCAATTCTCAATAATAATTATTATGATTTTTTTTTTTAATGTAAAAAATTTCATCTTCTATGTTCAGTAATTCAGAATAAAGACATTTATGAAGAAAACTCAGACACTATAAAAGCAGAATGATCTGATGTAAATGGAATTTTGTATTTTTTCAATTTGTTTTATTTCAGTAGTTAAATTAACTAAAGAAGGAATCCAACTTATAAAATCAAGTTGTGTTTGTGCATTCTTATCTATTTTCTCAATTTATTTACATAAAAAAATTTACAACAAAATAATTTATTCCATGATTCACTATTTTAATTTATATAATATATAATCATTTTAAATATATTTAACATGTTTACCCACAAACACATTCATTATAATTTAACACTGTAAAAACTTAATCCATAACATTTAATTTTATCATCTCTGAATCAGTGTATGTGTGTGACAGTAAACTTGGATATAAATCTGTCAGTGAATTGTGAAATCAATTATAGGTTTGTTTTAAAACCTTAAGATGCAAGGATTCAAATGTAACTATAAATTTTTTAAATGAAAAAAAAAAAGTCTTAACTATAAATGACATATGGAAAACTCACATTAACGGAAAAATTTCTTAATTTTCTATGTTATATTTAATAAATTTATATAAAATTACTTCCTGAAGTAATTGAATAATAGAATAATATGAAATATATATATTGATGGAAATGAGAAGAACCATCTATTTTATAACATAAAAACATTGAAAAAAAAATTGATAAAATACTGATAATCTAATGGCAAGATGAAAGATCAATAGTATGTTTTTTTTAATTTGCTGAATGTGATGCTAAAAAAAAAAAAACTATTGTTTACTATGACTTCAGTGGTTTGAGCTTTGAGAACAAATCAATAGTATTAAATTTGTTCAAAAAATTATTAATGAAGGTGTACTTTGAACATGGTTTTTCTGGAAGAGAAAGACTGTTTAAATTATAATAATCATCTCAAAAACATTTACAATATTATCTTCTTCTGAGAAGGTATGGCTGATGAAAGAATGCCATGATGACATTTACTATAGAAAAAGTATAAAGATTAACATCTTTATAATGTAGCTATATAATTGAAATGCTAGAACAAACTCTTAAGAGAGCAGAAAGCAGTAGCAAATTATTATGATTTGCTAATGATAATAATAGTGACTAGGACCAATTCAATTATCATAACACAGTTTGCCACTGCTAGTATTTCAATTGTGTAGCTACATTCCTGCAGTTAAATGATCCCTTATATTATTAAGATGTATAATGTTATGTTTGAATTACAATAAAATCAAGTACATTATTTCAAAATTCAGAAATCTGTTTGTTTTTTTATTATATACATATATTATAAATAGACTAAAATAATTTTAATCTAATATACAGTAATAGAATGTATGTATTTGAGATTGTGAAATAAAATGTATTTCTTATAGTCTGAAATAAAAAAAAATTTAAAAATAAACTCTTTGGCTTAGTGATTTTTTTTTTTTAAATGATTACCTGTGCCAGCATTAAAAAGCTACTTCCAAATACCTCTATTTAAATTTATTGTAAATAATGCATCTAATTTTATATTTTAAAATTTGCATAAAAACACAAGAAGAATTATAATTAATTTTTTAAAGAGAAGAAAAAAATGAACAAGCAGTTGAGATTCTTAACAATCCAGAGAAGACAGTGGCTCCGGGTTATTGATTTTATTTGACACTTATAAAAATGTAAATAATTATTTTTATAACAATGATTTTTAACTTGAATAACAATGTCTCAACTATTTTCTTCTATTTTATTACGACAAGATTAAAAAAAAAAAAACTATTTCTAATATACAGTAATTATTTTTATTACTAAGAAATGTTTAAACAGTCAAAGTATGACGCACTTAAACAGGTTCTAAAGATAAAATAATTTTACAAATTAGTAATCATTTAAAGCTGTGTGAGATTGAAGAGTACAATGAAATTCTTATAAGCAACAAATTAGGTTCAAAGAAAAAAAATCAAAAGGTTGTATTTATAAAATAATCAAAAATTATTTATTAAAAATAAAACAATTTATTTATTCATCTAAAAATCAATAACCAATTAAATATTTATTTTTTAAATTTGAAAAAAATTTCAGATGATATTATACTGCTTTATAAAATTTTCATACAACTAAATATGACGAAGTATTCAAATATTTCGCAGATAATTTGCTCTACTACGGATGGAGAGTAGTTGTTATTCAGAAGGTAATATGACGTTCAAGCATCTAAATAAACAGATTGAGAATAACAATCCCATAATTTTATCAGCTGACTTTTTTTTTTTTAACTTTATGCAGCACTGAAATCCATCATTTTACTAATGGACTAAATCACAATGAACACATTTTTTTATCATGAAAGGCTTAATAATTGAAACAAAATACTGTATATGATTCCCAAATTTCCCAAATTTATTTCATTTTTTTACCACTTAAATTAATGGAATTTTTATCTATATTACTAATTATAAAAATCTAAACCAACCATGCATCTGAAGAATATGAAATTTTCTTCACTATTGGTTTATATCTTAACATATTATAAATATATTTTTGTATTATCTATGCACTGAATAGTCATAAATATATTTTTGTATTATCTATGCACTGAATAGTCACCTAACCAATTTAGAATAGTATGGCCTTTTATACTCTGCCAATAAAAGGTAGATATTCATTTATTGACATTATTTCAATTATTTGAAAGAAAAAAAATCCAGCTTGTGACCTGAAAAAGTGTCCAATGTTCATCTAATCCGAAATCAATTCCCAGATCATAAAACATACCAAATAAATGTGCTATCTACTATGTTCTGAAATCCTATTACAAAGCACTGAGTAAATGCACATTAATGGCTGTTTGTTTTTTTTTGTAAATGATTCTTCTCAAGATAAAAGATACCACCATACACACACACAAAGACCATAGTGAGAAACTAATTTCTTGAATGTTTGCTTTTACATTGTATTGGGTGATTATTAAACGAATCTAAATTTGCTATTTTGATAAAGGAAACTATGGGCAATAGATTTAGAACTATACACATTAAATCTTCAAAAAAATTCTGATAATTAGAATTATCCGTAATGCTGTCATCATTAGTGGCCATTCAGAAACTAGTACAACCATTCAAATTCCAGAAGAAGAAAAAAGATAGTAAGACCAAAAAAAATATTAAAAATGAGTTTAATGGAACACAAATGTCTCCATATTTACCATATGCACATCTTTCATTTATTAATCTAACATTTTGTCATAGTGCTTTTTAACTTTTTCTGTAGCAAATTTTATTTTTTTGAAACATTTCAACACTTTGCCTAATTGTAGCTCTTCATTCTATTCTATTCTTAGTCACATCTTGCTATAAAAGCAACCTATATACATCACTTCAAACTGACTTTTACATGATTTTACCTAAAAAGAATAATAAGAAAGTTGCAATATGTCCTAAGTGATCTTATAATCTAGTCATTGATTTTTTAGACTCTTTTAGAACATTCTTAAATGAAAGTTCTCAAATGCTTTTGTGTCAATAGGAAATCTAACATACTTTTATACATAATTAATTTAGTTGCAATAATTTTATCACCATTACAAAATAATTCTCTTACAACTTATTAAAACTATCATCTCAGCATCCAACTCCATTTTTCTACTCCAAAAATTACCAAAATATTTAAATAGACCATATTTTTAGGTTGCTAACTCATTAGGCTAAAAATTGCTCAAGATTTTACTTTCGTTAAAAGCTAAATAAAAAAAGGTGATTTTTTTTTAAAAAAAAACACTTTAATCTGCAGATCAACTTCTGAATTAGAAAAAATAATACAATTATCAGCATTGTTCAATTAGAAGTAAAAAATTTGACCTCATCATTGCTTTTAATCAATTCCATTATTAAACCTATCTCACAACTTGTTGCTTGACTTATGAAGTCTATTATAAATTATTTTAAGGATCATTACTTTAAAAATAGAAAATAAAGTTGGAGTTAATATACAACCTTCTTTAAAATAACAGTTTTTATTTCCAAAGAGGACTTTCTACCTATAGTAATACTGACTTCTTTTATTTCATTATGTAGAAACAGTATAAATTTCAGTTTATAAACAGTTAATTTCAAATAATGTCACAAACATGTTCAAATTAATCAAGTTAAATGATATGAACAAATCAATATATAAATCACAATTTTGCTTCTGGGATTTTTTTTTATTTTTAATATCATCATTTCATATTGCTTCTTGATTATGTAAAACTACATAGTCCTTAGTAAGCATTCACCTAGAACTAGATAGAAAGCAACCTATTCAACAAAATCCTTCAAAATATATTTGCTGCAATAGATAATAATATTCTATAATAATTACAGTACTGCAGTTTTTTTATTTTTCTAAAATGAAACAATACAAACATTCTTACAATCACATGGTACAATTTTGTGGGACTTTGAAATTAAAATATCCTCATCTTCTCATCCAGATCTTCAGCTTTCCATTTCTAAGATTATAAATAATTGTTTTTAACTTCGTGTAGCTAATGCCCTTACATAAATTTAAATAGCATGAAAAGAATGGTTCCATCATTGAAAGTTATTATCTTAACAGTTTAATTTCATTAAGCCAATATCTTTGTCCAAAGGTAATATCTCAATTATTGGATCATTATTCAAAGATAATTAAAATATTTCCTTCACCTGTTTTAAATATAAAATTATCATACAAAAAGCATCACCAATAGATTTAATAGGATTATGATAGTATTTTTCAGATTAATATGTAATTTCCAATGCTTCCAAAAAAAAAATCTAAAATGATCATGATCAGCAATGGCTACATATTTTATAATTTCGATTATCAATCATTTGTCAGTCTTATTGTCAGCTGTCAAACTGTCTTTAAATCATATATTACTTAAATTTTTATGTTCAATTAATTATTCAGCTGTATGAAAAAAATTCACATTTTCATTTAATCAAATCACTCATATTAGAATCATTAATAAAGAACTAGTCAGAATTCTTCTTCTTGGTGAATTCAACTATAGATATATTTATATGCAAGTCCTTAAAATAATACTACGCTTCAGAAGCACGAGTCTTAAAAATTACAAATTGATAATTTTGTGTTTAAAAACTGTTTAAAATTTAACATGAGTAGTATACAAATATCATTGATACATTCAAGATTTTTTTATAAAAAAATTTTTTTGATGGTCGCCTACCATGTCACTATTTCCATTAACTTTAAACAAAGTTGATTGTTCCTATACACATTTTAAAGTCCTTAAAAAGAAAAATTTAGCTTTATATAAAAAAAATTCCACCAAGAAATAAGTTTGCTTTCACTAAACTTTCTAAATATAACAGAGAGTAAACACTGATAAAATGGCCACAAAATAGAAGATATTAAAGTAGACTTTATAACAATTACAACATCATACAGTTTCCTTTCATCAAATGATCTGCTCTTCTTTAATTAAAAAAGAAGCTAGAAGGAATCTATATTTTTATTCAAACTTTTCTTTATGGTGAGTTTTTAGTAAGTGCAATTATGTCAATCTTGAATCTTGACAGTTTCTTCACTATAAGATGCTATTTTTTCATATAATTTTATTTATTATAATTAGTATATCTTCCCCTGCATTACCATCATTAACATTGCTGACTACACAATTATTTGTGCCTCTTTAATGAGCAACCTTCCAGAAAAGCGACATAGCCAGATTATATAGTCCTTCTAAATTATTTTCTTCCTCCCTTGTTTTTGCTGTCTTCATACATAATGTTGAATTTCAAATTTAATAATTTTATATAAAATATTTAATGTATTTTAATGGTTGTATTTTTATGTGTGTTCAAATTTTGTGTAATCTGATGAAGATTGCATGGTATAGTCGAAACTGTAATCTATAATAAAAGTTTTTTTGCTGAAAAGTGAAAAGTGTAAGATTTTTGAAATTCAATATTATATCCAGATTATGTCAGATTATTTTTTAAACCATTTTACTAAATGATTTTCTCTTTCAGTTAGCCAAGGATTTGTCAAATAAAGCTACCTAAGCATTCAATCTTTGTGAAGTTAAAAATTTTTCAAGTTTCAAAGTAACTGTTTATCGATTGCAATGTCTCATATAAAGATTACAATTAAGGGTACCAATCTATCAAATTTGACCCTATCATTCCTCAAAAGCAATAATTTATTGCATAAAAAGAGACAGAATTTGGAAGCATATAATTAAAGAATGTAAATATGATTGCATAAACACACAATTCCATTGCCTTTGTTAGTGAAGAGAGATGAGTTTCATAATATCTGGAACCTATTAGAAATAGCACTTAGTCTTTGATGAATCAATATCTTAAAAGGCAAAAGATAATTCACTACTTTTTGGTTATTCAGTTAACTCTCACTTCTGAAAGTCATTCCATATGACTTTTAATATAAATAAGAACAGAAATACTAAAAGTGAACATTTTGAATTTGACACTCTAATTATTACACTACAAAAATCAAGGAAAAGACTCAAAATACATATATATTTCAAACTATATAACAATCCAAAAAGTCTGACCTTACTATTATTAAGTAAGTTGATAAACTATTGCTCTAAAATAATACAAAATTCATATGTGTGTTAGCTCAATGATATAGATAATTATTCCCAATCTTTTTCATTTCATATCCCTTGGCAACCCATTTTCATAAATCGTATCTTTCATATTACAAATGTTTGTAATTAGAATAGTTATTATTAGTTCAAAGCTACATATTACAACTTAAACAAATAGCTCAAGAATAAAATTAAATTGCAATAGCATAATTAATTATGATGTTCATAGGATTAATTAGGATGTTTGTGTGTGTACATATATATATGCCAGTAGGATGTTTGTGTGTGTATATATATATGCCAGTAGTGGTATACCAGCAATCAAATGTTTGTGAAACAAAGAAGTGTGATAGTTGATTCTATAAAGCATGCCACTGAGCATATATGTTATAGTAAAATTTCACAACACATTGTTACAACAATAAGTGGAAAAAAGCTTATGTTAATGCTCACCCTTACTATTTTTTATTAAACTAATTTCTTTTGCAGATGATTTAATAAGAGTGCTAATTTTAAATATATATTTATTTATAGAGGGCACATAAAGCAAGTTCATTAAAATTATGTGCTAGAATAATTTGTAAGTTATATATTTCATCTTTAAACTTAAATAAGATATCATAGAGATAATAAAGTTTAGCATCTCAAATTTAAAGAATAATTATCTAATGTTTGAAAATAAGGCAATTGTCAGAGAACTTTGAGAAAAAAATTCAATAATTTAAATTTAATAACTTTTGATTTGTATTTCATTTTGTATTATTGATGTATTTGCCTTTATTGCTACTATACAGTTTTTTTTTAAAAAAACCTCATAATTAAAACTCTTGTTTATATCTCTGAAGATATAAATATCTCAGATATAAATCACTAATATAAAATATCGTGTTAAATGTTTCTAAATCCAAGCCCAATTTGCAACTTTTGGAACTAAATCACAACACTCCAACTAATAAATCATTCAATTATTTACTCTATTGTTTTTGTATATAGTTTCTGCATTTTCAAAAGCCAATCTTAACTAATATTACTAATCATAATAAGTTATGTGCATTACAAACTTTCCAATGATTTTCATGATATGAAAGAAATATCCAAAATTGTAAAGTTTGCAAAAAAAGCTGCAAACACATATGGATGCTAAATCTATGATTTTGAAAATGATGAGTGAAACAAATAAGTTGTTAAACTGAAGGAAGAAAAAGATCTCATGATTTAGCAAAGTACATGGATATCTAGTTCTACATATGAAAATGAAATGTGGGATGAATCAATTATTTCTTAGAAATTATTTGGAGTATGAATCATGGAATCTTTTTTATATTTAAAAATCATGAATAAATTAAATATTGCCTAATAGACAATACTGTATTCTTCACAGATAAAGATTAAGATCTATCTCTCATAAGAAAATACAACATAACTCCTCGTCTATAAAGTTAGATTCTGAAAAATATTTTTAAACTTTTCACCTGTATTTGTTCTTTCACAAAATAAAATTGCACTGCACTGTTAATGACAGACATTAATAAATATTAATGCATGTGCTTTTAAAAATCACTATATTTTTTTGTTAAAATAAAGTCAATTATATTATTGAAAGCATTAATCCAGCAATAATTTTTATTTCAAACTAAATATATATGAGAAGATTGAATTATATGTTAATCATAAAGTTCATTTGACAATTCTGTACAAGTAAATGTCTTTCTAATACTTCAGTCTACTAATTTTGAATAATAAATAAAAAAATTGCTTAATTATAAACATTTTTTGCTATGGATATACTTTTCTAAGGATATATTTTTCTAAGCTGCATTAAGGTTCAAATCTCTAATTTTCTTCCAAAAAATTATATCCCATAATCACTGTTTTCACACTTGCCTTCCAATTTTTCCTAACCCCTCCCCCTACACAGGCACTATTTGTTTTATGTTAGAATCAAATTTCAAATGATTACTTAAAATTCTAACACATCTATTAAAAAAAAAATTACATGCAAAATGAACATTGATAATTCAGTTTTGTTCTAGAATTGACTAATTTTGTCAGATTAAAAAAGAAGTCATATTACAATACTACAAATCCAATAGTATGCACATCTTATGTTTTTTTATACATGAATGGTTGCTGAAAACTTGAAATAAATATTGCATATAAAAAATATTAATTAACTATTAAATTTAATATCTATAGGATATACATTTACAATGAGGTATCTAAATTCTTTATATGAAAACAAGATGAAGTTGTAAAACAGAAGGACACTATAACACTTGATATCAATGATAATATTTTGCCACTGCTTATCTCACCCACTTAACATAATTTATTCTATCACTTCAATTTTAGACGGCATTATAAACTTTAATGAACCTTTTATCTAATTAAAATGTCTAATATTTATGTATACTGCATTAAAATTTTTATTTTATACTTGCACAATATATAATTGAGAAAAAATAATAATGAACTAGTTCCTTCCTCATGTTTTCTTGCAATTTTTCAACATTTATAATCAAGTGAAATATATTTTAAGAAAATTGCTATTCTGTAAAAAAAAAAAAAAAAAAAGATAATTAAAAAGTACAACAATTGAACAATTTTTCTTTTAGTCCAAAATGACAAATTCCAAAAGACAAAAAAGAAACATAATTAAGTCAATCAGACATATTAATTCATTTACTATTTTAAAAATATATAAATATTAATTTATTCATGATTACATATATATAAAAAAAACATTACTTGAGTACTAAAATGATAAAGACTTAAAACTATTTCATAATTTTGACTTGAATAGAGGTTCTGGATTAACAATTACTACATAAATTATTATTAATATACATTAAATAACTTTCTTCTGAACAAATTTTTAAATCTAAACCTAACTGGGATTTATTGGTACAAGTGTGATTTGAGTTAGATTTCTATTATTAAAGTGTAAAAATACATATTAATAAAACATTTCACTTATTAAAAAAAAGTATTTTCCCCCCATATAATTTTATTAAGTACATATTCAGAAATAAATAAAAAGTGATCCATTCAGTTTTTAAAGGTATTATTTCCTTAGCTATCAGCTTGTTACTGGAGTTTTATAAATATATATGTAGTGTTTGACATTTAAAAAATATATTTTTCATTTCATTTGACTTATAACTAGAACTTATGTTTTGTTTTTGTACTTGATCTAAATAAACAATTATCTAAATTCATTTTACAAAAGATATATTTATGCCTGATTTTAAGTTCCTTCTATTAAAAAAAAACAACCTAAAATTAAAATATAGAAGTTTTCATGGAAAAAATTCCATACCTGTTAACTAATTTTCCATGAAAATAAGCACTAATGGAAAAATGCAGAAGAATGACCATGGTGAAAACCAGTAATAAACAGAAAGAGTCAATCCAGTCATTTCTTAAATTCCCACAATCGTCCTGAATTAAAAAAACACATAGTACTAATTCAACAATACTTTTGCCACCATTTATATCAGGGGTCCCCAACCCTATGCCCGCGGGCACCATGGCACCCGCAGACCATTTTACGTGGGCCCGCCGCTATCCGAACACGATAAAAAATTATTTATCTGATACAAATAAATTTAATTTTGAAAATTTCTTATAAATGATTGTAATCAAATTGTAGGGCATACTATACTTTTACAGCGTAAAAATATAAATGTTAATTATATGTTAAAATTTTATTTTTGAAATAAATATTTTTTTGTACATTATGTGTATTATTAACAATATCCAACTATAAATTTACATTGAAAAAATAAATGGTGCCCGCCATCTGGTTGAAAAAAATAAATGGTGCCCGCCACCTGGCCGGTATTATAGAATGTGCTCTTAAGTGCAAAAAGGTTGGGGACCCCTGATTTATATCATAAATATCTTGTGATTTTTAAAGCATGCACATAATATTAAAAACTTAAATATTAAAACAATTTTAATATATATGGAATATATATTTTCAATGTATTCTGAATATTTATTTATACATATTTTTAAAAAATGTTTTTGTGGCAAACTTTACAACTCCCTAGACCTAAAGATAGTTTTGAAAAATTATGAAGGAGATTGATATAAAGATGCAATAGATTTATTTTTAATGCATGATATTAATAAATTATTTTCAACATTTGTCAAATACACTCTCAATAATGCAAATGAGGACTATAATGATTATTGATAGTGAAGTTATTAATCATCAAATTAGAATAGAATATATAACCAAAGATAATATTAAAAAGACTAAATAAAATTAATATAAAGTCTAGTCCTGATTTTGATGGTTTTCCCACATTTTCATGTCCCCTGGAATGCATTTTTAATCTTTTAATTGAAACTAGTATCTTTCCTTCATACTTAAAAATTACTGCAAGTAATATTGATATATAAAAAAGACACTCATTATTTAACAACCTATTTTATCAAAAATATTTAAAAAATGTATGTATAATGATATTATAGTCCAATAAATTCAAAAATTCCTAGCTTTTGATGTTTTTAATCTGATAAATCTATAAAAATAAATTTAATAACTATACATGATTATATTTGCTCATTCTATAAATAATCAATTACAAATTGATGTAATTTATTTTGATTTAATTAGAATTTTTAATTAAGATTTTAAACTTTTAAAGAAAATATCTATTATGGGATTTTCATTAAAATGGATGAATTGATTTGTGACATATTTACAAATCGATCTTCCTTTATGAATTTAATAGCAATATCTCCCATTCTTAAATAAATGAACTGGCATATCACAAAGAGGTATTATTACTATTGCTATTTGAAATATATAATAAATAATTGTAAATATATTTCAAACTTATATAGTTGTTTTTTTAAAGGGTGTTTTAATAATAATATGTATATAAATATAGATAAATGTTGTACTATCACAAGAAAAGTTCCATGTAATTAATGCAAAAAAATATTTATATAAATTTTATTTCAAAGATTTATTTGGAATATGAAATTCTTTTATCATACAGTACATGGAAAAATTTCTTTATATAACTGCACTTCAAAGATACTAATATAAAGAATTCATATATACATAAATAAGGGTGATAAATATAAATATGAAACTTTATGCCTAATAGCATTATATAGACTTCAAATCTTTATAATAAATAATTAAATGACATTGATATATTCTATTTCGGATTTAAATATTTTTCTTAATAAATTATTTGTAAAATTTATATTTAAATATGTATACCTATACAATACCATCATTATTTTTTAATTGGTTTTCTACTTAGTAATATTATATTAATATTATTACTACGATTATTGGTGGCAAAAAGGAATTTGTTATTAACTAAAAGAAGATTCTTTGATATTTTTTTTAAGACTTTGAAGAAAATGAGCAGGCAAATTCCTAATGTACGTTCCAAAAGTGCTTATCATTGCAGCTATTATTGGTATTAATATATGATTATTCATATAGTAAACAACATGGATTGGTTGTTCATCAACACACAGCAAGTATGATGAATTTATTGAACTTTTTACTTCTGATTTTAAGATCAAGAAAGATCACGGTCTTTCTTCTTAGTTATCTAATAGTTAGTTCTTAAATGAAATATCAGTTTAGTTTTCTTGAAGACAGAATGAATGTTTGTGTAATATTTTCTTTTTAATATATAAATATTTATTATCATAACAGACAAAAATAAATTGTGGCTCTTATTCCCAGGAGGCTGTAAAATCACCTGCCGAAATCTATGGCTGGCAGCCTAAGATAGTAGATGCTAGAATCCCCTGATTTCATGACCCAGGCAGTCATTTGATGACATCCTTTTATTTAGTTATCTATAATTGCAGATCACTGTCAAGTCAAGGAAAATAGCATGAACTGGGAGAATTGTTTGATATTAAATGGGGCATTATTGGATTTTATGAAGTTAGATAGTGAAGAGATAATTTAAAAAGTGGATATGTACTTTCACTGCAAAAAAATAAATAATGGAAGCACTTGTGGAATAAAATTAATTATAAACAAAAAGTGGAAAAACAACATAATAGATTGATGGTACATCAGATAGTGGCAAAATTAGTTATTCAAATTAATGGAAGACATCAAATGCAGATAATTCAGGCTTATGCCCCAATGATTTTTCACTGAGATGAATAAATTGGGATTTTTATATGAATATACAAAGTGCTTTTGATCAGACCAAACAATATTTTTAAGATTGACATAGAAGAGTTTAATGCTAGAATTGGTAAATGATTGAAAGATTCAAGTATTTGTGGGGTGAATTTGATTATGGTGATAAAAATAAGAGAGGACACAGATTTGTGGAGTGAGCAAAGAAAAAAACATATATTATGAATTCCTTTTTTTTTTAAAAAAAATTCTAAACAGAAATGAACAAGGAAACATCCAAATGAAGATACAGCAGAATTGGATTATATTTTAGTTAACAGAAAATATGCATTTCAGTATTGTAATGCACTTTATGATTAACACAAAGTAATCATTGATTAATGAGATATAAGATAAGTGTTAATACAAAAATAGACAGAAGAAATTATTTTAAAAGATAGAAATAATAATTGATATTCCTAATCTTCAGAAATACTCTAATGAATTTAAATTAACAGACTATAAAGATGGTTTCAGAATTGACTGTAATTAATAAGATAGCTGATACTGTATTAAGAACTGTAATAACAATAGCTGATATAAAAAAGCAATTTATTAGGAAATTTTCTATTGAGACAAGAAAATGTATATAAAAAAAAGAATATGAATATTTTTAAAAATGGACAAGGATTGAGTATTTAGGGTTTTATAAAATGGTATGAAAAAGAATTAATAGTGATGTAAGAAACTACAGAAGAAAATAAAAGTCTCAAAGGTGTAAAAAAACATCCTTGATATTGGAAGGAAAATTGTTTCTGCAATAAGAAAAGATAAAACTATAATTTAAAATAGAAAGATAACATCAAGAAATGTATGAAAGTGTTCTATAAAAAAATTATATAATAATAAAGAATAAAAAAAAAATATCCCCTAAACTTATTACATCTTCCTAATTGTCCTGCATTTTAAATGAAAATATGAGACATGCAATTAAATCTACGAATAAAGGAAAAATTCCAGAAAATGATGGAATTATTAATAATATTTTAAAAGAAGTAGGTGAAGAAATAAAAAATTATTGAACAAAGTTATATCTAAATGATAAAGATGTATCAAATAATTTGAAGAATGTGTCCTTATTATTATATTTAAGAAAGATGATAAAGAAGATATTACAAATTACAGATCTATCAGTTTTCTATTATTCTATACAAAATTTTTATCAAGATAACTACAACTTGTCTATATGAACTTTAGATTCTAGCAAGTCAACAAAAAAACAAACTGGAATTTAAAGTGTTTTTAGCAAAGTGGACCATAACCAAACATTGAGAGAAGTTATAGAAAGCAACAATAAATATAAGTAGCCATTATGAATTGAATTTGTAAATTATTAAAAGACATTTGATTCTATTAAGCATTTGTATAGTAATTAAAGCACTGGATCATCAAGACTAAGATATAGAATAGTGTCATATTCTGGGAATATTTATCAAAATTCAATAGCAATAATTAAATTATATAGTAATACCAAAAAGACTAGTATTAAGAAGGATGTAAAAGCACTGGATCATCAAGATTAAGATAAAGGATAGTGTCATTAAAATGCAACTAAATATTGTTGTACCTATATAAAAATAAAAATAAATCTATTCTCAAATTTATCACTATATTGAAAAACAGCAATAAGTCCTCTTTTAATGTGAAGACTCAATAAATAGATGGCACTACAAGAACATAGAGCAATAACTTAAAAAAAAAATTAATAAATAGCATGTATTTATTATTGAATTTATTGCAAAAAGGGTATTAATAAAAACATGAAAATAATATATTTAGTAACCAAAGTAATACAACATATAATAGGTCTTGTTTCATATTTTATACAAACTAATTTATGAATAATTAAAGAAAAGCATAAAAATACATAATATTTTAGTAAGCAGAGCAATATAAAAAGTAATTAATTGATGGCAATACATGTGTTAAATGAAAACAATTCACAAAACATTACATTCCAAAACATAATCCATATGGAAAAAAATAAAAATATACATTCATAAAATAACATTCAAAAATGTAAGTAGCTATAAGTTTCATGTTTCATTATTATATCATTACTTGACAATATAACATAAGAAACTATGACAATATTCAATTATGCATTTTATTTTCATGCTTTCATTTAACTTCTCATTATAAATTAAATTCAATGTAAAATATGAAAAAAAAAAAAACATCCATTTTTTATAGCCTTAACTGCTAAATATGTCAATTCATTTAATTTCACATCATAAATTATTTCAGAGTAAAATATTAAATAAGACTTATTTTACATTTACAACCTCATACTTGCATTTCATTTCTTATGGGCCATTTTCATTTAACATCGTCAACTATTATTTATTTATTATGGATTACCTTTTGTATATATTACTTATTTTAACACTTTCGTAGTTTCAAATAAAAATAAAAACACCTGTTTATTTTATACTTCTTTGGTTGCTAAATATATTACTTTTTATAAATTTATTTAAAGCATTTCTTGCCAATAAATTTAATAAAAAATTTGTACATTTTATTTCTTATGGATTTGTTTTTTTCTTTGATCATTGATATGTTCTATGTGATACCATCTGATGTATAGATCACCTATTATATGATCTCTATTGACATTTTTTTGTGTGTGAATCTTTTTAGATACATGTTTTTCAACTGATATAATGGTCTCTAACATCTGCTTAAACTAAAATCAAATTTACTTACAATGGAAAAAAAAAAATATCAGGGAAATGAATTGATCAGTTTTTGATTTTGACAAATCAATAACCATTTTTACCCATTTCTTATTAGTTCTAAAGTAACTTTTATTTGATCAAATGATTTGCAGGGTTATATTTTATACATTAAAAGTTCTATAATAACTTATAGTATATGATGATAATAAAATATACAAAACATTTTACATAGAGTGTGAAAAATTGAGCAAAAATTGATAACAAAAAATTTGTAATTAAAGTATGACAAGATACTTTCTTAGTATTAAATAATGGTTACATTTGAAAGGATAATCAATTTTTAGAATAGATATATATATTAATGAATAATACATATATAGCAACCAAATCACAATAGTATTATGAATAAGACCAAACTCCAACTAGCTGCAAAAAATATCTTCTAGTGCATGGGTTTGATATTTCAGTTTACCAAATTTGTTTAGGAAGAGTGTTTTATACTCATTTCTTATTCAATATCAGAAAGTGCTATAATTCAAAACAAAAAAGTTTAGCAATTGTTTTTTTCCATGTTAAATTCTGCATTCTGTAAAAATAACTGGTAGTAGTTTGGAGACTGTACTGCCACTGTCAGATGGCGCTGTGACACCATCAACAACCGGCCTGAAACTTGCAAGTGATGATTTATTTATGAAAGTGGCTGAAAATTGACAAATAAAAATGCCTCAGGCAATATATGTCCAACAAATACATTGAAAACTACAAATTATAAAAAAAAAAAAAACCAAGAAAATGCTAAAAAAATTCAAATTATAAAAAAAAAAAAAAACTATGAAAATACGAGAAAGAGCTACCCCCCCCTCTAAAATCCAAAATTTCTTCACTTAAATCGACAAATAAAAATGCCTCAGACAATATATGTCCACCAAATACATCGAAAACTACAAAATATAAAAAAAAAAACAAGAAAATGCCAAAAAATTCGAATTAAAAAAAAAAAAAAACAACAATGAAAATACGAGAAAGAGCTAACCTCCCCCCCCCCCTAAAATCTGAAAATTCACAAAGAAGCATGGCGGACAAAGAGCAGGAAATACGAAAACATCAAATTATTTACCTTCAACATAAATATGCATCTAAGATCATATTGAAAAGCACTCTGGTTTTCAAATTACTGCATATGTAAATTGAGCACTACTACCAAATAACTGTATTATTAAAAAATGCTATATGTAATAATTCCTGTTTTAGTTGTTTTCTTTTTATATAAAATTTATCAGAGTCTAACTTTGCATTATAGGTATGTTGTTGAAAAAAAATCTTCAATGTTTAGCAATATACAAATATACATAAAAAATACAAATAAGTCTTGCAATATTTCAATCTCACAAACTTTTTTGTATCTTCAATATGTTTCACTTCTTTCCCTTCAAAACTTCAATAAAATCCAATTTGTATGGTGAGAGAGACCTATAAATGTATAGATATACACTTTTTTTCATCACAACTTTCAATATTTTCATTCTATTTATTTTTTTTGTAAATTAATGATGAATAAACACAAACATACAAAAACAAAATTAAAACAAGTTTATTCATCTTTTAAAAAATTATGGTCAAACAAGAAAAAAATATTTATTATATAAAACAATATACAATAACTCTTTATAATTATAAATATGCTTTTCCGCATGCGTTAGTGAAGCTATAATTATACTTAAAATAATGTGTAATAGGTCTGCTTAGCGCTTTCGAGATTTAATGTTCTAATCTCATACTCATAGCTTTGTGAATGAATACTGTTGATTTATTGTACACATATGCAAATAAACCTTAGAAAAACTTCTGCAGCTTACTGGCAAACTATATTTCCAATCTTATTTTTGATATACATGCTGGGCTAATTATTTATACTCACAGCTAACATTGAAAAACTACATGAATACCCATCAAATTTTTAAACTATTATTCATAATAACATTTTCCTGTATTTCTATTAAAATTTAATTTATTCTTAAAGGAGGGTATGGGATCCACAAATACGTAAATTACTCTCCTCCAATATTTTTATCTTTTCATTTTTGGAAACTTTTTTTAAAAATAACGAGTTTATATATAAACAAAACTTATACTGTAATGGCATGTTTAAACTCAGAAAAAACAAACCAACTACAAAACATGGTTAAAATATTTGATAATTTAAATAAATATATATATATATCACCAGTTACATTATACAAAATTTTAATCGATCATAATTTATAATTTTATTACTAAAGGCTGAAATGTCAAGATCTAACATCCTCTTCCTATTCTGATATTAACCTGATGACTAAAATATTCAAATTTTTATGTTGAAGATATATAAAATAATAAGATATTGCCACAATCATTAAAATGACTATGAAACACAGGAAAAGGATATAACTTTTTAAAAATCTGATGTTTAAGTTTTTATTTTTAATGATAATAGTAAAGTTTTTGTATTATTATTTAAAAATATACATTATATGCATGTGTGTAGATATACACTATGTAATACAAAAATGACCAAAAAGGATTATACAAATATGACAAATCTTATCCTACACATTTAGCATGTGATAACTTAATTCCAAAATAATACAGCAATTAAACAGATAATATAATAATAAATTAGGACAAAGAGCACTGAGTGGTATTCCATGATGATCAATGCAGATAGATGCATAGGGGGTGAAACAATAAGGAATTCCCTTTAACGATATATTAAAGTATATTTGATTACTGAAACTTGAGATTCAACATAATACATGAAGACATTGTTCTATATATATTCAATGAGCCACAGATTCAGAAATCAAATTGATCAAGAAAATGTATCCTTTGAGATAGTGTTAGAAATGTACGGTGCTGCATTATTCTCATGCAATTGGCCATAAAATTATCACTTAGAATAGGAAACAGCAAAAATGTCTGATATAGAAAACAAAATCTTTGCTGACAATAGATAAATTAATTCTATGACTTAAATAACATAAGCAATAAAAATGGTTCAATAATCAACATCTGAACTTATCATTCAGCCTGCTATTTTGTCATGCATTAGATATAATTTTATACTAATTACTAATTTTCTAAGACAAGTTTGTGATTATTACTAGATTTTAAAATCTCTAATATTCTTGGATCCCTCAAATTTTTTAATAACTGCATTCCATAATGAAGAAGTTAAGACTTGCTTTTAGAAGAATATGCTAACAAATATTTGCTTTAAAAATATTTTCCTTTTTTAGTATATTCTACAGAAAAAATTTTTTTTAAAGTATTGTATCAAAAAGATCTGAATTAACTTTAGATTTTGATTCATCACCATCACTTTGAACCATTATCAATCCATTGCAGGCTTTCTTTGATCACATTTCTTCTTATCACACCAGGAAATTTCCTTATTTTATCCATCTTTCTCACATATGGTCTCTTTCTAAGATTTTTACAATCTCTTGGATCCACTTAAAACTTCAATTTTCCATCTATTATAATCTCTCCTTTAGCAATATTTCTAAGCCAACTTCATTTCCTACTTTTAATTCTTTCAATGACATATGTTTGTTCTCTCATCAATGTAATTTGTATTCAATTTCTTGCTACTCCCAACAATCATTCTCCATATTTCATTGAGTTATTTGAAGTCTCTGTATTGTTTTTCTATTAAATATCCAACTCTCAGATCCATAAGTAAAAACTAAAACATGATTAAAATTCTTTCTTTTCAAACACATGCACTCCATCCCATTTTAATTTTATGATTAATTTTATCCATTATGTTTCAATGAGTATTGATAATGTGATCAAGATACTTATAGTTAACTTCTAATTCATAATTATTCATCTTTATTTTCTTTTGAGAAAATCCACAAAACATTACTTTAGTCTTAAGAGTATTTTCTTTAATCTTACCTTTTTACTTTCAACTTAACAACTTTTGCAACATTACCTAAAAACCTGAAGTATTATTTGCAAAAATAACAGATCATCTGCAATATCTATATGACTTAAATAATCTTTATTTGTACCCCTGTATCTTCCCATTTTAATCAGCAAAATACTTCTTGCAAAGTTGCTGTAAAAAAAAAAATTTGGAGAAATATAATCATCTTATTGTATATTTGAATTTTTTAGTATCACTGTGTAATCAAATCATTGCTATTGTAATGTGATAACTGGGTTTACAACTTGATTCAAACTTTTAATCACTGTAAAAATGCTAACTGAATTAAATTCTTTTTCAGAATCTACAATTTAAAGCATAATGGTAAATCATATTCATTAGTTCCTTTTATAATTTCTCTTAATATTTAGATATGATTTACTGTGCTAAAATTACTTTAAAATCTAATTTATATTTTATGTTGGTTAGAATACAAATTTCACAGTAGACAATTTGTTTTATCTTGTATAACGAGATATATATATATGTTACATTTAAATATTTTTTTTTTGTAGATATCTAATAATGAGTTAAATGCACAGACATTCAAAAATGCATAAATAATGAATTATTAATTTATTAATAAGTTTCGTTTAAATATTGAAAATAAAATAAGCTAAAAGAATTTATAGAATTGAAGCAAAGATTTTAATCTTAAAATAAAATAAAAATAAAAACCTTTTAGTCTTAAAAATAACTGATGAGAATGATTTCTTTCTTAACAAAAGTAAAATTACAAACAGGTCCTTAGGCAAAATGATCATTAAAAGATTATGAAATAGATAAGAGTCAAAAGAAAGAAACAAAAGACTTGCTTCCCCCCCCCTGCCCAAGATATATATGCACAGACCGCAGAGGAAAAATTACCAAAAACCAATGAAATACATTTATAAAATATGTCAGACGGATCCAAGAATTCCAAGATAAGATGCTTCGGGATTATAAAAAAAAAAAAATTCAAAAGAAAGAGGAGAATTTGTTTTTCTCATTGTGGAAAAAGAAAAGAAATCTAAAAGTGGATCAAAGTAGGAGAGTTGTTGTCACTGCCACAATGTAATCCATTTAATCGTGCTTCCCTCGGTCTGGCTGACTGAAGGCCGCTTTCATCTCCGCGTACCCCAGGATCGAACCACCAGAACTGACTTCATACATCATCATCATCCGCAAGAAATGGCTCTTGCGTAAACTCAGGAGATCTTCATCACAATGTAACTCTTCATCACAATGTAACTAGCCTGGAGAAAGGAAGGAAAATATACATTATTAATGATAGAATGAACTATAAACATTCTTTAATTTAAGATCTCTGAACTTTATTTTCCTTTAAATATGAACTATTAAGTGATATAATGAATTATAGACTTTCTCTCATGACCAAATCTGAACATTATTTTCATAAACTTTGCAATGTTAAAATTTATCTAAAAGTTAAATGTAATCCTCATAAAATATATAATATACTCTTTTTAATGCTTTGTGCAAGGCCTGTTGGTAATATGGCAATCGTAAATATAAATTTAGATATAAAATTGAACACATATCATTATTTGTGCATTATTTGATTTTAAAATAAGTTAAATACATTAAACTAAAATTTTTAAAGAATAAACTAAATTAATTAAATCAATCTTAATAAACTTGTGTGCTTAATAAACATGTTTTTGACTGTTCGGTCTGGCAGTTGTCTTGTTATTTAGTATACTTATTTACCGCCTTGCAGAAATAAACTTAAATTGTTTATCCTTAGGCTATATTTATCTCGTAGTAAAAATTATATACATATGCTAGTTAATCTCAACTTGTCCATTAAGCTAGTGACTGGACTAATGGTATGTTTAAATTATAGTTTATAGATGTGTACCTGCCACTATTATAAATTTCAAGGTTAGAAATAGCTTAGCGGCACCCTGGTGGGCAGATAGTAGATGAATGGTGTAGAAACTAGGAGGGATAAAATCATCCAGAATTAATAATGCACATGCATTATTTCTATAGTCGGTTTCTTCCTCAACCCCCTTGAATGACCCATAGATAGGGAAAACTTCCTCTGGGGGAGAATGATTCAGAACTTGGGAAAACTTCAACAGGGAGTGATCAGTTTATAAAATGTATGTTTAAAAATTCTCTAGTTATAGGTAACAATTAAAATTTTGTGTTATGCTGATGTGTAATTTTCTGACCGCAGATAGAATGAGAAGTGGTAGATAGAATCCCTTACCGTTAGAAGGCAGAAGTTAGAATCAATTATCACTGTCCATTATACTTGTAAATATTTTTTATAAAACTGATGAAAAATTGATGTCTGTAATTTCTATTATCATCTTTAATCACTTTTTCTTAACTTGCAATGGTTGCAATCAAAATATCATACCACACAATTTTCCATACATGTTGATTTCCTAGAATTTTATGAATCAAATAGGTGTCTGTATTAATGGTTTGTATGTGCATCTTCAAGCATTTTACTCACATAGTATAAGTATTTATGTCTCTTGTTTTTGGTGTGCAGTATTTCATATTGGTTACATTCTAATGGTTAATAATTTTATTTATCCACGTTTTGCGATCTATAATTATATTTCTTCTGTTTTTTATATAAATATTATAATTTTTTTTGTAAACAATGCTTAATAATAATAAAAAAATCAAATTTATTTCATTAAAATAATCAATTCCAATTTTCCTAAAGAATACATCCAACTGATCACAATTGAAAAGAAAAACTTTTTATGTATGCAAAATATGTTACAAGCCCACATCATAAATTGTGCAGTAATTGTTCCAGTCTGAAGTAAATTGTTATAAAATTATTTTTAGTTGCTTTATTCATTTTAAATGTCTTCTTTGAGAACCTTAATTATATCACAAAACACTTATACTGGCTGTAGCAATTACATTATAAAATAAGTTGAGTTAAATATCAATATTACTACTGCATTTCTCCAATCATATGGGACATCTTTATAATTTAAATATTTGGTATACAGTTTTGCCAACAATTTTTCTATTTCTTCATCTGTTTCAAAAATAATTCCATCATTTCCTGAAGTTTTTCTTTTCTTCATCTTTTCATTTAAAATTTGGCGATTTAAAAAATGTAATAATTATAGGAAATGCTTTGCTTTTTTGTTGTTGCTCTTATTACTATATAACTCTTTATAGAACTCTTCCACATATTTCATGATGTCATCTCTCTTTTTAGAAATATCTCTACCTTTTTATTCTTATCGAAGAAACAATTTATCAAATAGCAAAATATTTTTTTTATACTTTTGAGACTTTATTTTCTTATATAACTTTCATTGCTTATTGATATATTTTTTCATATTATTACTAACTGTTTTTCATATTTTACAAAATTCTAGATATTTAATTCTTTTTAATAGATTATTTTCAAATTATTCACACTCCTTTTTTTTTTCGTACCTTACCTTGTCTCAGAAGAACATTTACTGGTAAATTGGTGTTTTTTCTAACAACTATTTTTCTTGCTGTTGTTAATAAAGCATCAATTATCTTCTTAATGCTTTCAGTCAAGTATGACTCATTTTTAACATCTACCAATATTTTAAAAAGATTTACAAATTCTAATTTAAATTCATCAATGCATTCTGAAGGTTAGGAATATCAACTGCTAACATTGGTTTCCTTAATACTTTTTGTATCTATATTTTTGCATTAATATGTATCTTACATCTCATTAATTAATAATCACTTCCTGTGTTAAATCTATTAACATTAAACTACTGAAGTACAATTTTCTGATAGTTAAAATACAATCCAAAACTGCTATATCTTCATTTAAATGCTTTGATGTCTATTTCTGTTTGATGCTCAAAAAGAAAAAAGAATTAATAGTATATATATATTTCTTTTTCTGCAAACTTCACAAGTCTGTGTCTTCTGTCATTTCTATCAATGTAATCATACTTACCCACAACACTTTCACCTTTCAATTATATACCAATTCTAACACTTAAGTCTCCCATTGGTATGTTTAAAAGCATATTATACATCCATATAAAAATCTTCTTCAACCCAACAATAACCTGTTGGGGTATAGATCTGAATTATCTACATTTGGTATCCATTAATTCGAATAATTAAACTTGCCACTCTGTCTAATACATCATCAATTCCCACAATGTTGCTCTTCCTCTTTTTATATAATAAAGTGTACTCCACTTATACTTCCAATATTTGTGCCTTTATAGTAAATTATATGTCCATTTTTTAAATTGTCACTTTATTTCTTATTTAATATTACAATTCTTCAAATTCATGCAATATTCCTTTACTTGAAAGTAATCTGCAAATGTGGGTATCTATATAAAAGGTCATCATTAAACACCAGCCTGGGTCCATAATCAGTAGATTCTTAGCCCTCTGCAACTTCGGTCGCACTCACAGTCTTGGCCAGTAACTTTACAGTCACTTGGGAATAAGAACCATAATTTAATTTTACCTATCATAATTGTAAATATCTATTGAAATAATAATAATAATAATAAAAATTATCATTCATACACTCATCCTGCTCTCTTTCAATTAATATTTCAATTAAGTACCATCAGTACCTGCAAAGAAAATATAATGTTTGTTGATTATAAATTCATAGATAAAGACCAGTAAACACATGATACTAGTTGAAACATGTAGGTGAATAATATATGTTCATTAACTATATGAATAATTACTTAGTAGTAACAGTTGTAACTTTAAGAACATATGGAGTGGCCCTGCTTGATTCCTTTAAAGCCTCAAAGAGAAATCAAAGGATTTCCTTTCAGTTAATAGCAAACTTCTTTCTGCATTCAAATTTTAGATATATGATTAGTAAAAATGCTATTAGATTCAGCATTACTGTAATGCAAACAGCATCACTTGTACAAAGTTGTCAAATTTAATCTAATCCAGAATTAATTTTTTCAATTAGTATATAACAAATATAAATCCAATCATCCTTGAAGTAATTTCATTCAACTTCTTTAATTAAAGTGAACAAAACTTTATGAGTGTGATACAGGATTAACTTTCCACAAATACTTCTTAAATCTATAATTACTAGAAATATTTTAATGAGAAACTAGAAATGAAACTTCATTAATTCCTGACAGATTCTTGATTTCAGTATTAGTAAGTGCTTCCTCCCATTTTATTAAAAAAAAAAATTATTAACTGTATAGTTTCAAGTAGCAACAAAAGAACTTCCTTAATAAAGAAATATTTGAACAAATGACATAAAACACAGTTATTAATTTAGTTAAAAATGAAAGATTCTTTAAATGTTAATTATTTGACATCAAAACTCAAAAAGTAAAATACAAAAATCCAATTTAAAGACTTGAACTTTTTGTGGACCTTCTAATCATATTAATTCATGTACATAATATAAATCATTCATAAGTTTAACAATTATAAACAATTATCTTCTTCACTCTAGCATCATCTACTATAAGCATTACTATAAAGTAATCATTGATTATGCAGGCTTCCAGCAGATGGTTTTAAGTACAGATGAAAACTTATACATTTTATAAAACTTTAATAGACTAAAAAAATTAAGTGAAAATAAGATTTTTTTTTAGATATAATCATTAATTCCTGAAAAAACAATAACATATATTTGCTTAATAATTAATTATAATAAATATCCATATATTTAAATAATAATAGCTATTATGTGTTCATATTGAAAATGAAAATTACTACCTATACCAAAAAATGTTTGCATGTGAACATGTTTATAGTAAAAGCTGTATATAACATCTTTCACACTTTAGACAAGTGGCATCTGACTTATATGAATAAGATTCTGTTAGTTTCTGAATTGTGGATGAAGACATTGAGGAATATGGAAACTGAGGAAATTTCTCTGAAACTAAAGATTTTAATACAAGCAATTGTCAAATACACATTATTTTATTTATTCAACAAATAGATTTTTTTTTTTTTTTGAGATAGTTTAACCATCAAGAAAATAGTATAAAGGAACCTATAAAGTTTCTAACCAGGAGGTTCACCAGTGACTATTTATTAAGTCCTTCAATTCTCCCATTATAAGTGACTGATATTTCTTTTGTGAAGTAAAGAAGCTTAATGACCATAGGTTGTACTAAATCTGTTGATGAGATTCCAATTGATTTGGAAAAAGAAATTTGGAATATCATGAAGAATTCCATTTTTTAAAACAATAATTCTTCATTTGTAGATCCTTAAGATCAAAAAAGAGGATTTTGATATGAGAATTTTAGGTAGTGAAACTATATCTTGAATTATTGGAAAGTTCAATCGGCTGAATAACTTTTTATTTTCTGTATTCTGATATAATAAATAATTGATATATAATTATAATCTGACTTACAATCATCAACATCATATCAAACCCTTGTTAATCAGGACAAATTTCTCTCCACTAACAAATTTCTTATTTCATCCATTCATCACACATGTGGTCTCATTCTAGATTCATTACAATCTTTTGGATCTATCCATTATGTTCTCGTCGGTACTAATAATCTGACAAATGTATTTATTTATAGTTAACTTTTTCTAATTCATAATTATCAATCTTTATTTTCTTCTGAGAAAATTCATTGAACATTATTCCCTTTGGCATTTATCTTTAAACTTACTTTCTTACTTTCATCTGATAACTCTTGCAATATTTCCTGAACCTCCAAATATTTTTTGAATAAACACTCAACATTTGCAAAATCTAAATGCCTAAAATAATCTCTATGTGCTTTTACTTCCTTAGCTTCCTATTTTAATCCACACAAAAAATTATTACAAAACTGCTGTAAAAACTTTGGAAATATGGAATGAGCTTACTATATATCTTTATTATTGTGTCACCAAGTAATCACTGCATTTTGATATTATTCAGAATATGAAAATATACCAGGTATATCTTGATAATTCAAAGTTTTAATCACCATGAAAATGCTTATAGAATTAAATGCCTTTTCATAATCTGCAAATTCTAAAGTAAAATGGCAACTCATATTTGTGGGTCTTTGTTCTAACTTCTCTCAATACTTGTATGTGATTTACTGAACTAAACAACTTTAAGATACAGTTTGTTCTTTTGGTTGATTTGAATCCAAAGTTTGCTTTAAAAGAGTTGTGATTATTTTGGTAAAGATTTCACATAGAATTGTTTCTATTTCTTCACCTGCTTCTTTTAAAATATCATTAATGACTCCATCATTTTCTGGGAGATTTAACTGCAAGTCTCACTTTTTCATTTAAAATACACGATAATTCACAAGATATAGAAATTTTAGAGGATATTTTGTCTTCTTGTTCTTTATTATTATACAATTTTTTTTATAAAACTTTTCCATTCTTTTTAGTAATAGTTCTATATTCTCTTTTTATTTATAAAATAACTTTCTAATATCTAGATGATGTTTTACACTTTTGAGACTTTATTCTCTTATATAGCTTTCCTTTCAAATTCACATGTATATTATTTTTTTATATCATTAGTAACAATTTTTTATACCATTTTACCATCTCTAGTTATTCAGCTCTTCTTGAAGAATTAAAGTTTTTCATATTCCATTTTTACTTCATACAAAGACTTGTCTCTATAAAAAATTTACTGATAAATTGCTTTTTTCTATCAACTATTTTCCCTGCAGTTCTTATCAATTATCTTCTTAATGATTTCAATTAAGACTGAATTATCTTCAAAATCTATTATATTTTAATGCAATTTTCAAGTTCAAATTTAAATTCATTGGAGTGCTTTCTGAAGGTTAGGAATATCAATTGTTTATACTATCTTTTTTAATAGAATTTGCCTCTCTAATTTTGCATTATCTTATATCTTGCATCTCATTAATAAAGTATCATTTCTAATTGTTAAATTTATTTAAAATATTACAATTTAGAAATATTTACTTTCTGTTAGTCAAAACATAATCCAATTTTGCTGTACCTTCATTTGGATATTTCTATGTCCATTTCCATATAGAATTTTTACCAAAAAAGAATCAAAATAAACAGTTGTTTTTTCTGCAAACTCTATAAGATAATGTCCTCTCTCGTTTCTGTTATCATAACCAAAAATACCTACAGTTACTTTCATCTTCCTATGTTCTGTCAATCATTAAAGTCTTCTATGGCAATTTTAAAATGTTTGGTTTAATTTAAAGCATTTTGTACATATAAAAATCATCTGCTTCTTCATCATGATGAGAACTTATTGGAGCATAAGCCTGAATTATCTCCCTTTGATATTTTCCAGTGAGTTGAATAGCTAATCCTCATCATTCTAATTGATATACCATCAATTTCCATAATGTTCTTTCACTTTTTATTTTTAATGAATCATACTCCACTTATGCTTCCAATATTTATGCCTTTATAGTAAAGTTCATATCTACTTTTCAAAGTGATTGTTGCCTCACCTCTTCTTACTTCACAATATCCAGCAAGGTTCCACTTAATATTATACAATTCTTTCAATTCATGCAATCTTTTTGCTTGTGTTCATAATCAGGAGATATTTAGCATCCTCTGTCTTTGGCTGCCAACCACAGCTGTCTAAAATAAGTCATAATCAAATATTCTCTAACATGTCTATATAAAAAAAGATCACTTATGCTACTATCAGGTAATTGAGAAGAAAGACCATGATGATTGTTGATCTTAAACTCAGAGATAAAAAGTCAATAAACACACCATACTGGCTGATGTGTTTTGTTAAACAGATCATAAGTGTTCATTTACGATGACGATGACAATAATAATAATAATAATAGCTGCAATGATAAAAACAAGTAGAATTTAGGAATTTGCTCTGCTCAGCTCAGTTTCTTTAAAGATTAAAACAGAATCAAACAATATCCTTTCAGTTATCAACAAATTCTTTTCTGCAATCTGCAATTTGATTACAGAAATATATATATTTCTTTAAAGTTTCCCAATCAATAAATCACATCAATTTTCAGGTTTAAATCATCCGTAAATAATCATCATTAATTCAATTATATTTATCTCACAAATATAGTCAAAATGGCTTCTCAAAATGTAAGTTATATACTAAAGCAAAAGATTAAAATATATATACATTGAGCATGATTACATTTACCATAATTGATTTTTTTTAAAGATTTGATCACAAGAAGATAAAAGTCTTTTACTAATAACTATCAAGCTATAAAAAGTTGTGCTCTATATGCAAAACAGAATTAACATGAATTTATCAAATACATTTCTATTTATGAATAATATCCTCTTACTAAGTCTATTTTTAACATCAAAACTAAACAATTTATTTGATAACAAATTGAATCAAAGAAGATAATCTCAAAGTTATAGCAGACAAAATATAATATGTATCAAGTGTGTAGCTTCATACAAACTATATATACAATATATGTTTTTTTTCTGAATTTATTTCCCTACCAGAAAATATAATTAACTGGAAAATAAAATAATGAGTGTATTCTCCTGTGATACTTATTTATTTAAAATTGGAAACAAAATAATTAAAAACAATTATTATAGGAAAAAACAAAACAATTATTTATGCTTCCCTCCCCCAAAAAAATTATTGTTAGAAAAAAAATGATTTAGAACTAAGTAAAAAGTTCTGAAATGGTAAACACTTATTCGTTGTTTTTGTTAAACAAAAAATATATATAGTAAAAGTGGTGAAATTTTAAAAAAAATAAAAAATTACTTATTTTTTGCAATTCGTTATTTAGAAAATACAAAACAAATTATGTGACTAAGCAAAAAAATAAAAAATGAATTCAAGAATCAGAAATTTCAAAGTAAAATTAGATAAATTGATGAATTCTGTCATCACACACTTCTATTACACATCGTGGGGGGGGGGGATTCCACCAGATGTATTGCAATGATTACAAAATAGCTCAAACCTGTCAGCCAATTTACTATTCTACTCATAAGAATTAACTGTTATTATCATTATAACTCCCACTTGCTTAAGGTTTGATTATTATCTAGTGACCAAAATGCTAATATGTTGCATGCCTTACTGTATAAATTACTGTCCAATGATTTTTTGCTGCTTTTCTGCAAGTTCTGCTATCAAATATTTTTCTCACATTTTAATGCAGTGCTTGGACAAACAGATGCAGATACACTTATGATTAAATCTTTAAACATCATTCAACTGCTGATAATAAGCAATTATCTTGTTGAATTTTTAACTCTATTGTTACTGATCTAGAATTTATTCCCCATTTTTAACACATAGCAGAATCTAATAAACTACTATGAACCCCACTTGCTTTACATTTCTTATAATCTCTATGTAATTGATTATCAACTTTATTGTATATCTTCACTAGCTAGCATATGCTGATTTGCATTCTATTATGTCACTTCATGATAGGCAATTTCTATACTTGCAATGTAAAAGAAATATAGAAAACATTTCATTCTCTTTATATTTTTCTTATTTAATCTATTTTTATAATAGAAAAATATAATCTATTATTACAAGAATGAGAAATATCTATAGAATCATTGTATAATTTTTCTTCAGATATATCCCTTTTAGATTTTCAACTGAAAACTATATATATAAACTTTTTTTTTTTAAAAAAAAGTTCATATTTCTTATCAAAATGCAAACTTCTTCAGTCATTCTATTCCAAATTCATTTTTCATAAACAATTAACCATAGATCATTTACAAATGAAATGTTTTGGATAAATTAAATCTATATTACCAGTGTACAATTATTACTATCAAAACTGTTTACAAAAGAAATATAACCTGTTTGATAAGTTATTGTGATGCAAGTGTACAAAAAAATCGGTAAAGAATAATTTATAATATTTCTGCAATTAAATAAATCCTTAGTGGGTCTTTGCTATTTAATACTATGAAGTAATTTCTCAATTTTAATAAGACTCAGGATGCCTGAAAAAAATATAATTCTGTTTGTAGATATAAGACTTGCTTAGTTCAAATATCTAATAAGAAAACAATATTAAAAAATAGGTTAACATGTCTCATTAATATGTTATTTGCAAATATTAGCAGTATTTTTTTATAATAATATTCTTATTCTACTTGTCTAATGATCATAATCTGTTAACATTTCTATAATGTGAATCAATTCAAGCATTTAATATCAAAAATATAAAATGAAAATTATATTATATGATCTATAAAATTAAGTAAAATTAATAAACTATTTCATTATATTATTTATTTTAAAAGTTATCTATATTTCATAAAACTTTTTTTAATATATTTAAGTAACAATAATGAATAATTATAATGGATAACATAGTTTTTGTCTGAAAATTTGTGATGGTGGCATTTTAGTTGGTTAGATTGCTATCTTAAAATTCAATATTCAAAAATCTAAAGATCCAGGTTCAAATTCCATGCTAATACTGTCAGTGATAATGCCAGCAACATCCAAAAAAGAGAAGAGAATAATACCACTTAAAACATTGTGTTATATATTAGTCTATGTACTATTATTAACAGTTTAAACTTAAAATGGAAAATTTAAATAAAGTTTAAAATTTTCTAAAGATATTCAGTTTTCTTTCAAATAAGATTTATTATTGCAATTCACATTAGGCTATTATATAAGGAAAGAAATCAAAGGATACAAGTGAGGGAAGACGAGAATACAATGTTTTTAGAAAACCTGTGCAATATAAACTATCATAATTCTTTGCGAGTTATATTATACAAAGTCAACAATACAAATGATACTTGTGTAGATTGTATATAACTAATAATTGTATGCCATATGGCATGGTATGATCTTATCAGTCCTTAGGATCAGGTGACATGGTTACAAAATAAAAAGGAAAAAAAAACATGTTAGCCGGAAAAGTCAATAACAATTATATGGGGAAAGAAACCGCTTGACCTAGCTTGTCCTTCAAGAGTTATTATTATAGCATAATCTGCCCCCAAATCTAACTAGCCAGCCAGAATACACATGTCCGTCTATCATCCTCATTAAGTCTATCATCCTCATTAATCTTACATAAGGTCACATTCAGTTCTTGATATTAGATGATGTAAATAATCCAACAAATAATTAATAATGGATAACATATTGTAAAATTTAAGAAAAATAAATAAATATACTTCATCTTACTTTAAAATCACATTAATGTTTACAATTTAATAATTGTTTTCATTTTCATTAAGAAACTTCTTTATTTTAGTATTTTGAATTAATATTTTTGTTTTATTAATATGGTACTTACATTAGTGTTTATCATTTTCATTCCTAATGTCTTCATTATTTTAAATATTCAATATTTGAAGATCAAATATAATTCTTATCACTGTGCTTTATATTTCAAAAATACATATTATTATTTATTTAAACACGACTGAATTAAGTAAAAAGTAATAATAATTCTGAATTTCATTTTTTATTTATTTAGTGATATTGATTAGAATAATTCTGTTGCAAGCTTAAGTATCTCTTATCATTTTATAAAATGTTTTTAAATATATTCAAAATTAAATGCTCCTCTAAAATATTTACTATTATTTGAATGTGCACAAATATAAATTATATAAAACATTAAATTTTTATACTTATTTCTATTATTTGTATGTAAGTAGTACATACATAAACAATTATAAAGTCTTTCTTTTTTTTTATCATAGTAATCTCATGATATATTTTTTATTTTTTCTATTTGCAGAGTAAGATCAGTTGGTTAACTTACAATGTGAAGAGATGTAATTTTAGATAATG
Organism: Epiperipatus broadwayi; assembly: GCA_028023455.1. NCBI lineage: Eukaryota > Metazoa > Onychophora > Udeonychophora > Euonychophora > Peripatidae > Epiperipatus > Epiperipatus broadwayi. Next base: position 291,848 of record JAQFVV010000526.1, read on the forward strand.
ACTGCTGTTATTTTAATATGCAGAATACAGTATATAGATGCACAATAGTAAGGTGATATAAATGTATACACACACATACTTAAAAACAGCAAAATGCGAATGAAATAGCTGCAATAATGTGTTGGACTTCATCTACATTTCTCTCCAGCTGATATTATATATATACAAAGATATGCCTGTTTATACATACGAAATGAAAATGGGAAAATATACAATACATATATATATATATCATTGGTTAAGAAGTGTAACAAAAAAGTTAACACTTGTCAAGACTTAAAATCTGACAATATAATAAGTTATGAATCACTAAATTAATGTCATCACACATAGCAATTTACAAAAAGGTATGTAGTTGAAACATAATCATATATAATTTAAGCCAGTTTATGTTTTAAATTATTAAATACACAGGTATTTTAACAAAAAAAAAGAGGGGGGGGGGTAAATAGATATTTACATACTAACATTTAAATAAAAACATGCTAAAAATATTTTTGAAGACAAAAAAATTTTCAAAACAAATTCCTTAACATAGTTAGAATTTTGTTAAATATCAGGAAGTTTTTTCTTTTTTTTTTTTATACATGTACAAATTAATACACATAGTTTTCAGCCTAAAAACAGATCTGATAACTTAAAAATACTCTTGGCAGCAGAATACTTAGCATCTTAAAGATAAGAACACATTAAAGTTTATATTATATATGTACATTTAAAATTGAGATGCTGGAATAAATTCTGTTAAGATGGCAAACAATGGAAAACTATCATCAATAATAATCAAATGTTATCTCTTGGTCATAGAACTTTTTTGAGTAATTAAAAATATACCTTCAGGCAGAGAACTTAGCATAAATTTGACACTGTTGATAGGAGTAATCCACTACTATTTGTGAATGTTTAAAACAAAAGTGTATATGTATATACACACAGATTATTTGTAACTTGAGAGACTAAAAAATGGAAATGGAGAAATATATATTGTCATAATAGAAAAAATATATATCAGTATTATAATTAATTTGAGAAAAGAGAAGTTTATATTTACAAACACATATTTGGCAAAACAGAGATGTCATAGCTATGAGTAATCTTTTACATCTATTGACTGCAGTATCTCATTTTATAATCAAATCATTTCAAGGATTTACATTTTTTCTTATTTTTATCACCTTACTATTATTTTGTCTTATTTTCTTTTAATTTATTATTACTAATATTTATCACATTGGAGAACAGCATTAATATTGTTGATGACAGTTCAAAATAATCAAATAAATATCAAAGCATATATTTCAAACTGTGAGAGAAAACAACCTTAAGCTACTTTTGTGTAATGCAAGTATATTGATAGTCATATATATATTGCTTATAACAGTTCTTTCATATACACTTCAATGCAAACAAATTTTCTTAAAACCTTTATTTTCCTTACAGTTTCGATTGTCCAGCAGTCTTCATTGGAACTACAATATTTGAATAATATAAATACATAACCATCATTTCACACATATATAAAAAATACATATATATATCAAAATATACACATACATCCCCTTCATACATATACATATATAGATCTACATCACCCCTAGACATATACATAAATTCCATACCTACAATCTATATATACATATGCATATCCAAATACATACACATACATCTTTTAAACATATATATATACACAGATCCACATACACCCATGGACATATATATACAAATGCATATATACATTTATAAATACACATCCATATGTATACTCAACTTACATATAAATTATACATATATAAAAAAAATATACAAAATATATCCAATACATGGGGGGGGTTTGGGGATATATTTTGTATATATTTTTTTTAATATAAGTTGAGTATACGTATGGATGTGTATTTATAAATGTATACATGGATTTGTATATATATATATGTCTATGGGTGTATGTGTATCTGTGTTTATATATGTATGTTTAAAAGATGTGTAAATATTTGGATATGCATATGTATATATAGATGTAGGTATGGAATTTATATACATGTCTAGGGGTGATGTAGATTGATATATGTATGAAGGGAATATGTGTATATTTTGATATATATGTGTATTTTTTATATATATGTGAAATGATGGTTATATATTGTGCCCTTTTCTATAGGTCAGTAATAGTTCATAACAGTCAATTACTAAAAATTTTAAATTTTAGAATATGTTCTTTTGATTTATTAATTATAGTTTATCAATTATGTTATAAAGTATAATTTGAAGCTAAAGAAAGTACGTAGTATATAAAATTATAGCAAATTATTTAAAAAATAGTTATGTAAAGCTTTAAATATTGTTTCATATGGTTGTAAAAGCTGGCCATATTAAATAACACAGCTATAAATATTAAAAGTATATTTAATAAGTTCGATTTTAATAGTTTAAAACTTGTAGTAATAAATGTTATATTTTAAATTTATAAAGTCATATTTAATAAGCAAAAATTAATATCGTACATTTTAAAAATAAACTTTATGATGGTGAGAATTGTATTTAATTCTATATTTTCTAAATTGTTCTTCCAAATTTTATAATTATAATATAATAAGTATATCAATTTTATTAGTCTAGGCAGAGAAATAGATTGAAAATCGTCTGTCAAACTTATTGATCATGTGACTTGTATATTACATACGTTCACACACACGCTTGTTTGAGTTAATAATAAAGTTTAAAATATTTTGAAATTGCAGTATAGAATTGGATGGAATTGTTGCCTATCATAAAAGTAAATAGTATTAAACATTAAGTTAACTATCGTATAACATGCTTAAATGATGTAATAAAGATGAATACATTCATAATATAAAAATTAAATATTTTATTTAAATAAAAATAGATAAATTGAATATTAAAAAATGGAATAAGTTATTAAATGTTATTTTAAGAGCTATTTTAAAAGATTAAATAATTTTAATAAAATAATAATTGATTTAAAAGTAATATTTTAAATAATATTTTTTAAATTTTATTACATCATAATTTCTAATTTTGAAATTCAATTCTACTATAAACTAAAAATATGTAAATTTGTTCTCAAGCTAAAGTAAGAATTAACCAATAGGAATAGGTATTTTTACAGACTATAAATATCGTCGTAACTAAGTTATCAAGGGAGATTAATAATTAATTATTTTAGTCAAATTTTTTTGGTACTTTCTTATTGTTTATTTTGCAAAAACTAATTGATAATTTTAAAGAAGTATTTCGCAAAAGGAAAGTTTTAGAAAAAAATTATATATTTAGAAACTTCGTGGAAATGATTTTCTAATTTTTTAAAAGTTACTTGCCAGTCGTATTTTATCTAAAAGTTTAACCTAAACTTCGCAATAAAAATGGATGTACTACGAAATAAAATGGATATAAGTTGTAATGCTGAAAAAATGTTTGGAATATTTATTGATACAGCTTTATTAATATTTCACTGAAGAACTGTTTTGGTACATAAAAAACCACAGCTCGGACATCATACGGAGTTTAATGAAAAAATTGGAGATGCATTATTATTTATAAGCCTATCCAAGATTTATTTTTTAAATAGTAATAAGACAATTGTATATTGCATGAATTATTTTATATAATATTATATCAAAAGGAGTAAAATGTTATATCCTTTCTGAAGGTAACATTTTTTTTTTTTTAAAGTGATATATAAAAATACCAAACGAAAGTTTAAATGTATTAAGAAGGAAACATATATAAAAAAAATGAACACATAGTTGAATAAAAGATGGATCCATGGAAATACAAATAGTACTTAAAAGTTTATCGAATATTTTTAAAGTTAAATTAGATGGATTGATGCATCGGATACGCAGAGAATATTGGTAGAGAGGATTAAGAAGCTTCACGGGATTAATTAATATTATGATTTAATAATTATCGTCCTAAATACTAAAACCAAGGATTATTTTCTATAAATTTTATTAACTGGATTAATAATTATTTTATTTTAAACTTTAACGCGCTTGGAGGAGAACATTTTTAAAAACTCTAGAGAAAATAATAAACATTTTGGACTTATCAGGAACTATTGTCAAGAAAATATGTAATTATAGTTTTGATTCCTTTTATTTTGTTAACCTAGTTTAAATCTAAATTTTTATATAAGATTAGGAAAAACATAAAAACATTAATTTATTAATATTAAAATTTTATAATATAACAATCTAATAATTTAGCTAAAAATATTTTAATATAAAGTGTATGGGTGTGAATTTTTTTTTTATATCTGCAATGCTCAAGTGGATAAAGAAAAGCCTACTGAACACGATGACTAGATAAAGGTTATTGGTAATAATAATAACTATTGATAATTTATAATGTATGTTTTTTTTTTGTTTTCTTTAGATCATCCATAAATTGGAAGAATGAAATGTAAAAGTTTTTTACTTATATGTACCGCATTTCATACAACATTTTAAAAAAATATTATGAGATAGGATTGATTTGAAAATATGCATACGACAATTTTTTTTTTTTATTAGTGATATAATCCAACATAACAAATAATTATGTGATTCTTTTAAAATTTTCATGTTGGGATATTCAAATATTGTCTAAGTAGATTGTATATGATTAGACATATAGAATAATGAAGTGAGCAGACTTTTCTTGTGGAACAGCTAGATTGTTTAACTATTAATGAATTTTATTTATTGTTTTGTAAATGCAGATAGTTATTTATCGATGTAAGATGTGGAAAATCTTGAGAAATAATGTTGAGATAGTGGCTTGGAAGTACTATAGTTAGCAGGAAACCAAGATGATGTATATTTAAAATAGGATATGATAAGGAATGGGAATAATATTTAGTCTTGATGTGGTTATCAGCATAGTTAACATAGCCCTATGACTGATACACATTTTATTTGGACAGTGTTTATATTTCTTTAAATATTTGATGTTCTAATAAAGCTGAAGAAATAGCTTTAACATCGTCCCTGTACTAGAGGATATTAGGCAGGTAAATGTCATACCTCTTCGCACTGTACCATGATTTTGAGATATGTTAAGAGTAATACTCTAGCTTTCTTCCTTAATCCTATGCATCTGTTTTCACTATCTTTATTTCATGTAACTGCATCGTTCAGTAAGATATGTTTAAGAGAAATGATGAATAATTTAGAACTTAGGTTATGCTATCGTTTTGTATAAGATTGGTTTATTTGCTTAGAAGAAATAGGACGTTATAACTTAAAATTGAAGATCCAAAGTATCCTAAGGAAAGAAAAGAATCATAGAATATATTTTGAATTTTATTTCGGAAATGAAATATAAAATTTTTTAAATAGGGTATCTAAACAAAGATATTTTCTTTAGAGTGATAATAATTTTAAATGCTTTAGTATTTTTTTTTTAAGAGAAAAATAAGTATTGCATATTTTTAAAATACAATAGTACAAAGTAAATTATGTAAACAATATGCATAGTATATTTTTTGTTTATTGATTAGCAGAAATATATGTGATATTATACTAGTATATTTTTTGTTTATTGATTAGCAAACATTGTGTGATAAATACTAAAATCTAGTACTGAATTTTTGGATAATATTTTGTGTAACATCTTTGACTTTGCAAGATGAAATTTTTTTTAATATTTTGAGAAGTCCATACTCATTATAAAATTTTGTTTTCTATAGAATGTTTTCTAGGTATGAATTTTTTTTAAATAAGATAGTTTAGCAATATTAAGGATAAAATGCTGTTGCTAATAAAGTAGATAAATATATTTGTAATAAGTTAACTATAATGAGAAATCAAATAGTAACTTTTTTTTTTAATTTTGTCCTAAATCTAAATAAAGATATAATTGAAATATAAATTTTTTTTTATATATAACCCGATAGATCAAACTGTAAAGTAAAAAAGTTAAGGATATCCACTGTAGATAGTGTAAATAAATTGTTTATTTATTTGTTGTTAGTAATAAACTTTGTTAAATTTTGTTATTTCAAAAATTTTGTGTCAGAGTTATTTATTTCTCCACATCGCTGCATAAAATCACGATATATGCATAATAATTGAAACAAATATATAATTTTGCACAAAAGATAAATAGAGAATTATTTTACGAATTTTAAATATTTTATTGGTATTCATTATAATTAAATAATCATAATCTTACATTATTTTATTGGTCATAAATCAGTTATCACAATATTATATTAAATTATATGCTATCAGTTGCCACACATATTTTGTTTGTCAGATTATTAAAATGCTACCACGTATTTATTATATCATTACATGAAGATATAAGATCATATTATATTATTTCATTATTTTATTATGGTAATAAAATTATAGTAAAAAGAAAAGATATACAGAATTAGTTAAACAATAAAGAATATTATTACTGTTATTTATTATTATTAGTTTCAGTGTAGTAGATTATGACATAAAATCCCTTCTCATATTTTACTACCGTATTTTTAAATTAACTTAGAATAAACTTTATGAACCTGAGATTATTTTATTGAGCTAGATTATTACAAATAGAAGATTAAGATTTAATTATTAACTTAGTCTTAGTGAGTGGAAGTTATTAAAGTCATAAGAATACTATGAGTTTGTTATTTGAAATAGTAATAAGGGGGGATAGTGTTCTTATGCCATTGAGGTAGTATCCTGTGGGATATTGGCTCAATGTAATCTATCTTGTCACCTGTATTTTCACTTCAAGTCTCATGAAAATATTAAATATTTATTTAATTTATTTTTATAAACTGAACCTTATTCGTATTTTAAATTTGAGCTAGTGAAATATTTTAATTTTAATGCTGAATATTTTAGTTATTAATTATTAACTGAGATAGAACCCGTTTTATTTTATATCATATATTATCTGGAAGTGAGGATGCACGAGATGAAGGTTAGAATATATATATGTGAAATGATGGTTATGTAATTATATTATTCAAATATTGTAGCTCTGATGAAGACTGCTGGACAGTCGAAACTGAAAGGAAAATGAAGGTTTTAAGAAAATTTGTTTGCATTGAAGTGTATATGAAAGAACTGTTCTAAGCAATATATATATGAATATATGAAGATATGCAAAGAAAGTGAAAGGGAAGAATAAGAGAATATATTTTATAGTCATGAATAATAATGCATATGTTATTCATAAGACTGCCAGGACTTTAGATCATCTTGATAGATTTACCAAAAATAATAACAAAGACAAGTAATAGCTTAGGTTTTCTTGCTCATTCAATAATTTTCCTGTCAGAAAGATAAAGTATAATCAAATGAATTATGCAGACATTGGGAATATAGACATTAGAAATTATAGGGTGAGCTATAACATTATAGCAAACATCAATTATTTATCAAGTTACTTTTAAAATTATGCTTTATAAAAAAAATAATATACTTCATAATATACATTAGTCTGCTTAAAATATTTTATTAATGTTATGTATAGTAAGTGAAATAAAAATAATAATAATTATGTTTCAGTAAAATTATTATGACTGAATGTATTTAAGCCATATTCATAACAATTGTGAAGATAAGGTATAAAAAAGATAGTGAAACATTTGATCATATATAATTCAAAATTATTTCAATAATCACAATCCAGAACTCTTTGATATGGTTCATAATATTAAAATGGGTAATTTCTGCAATATCAGAAGATGCATATTTATTAACCACGTAATATGGTTATTTAGATGTCATATAGTTATATTCAATTCTCCATTGGACTTACAACCTTTTATTAAAAATACATTTAATTCTATTTGAAAAAAAGATAAGCTTCGTGCATCCAAAGAAATCTACCTATCCACATGGACTGGATCACATTATGGTTCTTAGTATAAGAAATTCATCAAAACACTCAGGAAGTCACTATTAAAAATGTAAATCAATTTATACTAGATTAATTTGTTGTCTAAATAAATTCTTTGTAAAACTTTATGTAAAATAAATTATTTTTAAAAAAATAAAATAAAATAAGAGTTCTTTCTCTACTCCAATGTCACTTATTGTAAGCTTGGGAAACAGTGTTTATTAACTAGTAATGCAATTTAATTAATCCCCAACTCCAGACTGTTTTCTGACTTTTGCCTTTATCAATGAAGATTTGGGATTCAAAGTTAAAACTAATGCAATTCGGCATCTGCAAATTGTCTTTAATTACTTTTTAACATTAAGCTAATAATCTGAAATTTTAAAAAAACCTTAATATTTTAAATCCAAATCAGTAACAAATCAGGTCAATAACTATATTTTAGTAGTTTTAATTTTAGATACCTTTTTTCTCTGACTACTAATGTTAGAACAAGCAGGTCCAACCGTTAGAGTTCTCTGAACTTCAGGCTATTAATCTGATGCTTTAAAAAGGATTTTGATGTAGCTACTATATGCATAATTACATTGGTTCCTGCTTTAAATACCATATACTCACTAGTAAAGACAAAACCCAGAAATGGATCTAGGAATAAGAATGATATTGCACTATCATTTGATAACTATTGATTACTCAAGCTCCCAATATGTGGGTGATATAGTAGAGAAAGAAAAATTGCTTTTACAAGTTGAAAGAATTAAAAAATATTGGGTTGTTATTAAAATAAAATTATATAACAACCAAATTTTGAATAACAATGCATAGCAATACAAAACTTGCACAAATGGTTTCAAGGAAAACTTCAATTATACAAAACTTAACATTATTATCCACATAGCACAAATAGGCTTTATTTGAAAATATGAAAGATAGAATTCACACAATTATTAAATGTGATGTCTTTTAAGCCAATAAACAATCATAATTGCATTCTGGATAGGCAGAAATTATAATTAATTCTTTTTTTTTTTTTATAAAGCGTGTGATTAATATCTATATATTTGTAAAAAAAGTATGAAATTCACAATTATTAATATATTGACTTCTATCCAATTAATAAGCATATGCATAAAAATGCACTTCTTTATAATAAAAATTATTTTTATTTACCATTGTCAAACTCACTCCACTCACAACTTTGACACTATCCACCTCAGATAACTACAATAATGATTATTATTAATCATTTTTCTAAACTAGAGATTATCTCTATCATAGATATAAACTTTAAACCTCAGTTAAAGATTAATATATCTGACTTTTTTCATTTTAAACATTCACGCACATGTAGTTATTCATCTTTCTCTTTCCCATCTGTAATATCTTTATAGATATATTAAACAACCTCCATACTTCCCCATTTATTTTAAATTCATATAGTTGTTTAATATATCTATAAAAATTATTTATGTATTAATTACATTAGTAAATAAAAATTGTTACAACCAGATTCAAATCTGGATAAAGAAAATGTAATACTAATTTGATAGTTTCATTTAAAATAAAAATTAAACTAATGTCAATTTTGTGAATCACATTTTAAACATTCTAACTATTGAATCATCAATAGTATAATATTAGGTGTCAACATATCATAAAAAATAGACAATGCTAAAATACTCTAGTAAATATGTAAAAGTGGGTGACAATTCTTTCAAAAGTAATACTCAATATGAGATTATAACATGCAATTTGAAACATGACACATGTAAGCAAATTTTTATATCTTGATTTTTTTTTAATACTGGATCTACAACAAGTACAGTATAACATAATTGATACTAAGTTTTAATTCTGAAAAAAATACTGATTCCTTTTATATTTAGGTTACTCTAAATGACATTTTTATTTATGATTTTCTTTTTATTTATAATGTCAATATTAGCATTTCCTAAAAAAAACTCTATTCCTTATTAGTAAAGCTCAGTAAGAGATTATGACTTGCAATATGAAGCTTGGCTTTGGTAAGCAAATTTTACATTTTGGCATCTTATTTTTTCAATTGTTCTGGACCTACAGCAGTTATAGCAGAACTGAATTTTACTTCAACTAACATCTATTCAAGAATTTTTGTAGTCTTGAAGAATTATGGAAAGATTGTCTTGATTTAGATTTTGACTGAATACTAGATTAAAAAATTTTATGATCAGGTAATCCATGGAAATCTAGTTACCAATTAAACTCAATGCACTTGTGATTATTATTTTTTTAAATCTCAAAAGTAAAAATCAATTTTAAAAAATTAAAACCACTAAATATATTTTTTAATTATTTGGATTAATTTGAAATACAGAAGGAAAACTAAATGCACAATTACCCTATAATTGGATGTTCAGGTGGTCATGTGATGCTTGAGCCTCCAAGTAGTAGATTGAACACAAATTCATTCAAAAGATCAAATTTACTTTTTTTTTTTATACTCACTTGTGAATCAATCCAGTAAACTTTTAACTTGAGCTCAATAATTTACCACTTTAGTAAAGCTTACATTCTAAAGACAAAACATGAAATTGCATTAACAATACCCTAAACAGTTTACTCAAATATATATATAACTATTTTGATGTAAACTGAGGGAGAAAAAAAGTCAGCTAACCAATTTAGATGGAAAGTATCAGATTTTATCATTTTGATGTTGGAGTGTCAATTGACATCATAGATGAGTAATTCTATTCTGAAACATTAATATTTTAATACAATTCCCTCTGTGAAAACTTTTTTTTTTTTTTAATAAAATAATGTCACCTTAAACTATATACAATATTATACATATAATTTAAATATCTTGAAATAAAATAAATCATTTGAAACATGCAATTTGATTAATTATGATTACATTTTTTTACATTAATAATGCATCAGTTGAGATGGTTTTAATCTTATTTTGATTTAGTTTTATTCTATTAATATCTTTCTGGCTTCTACTTTAAAAAAAGACAAGTTTCTTGGGTGACCCTTCTATATTAAAAATAACTATTAAATATATTTAGATTAAATTTCATAAATTTTATTTATGTGAATAAATTTTCTAAACACACTTCCATTTCAACACACAAATATTATATGTGGGTGTGTGCATGTAAGCATATAATTAATAAGTGAAAGCAGTTAAATTTTAAGTCTTCCCTGTGATCAAACAAGAGACTAATACCTGATGGTTGTCATTTGTAAGGTGACTACAGGTCTCCAATATATTAAAACTATTTCAAAATAAAATTTTCTGATAAAAAAATACCAAAATAAAAATATTAAATATTATCATTAGTAAATTTGAAAGCAAAATGTTTTAATTTTCATCTTCTTCTACAAAGTTAAAATATAAAACATTTTACAATTGGTTTTCTTTCATTGGTATAGTAATAATCAAAACTATAAATGAAAAGAAATTGTAATTCAGACATTTCCACATTCTATGGAATTTTAAAAAAAAAAAAAATCCATCAAAAAATTAAATTGATTATGTACTCTACATTGTATCCACACACTTTTCAAAAGCAGACTGACTGGTGTGACAATCATGTCCATCAACTTTTCTGAGCATTATAATTATTTCCAATAAATAAAATTTGCCATGTATATTGAAAATACATTCTACTTCAATCTAGTCATCTGGCCTTCAAATGAAGGGTTCATTTAATCAAAAATCATGGTAATAGAGTGTTTTGACTTTTAAATTTTCTCAGGTCTCCAAATATAATAATGATTACCATTTCACAGTAACAATGTGCAACTGTAACATTAATACATCAATATATTTTTCTTCATACCAGCTCATTTACAATAGTGATCAGATTGAAAGAATATTTAACAAGCATCATGAGTGTGCAAAAAGGAATGAGAGATATAACAACAAATACAGAAAAGTAATCTTATTAGGCAAATATATACCTTAAATAAACTTATTAAGACAACTTATTAAAATGCTTAAAAATAAAGATAATAAAAAGATTTGTTATTTGTGGAGTCATAAGACAATCATTCAGAGACCAGAAATGACAAAATTCACAATCCAAGAACCTATAGCTCTTCAATCTGCCATTCTGTCATTGCATTAATCCACAAAAGGAATTAATTTGTCTTTATAATTTGAACTAGTTTTTTTTTAAAAAAATCTAATCAATAGTTTATCATATAAGTTTGACATTTCCCATACATTAGTAAGATAAATTTCATCATTATTTTTTAACAAATAACTTTTTTATATATATTTGCTTTGTAAAACAAAATTATTCCAGAATTTTTTGTATTTGACTTCTTACAAAAACCAAAATATATAATAAAAAAGTTATCTTTAAAAAAAAATACATTAAAGATTGTTAGGAAGTATCAGATAAAAAATAATCATTGTGATTTCACTGCCATTTAAATTCCATCCTGATATCAGTATATTAAAAAATACACAAATTTTTAAAAATATCAAAAAAAATATTTTTCAATTTTATTGAGAAATAAATATATATACTATACAGGGACTACTTTTGCAATCAATAATATAAATAAACTATACATACATACACTTATGTTATATTCATTCCAACATTCATATTATATAGACCTGAAGGTCAGATTTTAATTTTGATAATCAAAATCAAATATTATACACTTTCCTAATATGTAAATTTATAATAGAAAAAAATAAGTTACCTCAAAAGCTATAAGTCACTTCATAACTTCTACAAATAAACATTATATATCTAGAATATATGTTTGTACATAATCATTAAATTTTTACATAGAGAACTGTTAAAGAAATACCCAATTTACTAAAGTGATTATTATAGCACAAGAAAAATATAAAAAAATCAAATATTTTTAAATACATAATTTACTTTATTTGATTTTTTCTTTTTCAGTAAACATTCTTAATTAATAAAATTATTAAACAGAATTAAAAAATACTAGACCTGTGTGATTATAAATAAAAGTAAATAAGAACTAGAAATCAAAATATATGATAATAAGCACATGAACAATAAAAGTCAAACCTAAATTATTTACTATTAAAATAATAGATATTTCAATAATCACTTAAAGTGGTTAAAACAATTATTAAATTAATAATGTAATCAAAATTTTTACTTAATATATACATGTCTGGATGAAAAATATATATGAATATATATGTAAAAATTAAAATAAAAAAAATGTATTAGAAATAAATGTTCTTGAGCTTTCATAATATTATGCAAACAAAATAAAAGCATGCAGTACTTATGTTCAGATGTAGTATAAGAATATTTCTAAACATGAATACCACCACATGCTTTTTTTGTTTTGGTGGCATAATGTCAAGAATACTGTGAAATCTGAAAAAAAATACTTTTTATCTTCTCCCAATAGTGTGTAAATAAAAGGAATCCTTTAAATATATATATATTTCTACTTTTTAGTCTTATAAGAAAGTTTAGATATGATTAAATACCAGTAGATGGTAGATCTGTAAAGTCTACTGAATCTCATAAAATTAAAAATTTAAACGTTACACACGTTTTTGCTAAAATTGTTTGCAAACTCTAAAAAAATATATACTGTCATCAGGAATACATATGTGTGTGGAAAGTGAGTGGAATTGTATTGCAATTTCTCAGAAAGATAGACAAATAAACAAAGCAAGTTAATGTTTATAATTATAAAAATAATGATGAAATCTAATAAAAAATTTCAACTATTACAAATGTTATAATGTTATTTCTTAATTTTATTAAAGTATTATTATTAAGTTTAACTAATAGTTAATCTCTTAAAAAAAAAAAAACTAGCTATATATTCAACTAGAAATTTCTACAACTTGCTACTTTAATAAAAAATCAAAACCTATAAAATAATATGCTTTTTTTTTTTTTTTTTGCTTAAAAACAATTTAAACAATGGATCTCTACCTGAAGTAGAAAGGAAATTTAAGGTTATAATTTTAAAATAATGACTTTACAACATATAAGATTTCATTTGTTCATTCATCATGCTCTTTTTCAATGTTTCAGCTGAGCGACATCTAATATTAAACATCAATACTAAATATGAAGTTATTAGAAAGCAAATAGTTTTTTAATTTTATAATAAAATTAAATCATCAAAAAAAATAGTAACTGGTAAAGAAAGCAAAATCATATTATGGATACTTATCAAGATTCTATTATATTGAATAATTATCAACCCAAAATCTTCAACTCAAATGTAAACTAAAGAGAAGAAAAACTAAAATGTAACATTTTGAACATTTTATCTAAAAGAATATGTAAAATAAAAAATAAAATCACTCTTTTTTATTTTTATTAAATCAGTTTTTTAATATAATTATTTAATTTGCTTATTTGTTTATTATATAATCTGGAAAAAAACAAATATATTTTAACATTCAATTAATTATCATATCAAAATATAATTGTTTATTGTAAGTTTTTAATTGGAACTCATCTTATAGCTAAAGACGCCATTCTATGGCGCGGTTTTCGCGCCAAAACACATAAAAATGCTGTTTCTGCAGCCAACACGTTCGAACCTGTGTTTTCTATAATACAACTTTTTTGTTGTGCTACAGAATGCAGGCCGCTATGTCGCGTCGCAGTACAGCATGTATGTCACATCGCAGCAATTACATTTTCCGAATTCACACAGTTTATAAAATAGTTACGGCTTGATGAGAGCTTGTATTTGAATTGGATGGAAATGTTGTTTTCATTGGATTTTTTTTTATTTTGAAGTATTGAAATGTTCAGATTTTTTAAAGTAATAATTCTAAGACTTTTTACAACGTACTGTATTGAAGTTTTAATTGGGAAAATGTTAAATATCTATGTTTTTAGTGAGTTGCAATTAGGTAATGCGTCAAGTAACGTACTGTTTGTAACATTCCACGAGACAAAGAAGAGCGGTACCAAAAAATATACAGTAAGAAAAGTACAAATATACACGATTTTTTGTAAATTTCATAAAAAGCAAATATTATAAACATGTTTAATAAGTAAAGAAGACATTTGTATGTGTTTGTTGTTGTTTAAAAAAGTTTGAGTTTCTTTATTTTGTTCGAGTACGGTTACGATTTTGAATTTTTTTATTTTAGCATTACAAACAACAGAACATTAACCTAAAACTAACCCTAAAACTAACCCTAAACCTAACCGTAACAACTTTTACTTTTTATTGTCATTCTATTTGAAGTAAAAAATATCCGTAATATCTCTTTTTACTTAAACAACAACAAAAAAAATAGTTGTGACACAAGTAAAAAAATATCCGATAGAAAATTGATATAAAAAAGCCATAACACAAGTAAAAAAATATCCGATAGAAAATTTATAAAAAAAAAAAGCCGTAACACAATTAAAAAAATATACGATAGAAAAACACGAATCAAATTGTAATTTGTTGATTTTATTTTACATTTATTATTATCATTTAAATTGTATACGTTAATAAAAAATAATATTTATAAAAGACGATTTTGTTTTGTTTTTATTTTTGCATTACAAAAAAGCACAGAAAAATTATTATAATCAATGGCCCGGGAATGGTCATATTTTATAGTTTTAGCGTGAAAACGGCGCCATCCAACGGCATCTTTATCTATAAGACAAACACCTTTTAATTTAAATAATATCCAGTTTTAAAATCTGCTTATTTCAACACATGAATAAATATAGGACTATTCTAGTCATCTAGGTAAAAATGTTTATTGTATTTTTATGTATCCATGAGATAAATTTTAAAGCCAACAATTTATATTTCTTTGATTAAGCATGATTGCATTAAAAATTAATTTAAAATCTCAATAATTAAATAATCAGGAGGAGAAATACATAGTATAATTTAAAATTAATCCCTGGTATTAAATACTTTGAATAAAAACACTAGTTTAGAGGCTCTATGGTTCCCAGTCTATTTTTAAACCTTAAGTGAATTAAATCAAAACAGGAAAAAAAAATCTACTAGCTAATGATAGTCGAGCAGTCTCAAATTGTTCAATAATGAGGAATAAATTACAATTTTCAATTGTGATATTATCAATTTATTAAAAATGATCCCTGGAACAATGGAGCTTATATCTGGATTTCCACTATTCATGGTAGTAAAAAATAACTCTTACTTGCAAAATCAAATTCTAATTTCTGTTTGTCTTCACTTAGTCCAGTTTAGTGTCATTGAATTATTTAAATGAAGCATGTATGCAAAAAAAAAAAGGAGCTAACCTTAAAGCTATATTACACTGATTATAAATTTCATTTTAAGATTCTTATTTTGTGACACATACCATATATGTCTTTTACTTCCATCATACATAAGATGATGTTTTTAATACTTCAGCAAGAGCCTCAGTAAAAAAGACTTTAAAGTGCAAATCAGATCAAACTTTTCTCTTAAGTATAATAGATGGCAATTTTTACTTATACTTTATTACAATTATTGTAGTAGATTTTTAGAAGTGTAATTCAGCCATTAATGTAAACATTCAACAATCCACTATAATGTTTTTTAAAAGTACAGTTCAACTTTTAATGTAAACATACAACAATATTTAGCATGACAAATTTCAAGTATCTTATGAATTGACTTGAAGAAAGTAGATAACAAAATCACTGGGATTTGAAAACTATAATAATTATCTCAAAAATTCAAACAATATGCAGAATACTTCACAGGTTATCACATTAAAGTCTTTATGGTTTTCTAGCAATTCATTTGTCTGTAAAACTTTAAGAGCATTATGTCATAATAAAACGTGCAAACCATTTCAATTTTTTTTCATATTCTGATGTATGTGTATTCCCTAATGTGCTGGGCTATCTACCTAATATCACCTTAAAATATTAAGTCAATGTGGACATTAGGTTTTGTGCATGGTGTAGATATTAAATGAATGGATTCACTGAATAAAGAAAGCATCTACTTTTTTAAAAATATTAATAAATGAAATAGAGAGTTAATTGAAATACTGAATATACTTTGTAAGTAAGCTATTTCTTTGAATAATTATGACAACCTTATGAAATTTAATTGTACTTGTATATTATCCTATCTAGCAAGCTTACCAGCCCTTTTTTAATTATTATTATTATACAATTTCAGGGATCTACCAGTGTTTTTGCTGAGGCGTTTTTCCAGTTTTATTTTACCAAATATGTGTTGGTTAAGTTTTAAAAAATTAATAAATCGATTATTTTTATTTCAATTTTTTATCTATATTATAATGTGTAAATGTTTACATTCAACATCTTTATTTTTGTCACTATCATTTTGGCAAAATGATAAAAGTTTTGAATAACATTAGGAGGTGTTTTAAAATCGAGCAAATAGATTGTGTTATTTTTAATTTAGATTTAGTAATTTTTGATCATACCAAGTTCATTATTATGAAGTCATTTTTTTCTGTAAATAAACAATTATGCTAACTAAATTACAATATGATGATTAATAAATATAGTTTTACTTCTGAATATTATGTAAACAAAACACTTATTTATAAGTAAGTTTTAGTCGAGAAGATATAAATTAAATATTAATATCAATAGGCTTAATGTTTTCAAGGATCCATGCCTCATAATCATAGCCATCATAAAAAATATATAATAAAATATATGGAAAGATATTTAAATAAGCCAGTGTTACGTAGTCCATTTCTTCGAGATCTCAAAGCAAGTATCTTTTCTATTGATAGTATGGATGTTTCCATTAATGTAGAATGCTGCTTTTATTTTTTTTCTCTTATGATCATTTGATTCTGAGCATAAGATTGTGGGATTGGTAGGTGAAGATGATTGTTATTTTTGCTGCAAACAAAGTACTGTTAGTAAAAATTTTAATCCATAAAAGTGAGTAAATAGAGTGTACAGTTTTTAAACTAATGTACATATTTTAAAATTTAATATGATATTAAAAAAATATCTTTTAAATATTTTCAAATAAAACAACTTTTCTAGCAACTAATATTTTCAGTTAAAAGTTAAATAGATAGCCTAATACTTATCATAGAAAAAGAAAATATTTTGAGAATTTAATATTTTTAATATAAAAAGTGAATTTTGCAATTAATTCTAAAATTTATCTTCAAAAATAGTTCTTATAAGGGAAAAAAATAAGACCGATTAATACTAAAATAATAGATTAAAAATAATACACTTTTCATCATCACTGTTGGCTTCTTTGAATTTTTCTAAATAATTATTCATTCTGTGTATTTGATCTTGCAATTCGTATCCATATTTTTTGCACTTGGCTCTACATCTTTCTCTGCTCTCATTTTTATCTTATCAAAAAAGAGCCAGAATAAGTCATTCTTTTCTCCATATATTTCACTGCATTAATTTAATCCACTCAAATAAAAAACACACATGATAAGGATATGGAATAATACCAGGAGGGGTGGAGGTTCTCATTATATCTACAAAAAGAGCTTATTCAATTGCTGGTTTGGGAAATCATATTGACAAGTTGTTAGCTTATACATAATAATAGTATAGGACTGCATTTTCAAAGCACTAAATAAGAAAATTATATGTCAAATAAAAATGCAGTTTAAATGTTATGGCCATATTAGCTTAGATAACAATTGTTCTTTTTTTTTAAAAAAAAAGTGTTGTTTTAAAACAAATTATGATTTAACTTGAACAGCATTTCTTGCACTATAAAATAAAGCAATTTAAAAGAAGCTACATACACTGTATATTAGTCTAACAATGAATAACTGTCAATAAACTGTTAAAATTGAAATGTTTAAATTCAAACAGCCATTGTTTTCCAGTTATAGAAAAGTAAATAGTAATAGAAGACCTTTTAAAATGTAACCAATAAAGAGTTCAAAAGGTTTTTTAAAAAAAATTGTTTTAAATGATGATTTAAAACATAATTTACATCATTATCATTTTCAACCATTATCAATCTACTACATCAAAGTGGTTAACACAGTTGAATCCTTTTGCAATTCAAATGCTATTAAACAGCTTCAAAAAAAAACAAAAATTAGAATTCATTAATTGATCATGTTAGCTAAACTATCAGATAATTAGCAACTATATATAACACAAATCTATTCCATGTGATCTGCAAGCATAATTTCATATTTAAATGATTTTGTTCTATCCATTAAAATTAGAAATATGCATTCTAAAAGAAATGATTATATTTTATCAAAATTAAAAATATCAAATAATAGTTTATGCTATTTTTTTTCTGAGTCGGTGATTATTATAAACCCAGAAACTACTTTTGATTTGCTATGGTAACTTAGGACCTGTACTTCAAACTGACATTGATTGCATATGTTTAGTATGATTTAGAGATAAAAAGAGGGAAAATTCTGTCTGACTCAACTTATAAAATGATGTGCAAAAGCATTAATTTATTTTTTTTAAATGTCTTTTTTTTCACAAGAGCCACAAAATTAGGCAATAACATTTTATTAGCAGTAGTATTTAGCTACTAATAAATAATTTCAAAAAATTACTATTTAGATTCAGTTTTGGCTGGGTCAATGATGGGAAGAAATATATTTTTTTACACAATTGATTTTATATAATAATGGATGCCACATAAAAATAAAAGATGAAGATATTTTCTTATCTATATTGGAATGAACAATGTATTATTTATTTCAGTGTTAGTATGTGGTTTTCCATATGGGTAAGAATTTTTTTAAAAATTAAAAAAAACATGTAAAACTCTCTTGTCAAAGAATATATTGCAAATAACACAATTAGATAAAAGATTTTTAAAAAAATTCAGGCAATTAAAGTGTTACGCAAATTAATCAACTTAAATTTAAAAAAAAAAAACAACCGGAATGGGCTGTTAAAAAACAGAAAGGAAAAGATATAAAATCAATTTTTCTTATTGCATTCATTCTGGATTCTCACTTTATTATAACATTGGATCCCATTATAGTTAGCGAGTAAGAGAGGGAAAAAAACACCATCTGCTAATCTAATCTGGACATCTGAAAAACTTAACATACTATTTTGAAAAAATCTGGTTAAAATGAAGAAAGAAATAACAATTGCAAAGCTAAGATTGCTAAAATATATCATGGCACATATGCAATGTTTAATACTACATTTAAAAAAACTATTAGACTTTGTCTTAACTATTTTAAGTTTACATTTAATACTAATATGCTATTAATTTTATTTTATGGAATTATATAAAAACAGAAAACAAAAGTTTAAAAATAATAATAATTAAAGTTAGTTGCATTTTAATGCAGCTAAAGTAAACAAACAAAAGATCTGCTATGAATTATATATGCATGTTATGTTAACACTTTGTAGAGAACTTTTCTTTTAATATGTGTTAACCAAATGCTATTTTGTAAAAATTATCAGTTAAAAAAAAATAAATAAATAATGATAATAACAGATACAATATTCATTTTAAATGTAATGTATCACACATAAATCATCCAAGTGTTAAATAATTAGAGTAAATAATTATTAATAACTTTAAATTAATAATTTAATTGTATCCATTGAATTCATTTGTCCACAGTCAACTCTGCAATTGATTGCTGACAATTAGATTTTGTGTAGGTAAACTTATAGTATATATATGCAGTTGTGTTCACTGTTGAATAATTTGAATATATCTGTATCCGTATGGGCGGATTCAATCCTATTTTGTTTTTAAAAATTAATGGATTGAATTCAAAAGTCATAATTTTATTAAATCAGGATTTGAATCTAAAAATGGCCATCCCTTACAGTTACTATCATAGAAAGGCACAGTGGTTATGTTTATCCAGTATTAAGTATATGCATATGTTGATACTAAGAAAATTAAGAGTCAAGTAAATATCATATTTATAGGTTTATCAGCAAGTAGTTATATTTTAAGTTTATTAGAATTTGGGATTCACTGGACAGCAAATGTACTCAATTATATAATTGCATTAATATTATAATATAAGTGAAGATTAAAACTAAATTTAGCAAAGAAATCTTGAACATTTTATAAGTAATTATTATTTTCCGGCATGCACACAAAATAAAACAATAATATCTAAGAAATTGGAGCTTTGTTAAAAGAAAAGTAAGTTCTATGTTTACTGGCAATTATATTTTGTAATCAAACAATTATTATCATGATGTGTTAGGTTCTTTAATGTAATATTATGATCTACATTCATTCAACTGGAGTAACTTAAGTTTACCATGATCTAGCCAGGTATTGCAAATAGGGGCTGTATATAGTAGTCATTATTCTATTAAGCAAAATATTAAAAATATATGTGCTGATCTATTTTCTGATGTTTGAAGTCAGATAGTGCCCATATAAATTATATAAATTTTTAAAAAAATTGTAAATCATTGAAATATGTTTAGTCTGATCATTACAATATATATATATATAACCAATCAAATTAATTCACTCCATTTTTGAATTACAATCTATAATCTCATAAATTAATAATCTAGTAGAAAGTATATCAGATTAACCTCATTAAATATATATTTAATGGATGTGAACTAAAGACTTAAACATCTGAATCTAACAATCAAAAACAAAAGCCTGATATTTTATTTAAATATTGTAATTGCAGATAGATTGGTTTTAAAGCTTGAACATGACACTAATATTCCTATTAGAAACAATAGTCAGATTTCTTATTTAAATACCATGATTGTATACTGGTCAGTTATTAATGCTTGAATATTTTTTTTACAAATGAATTAAATAATCTCCACACCAACATTCATTTTTTTTGAAATCATAAAAATAAAGATACAATAAAAGATCAATGATCCCCAAGAATCAGTCAATATACAATCATAATGTTTAAACAGAAAAGAGGGTTAATGTTTCTGATGGAAAAATTCATGAGTTTAAGCTCTAATTCACTTGAAAATTGGAGATTACTATATATATAGTGAGAGAAGTTAGTTTGATATCTTTTTCACAAAATCAATAGCTTATGAGATTATGAAATGAAAATAAAGAATATTATGAATTTGACTGGTGCTTAGTACTTATCATCTATGTAAATAAACAATTACAGCTGAATTGTGTAGAATGGAGCTTAGTTGTTAGCTCTGCTAATAAAAAGTTAATCCTTCAAAATCAATATCATATGTACCTATTCTTATTTTAGTTTTTCAATAGTTAAACTGTAATAGAAGCTTGATAATATTTTCTTAAATATATTTATCCAAAAAAATATCAATTTACCACATATTTAAAATCATTTATTTCCATATAATAATAAGTAATAAGACTGAATTGTGAAACTTGATATAATTATGCATTCTACTATTATAAGGTTTCAAATAGATACCAAAATCTGAGTGAATTAAGGATATCTTTTCTCTCATTCTTTCTCTTTAGTGCCTAAAAGATTTAATATAAAAAATTCAAAAAATACTTGTTAAATAACAACGTGAGGTTCAGAAAATAGTAACAATAATGATATCTACTAGGTATATAAGATAAAAATAAATAAATACATAAAGATGAGTTAAATTAAAAAGTAAATACAGTACAACAATTTTTAAAAAAAAAACAATAAGTTGCATAGGTTATAAAGAAAAGACAATCATGAAAAAAAAAAAACACCTCGAAAGTTAAGAGATATAATTAATCACCCAATTAAAAACAGAAACTCATTAGAATAAAAAATTAATGAGAAAAACAAAATATTTTGCACTGAGATTAGTTCTTTTATGGATCTAAAATATAATCAGTAGAAAAAAAGTTTTTGACATGTGACTATGGAAATAATGAAAAAATAAATAAAGTAAATGTATAGAGTTATTAAAACAAGTTGAAAGAATCATTTTGAAAGATATATTAAATAAGACCATAAATAAGAAAGAAAAAAAAAGATGGAAACAGTAATATTAATTTGAACTTTAAAGTTTGAGACATACGAGATTATAACAGATATACAGAAACATAATAAAGTAAATTTCTTAAAAAGAAACTAAAATCTACAAAAAAAAGCAAATCCACACAACTAAAAAGTATTGTTTGATCAAAAAATTATTAATACTTGATTATCACATCAACTTTTATTTTCAGCAGAAAATTAAATATGCAATTATAAAAAGTGATTATCATAGTTAAGCAACTGATCTAAGATTGTCCTAGACTTTTTGGTATTTACAGACCATTTAAAATTTTATTAGTTTTCAGCCAATAGTTTAAGGCAATTTTTTCACAAAATAATTTATTACTTTTATGTTTATATATGTGTGTAATATTCAAATTGATATTGAAGCAGTCAATCTTAGCCCCAGATTGAACTTCACTATTTTACCACTTAACCCACATTTCATCCTGCTCCTTTTAGTCATAAGTATATGTTACATGTATATTTCTGAGAAGCATCTATATAAGATTTATAAATGTAAATCTTAAATAAAAATTTCTTTAATTATTGTAATATTAACTTCAATAGATGCGGCTCCGACATATACATATATTACAGGAGCATATATATATAATTATCAATATTAAATATTTTAAATGATTTTTTATCTTTAAAATTATATTTTACTTTATTTTGTAATTATTTTCTTTATATAATTACATAAAAATTCAAGATGGAAGATGCAACCATTAACTGTCTAAAAGTAATTAAAAGGGTGAAAACATTATACTGCTTCAGGGTTTTAAAATAAATTTTAATCAAAGTTTTAATGAAAGTAAAATTAAAACAAAGCTAATGGATTTTAATTTAGCTGCAAACATTTTTGCCAAATCTATTTCCAATCTGGAAATTGATTTGGATTTATTTTTGGACAGTTATCTAGCAATTGCATGTCCAATAACAATACAGAAAATATTTCTGTAGATTAAGGATTCCATTTGAGTTAGGAATTTTAACTAAAAGCATTCTTTAAATAATTAAAAAGTTGTATAAATAGGGTTGATAATCTATTGTGTTAAGAGTTTGGTCTACTAATGCTAACCTACTGCACGTCCTTTGATTTTTTGAAATGGTTTTTGAGTAGAGGAACCCAAACCGCCTTTCCCTCAATCTTCAGCCTGTTTCTTCACTATGCAGTGGTATAGTTCTTTCCAATCAAGTGCCCGTGCCATTAGAGAACCGCCAAGGCCAAGAAAAATGCCTTCAACTTAATTAGAATCTGCCTGCCCCGAAAGTCAAAAAATGCCACCTCCACATAAGATTCGTCCGTACTTCATTCCGGAGGATCTTGGCGTAACAAGCCCAAAGTCATTGTAATCGTCTTACCTAAATTCTAACTACTGAATCTTAAAATTTAATGCTTTTCTTATATTGAATCTCTTTTAACTCGCTAACCGGCGAGTATGTTAAACTAACTTCTTTGTATCGATTCTCTACAACCTAAACTAGCCCTAATGTATAATTCTTCATCCAACTCACGCTTATTATTATTCCTATAATTTAGTACGTTTATAATTTTTTATTGATATTTTTATATCTTTTGCTTTATTTCTATATGTAAATGTCAATTAAACCCAGTCTTACAAGCTTCATCTATATCCCACTGTAGAATAGAGGGGGGGGGGAATAATCAATTATTTCATGTTATTTATTTCTAAATAGCTCGTAAGATTGAGTTTCTCTTTTAAATGAATATGCATTAAAATATTTTATCGTAAATTTATACAAGATGTATAAATACTTTTCCAATCTGGGTGAATCATGGTGTCTGTTAATTTTATTTGATTTCTTTATTTTAATCATCATTGCCAAAAGGCTGGCGACCCATTCCATTTTGTTAGTCGCACTCTGAAGTGCGTGGATTTATTTCTTTTATGTATGTTAAACAAAATGGGATTGATTCAAGAAGTGGGAGAAATGCATGCTTTATTAATTATAATTTTAATTATGCATTAATGATTTTATCGTATATGGGTCATTATTTAAACATATTACATATTTATTAAACTATTTAAGTCTTTATTGCAGTATTTAAATCAAATAATTTCATAATACTCGCATTGCTGGTATATGTCAGAATTTATTAATGAGTCACATTGTGCTCTGATCGGGTTCATCCGTATGTCATTTCAGAGGATCTCAATCTTTCTTGTTTGTCATTCTTCTCTCAAAGTATATGTTCTTATATTGCTCGTATCCATCCGCACCTCATTCCGGAGGATATCGAAGCCTTCCGTCATCTTAGTGTTCTCGTTCGAAACAGGGATATAAGTCTATGCCCTGGAACAAGCAGGTTAGTGTAATTGAAGCTATGCATGGATTACCTTACACTGGACCATAGCAACTTCCTACCTACCTCTCCATTTAGGTATCGCTCCACTTGAAGTGGCCATACTGTATTAAAATAGAATGATGAAGTTTTCTCAGCCGAAGTTGCTATACTTTCACTGACATATATGCTAGCACCGCAATTCCTTATATTTCGTTTCCCAGTCTGTTTAATAAAATAAATTGTAATGACATGTGATAATGAAGCATTTATCTCTTTAAATATTGTTCGTTGGAGTTTTAACGTTCTGAAGCTGCCCTTTCCTTCTTTTAAATAAGCCATTACCGTATTTATAGTTTTGCAATATTTGATCTTTAAATGTTGAAAATGTATAATATCTGTTGTTAGTATACTTACAAATCCTAATGTATTCTAGTTAAGTATTCTAAATAAATGCTATAAATACAAAATAAACCTATGTATCATAATGCCAAGGGCATTCTATCTAATTTATATAAATAGCAAAATTATCGTACCTCAATGTGTAGAACGTCCACCAACCACCCAGATAAATATTTTCTGTAACGTTAAATAAAATCTGATTTACAAATATACGTTATGTATTGTAATATCGCACTAGATTGATACCTGTCAATCTGAAGCTAATTGATTCAAGATTGTCAAATGTTTATAAAGTTTAAATTGCGTCAAGTTGGTCATATATATAATCATCTTAAGTTTTGTTATAATAAATATTCATATTTAAACTTAATCCCATGAGTTCGAATCTTATGAATATATCTATACATGTTTTAAATTATATCTTGGGTTCACTCAAACTCTCATTATCATAATAATCAGCTGAGTTCTCATGCAAAACATTGTAGTACCGGGCCTGGAAATAATGAATTTGTGGTATCACCGTAGGGGTTGTCCATATACAAATTTGGGAAATGGGCAAATAGGTTAAAATTCATGATTGCTTCTGATATGTGTATCTTGGGATTGATTGGATTTGGGGTAATTTTGCTCAGATTCTAGATTTTGTTAGATGGACATACATTTTCCACCGGTAGAATATATATTAAATACAATAATATTCATATAATTTAACTTATTCTATTAGAATAATTAATTAGTATTCTATTAGAATACTAATAAAGTAAGTTAAATTTATATGAATATTACTGTAGTTAATATATATCAATTTGAATATTATATATATTTTCAAAAGAATACAGACAACAAACTTAATATATTATTTATGTGTGTGTGTGTATGTAATAAATAATAATAAACATTAGCAGCATAATAATAATTAAAACAATAAGCATCACAGACTTTCCAGCTTATAGTAATTAGCAATAATGAACAATTTGTCACCTTTAGAAGGAGAAGATATCAATCTTCATAATTGTTTTCTGGCTTTTAGACTTTTCAGTAGAAAACACTAATTCAGTCAGGACTAATCCAGTAATTAACTTTTTCTCTTATCCTATTATTCAAATTAATAGCTTGAAAATTGCAAACACTATGATTTTTATCTTAACCAATTTGCTTGCTTAATTGTAAACATCTCACAACAATGTAAGTCAGTTGGTGTATTTTAGTAAATTAAATTATAGGCACTTTAAATATTTAGTCAAAAATAGCAAACATTAATTACAAACCTTAAAAGCTATAGAAATTTGTGTTCAAAACTTCAAAATAATTCAAAGTTTAAAACACTTATTATCAATAGGAGTTTTAAGAATGGCCATTCATTAGTTTAATTGAATTATTACATTGTGTTTTTAGAATTGAAGAAAACTCATTTTTCTAATTAATGTAATACGGGATATCAGCAAAATAAGATGTGATATGTTGGACTATTTCCATCATTTATGAGTGAATGTTGAATGTATAGAAAATTTTAAACTTTATTTAAACTTTTCAAATACAAACAACTTGTTAGTAATAACACACAAATAGACAATACAGGTTAGTAATTACACAACGTTTCGAGTAGTATTATTCTCCACTCTTCTTCAGGTGTTGCTGGCCTATATGCACAGTGACAATATTCGCTTAGAAGTTGAACTCACACCTTTAGATTCTTGTATATTGAATTTAAGGCAAACGCTCTACCAACTGAGCTATTCTGTCAAAGGCAACATATAGTAGAAATTTGATATATTTATATATGAGGGTTGGTTCAAATCCTCCCGAGTCCTTCAATTTTTTTTTTTTTAACAAGTCTAATTATTAGCAGTTCTTGAAAAAGGTTTGAATTTCGCCATTACACCATCTATTGTACTACTATTGGATAAAATGGCCGCCACTGATGAGGTGACCTAAAATTTGAATCTAGAGGAAGCGGCAGAGTTACACTGGAGAGTAAAAAGAACACTGGAAAGACATCAAGTGCACAAGCAGAAGTCAAACATTTCATGTGATGAGAGAAAAGCTATTAAATCTCTCAAACAGGATATATCTATAATCATTCTTCCTGCTGACAAAGGTAACACTACAGTTGTAATGGATAAAACTGATTATGATAACAAAATACAAGGCCTTCTCACAGCAGGCCAATACAAAAATATGGCAAAAAATCCAATTCCAAATACAGAGGTAAAACTACAAGCATTACTCAGGAAGAATCGCAGGGATTTCAGTGATTCAGAAAAAAGAAAATTAACTTCGTATTTCAGCAAGATTCCTCACCTGTATGGGCTGCCGAAAATTCATAAAGACAATGTTCCATTAAGACCTATTGTTAGTTCTAGAAATTCACCCTGTCAAAATTTGTCAAGATTTCTTCTCGAAGTTCTTAGTCCATTGGCATATAGGACATCTAAGCACTTTGTGGAATTAGTCAGGAACATGAAAATGGATAGAACTGACATATTGGTAAGCTTTGATGTGGAAAGTCTGTTTACAAATGTACCATGTGATGAAGCATTGTCTATTGTAAGGAAAAGGTTAAATGACGATGATAGTCTACAAACTATAACAGCTCTACCTATTGATAGTATAATGGAATTATTAACATTCTGTGTAACAACAACATACTTTCAATATAACTCAGAATTCTTCCAACAAAATCAAGGGATGGCCATGGGATCATCACTGTCACCCTTGCTCAGCAACATTTACATGGAAGAACTTGAAGCCACAGCCATAAATACTACTCCATGTCCACCTAAAGTGTGGCTTCGATATGTTGATGATACATTTGTGGAATGGTCACATGGCAAGGAAAAATTAGTCTTTCTGGATGCACATTAACAACATATCTCCTACAATTAAATTCACAATGGAATCAGAACAAGAACAAAAATTGGCATTCTTGGATGTTCTTGTGACAAGACTTCCTCAGGGCAAAGTAAAAACAACAGTGTATAGGAAACCAACACACACTGGCAAATACTTGGCATATACATCCAATCATACAAGAAGCACTAAACAAGGAATTGTACTATCATTATGGAACAGAGCAAAGGAGGTTTGTTCAGAATCCAGTGACTTGGAAAAAGAAAAGATTCACATAGAACAAATGCTTATGAAGAATGGTTATCCATCAGCAGTCATCAAAAAAACCTTCAATAGACAACACAAAGAGACACCAAAAGAGAAAACAGTTATTGGTACGGTAGTGTATCCATACATACCAGGAATGGCAGACAAACTAAAAATCTGCAGTCAATATAATATTAGGACTGCTTTCCAAAGCCTTACCACACTTCGAGGAATGCTTACTTCTACTAAGCCTAAACTGGAAAGGCTGAAGAACAAAAACTGCATCTATGAAATACCATGTGAATGTGGAAGGAAATACATTGGTGAGACCTGTCGCCCGGTTGAACAACGATTGAAGGAACACAAATTAATGGTTAAAAGAGAAAAAACAGATGTGTCTACCATAGCAGATCATGTATGTACTAATGACCACATGCTTAAATGGGAAAATACAAAGATATTGGATAAAGAGGAAAAAATGCATAGAAGAAAATTCAAGGAAGCTGCTAATATGACAATGGTAAATAATCCTATAAGTCAACCCAGTGTGGCAATACACAATGTATGGAAGCCTCTAATTAATCTTGCTCTTAGGAAAAAGTAAAATAAAAATAATTAGACTTGTTAAAAAAAAAAAAAAATTGAAGGACTCAGGAGGACTTGAACCAACCCTCATATATAAATATATCAAATTTCTACTATATGTTGCTTTTGACAGAATAGCTCAGTTGGTAGAGCATTTGCCTTAAATTCAATATACAAGAATCTAAAGATGCGAGTTCAACTTCTAAGCGAATATTGTCACTGTGCATATAGGCCAGCAACACCTGAAGAAGAGTGGAGAATAATACTACTCGAAACGTGTAATTACTAACCTGTATTGTCTATTTGTGTGTTATTACTAACAAGTTGTTTGTATTTGAAAAGTTTAAATGAAGTTTAAAATTTTCTATACATTCAACATTCACTCATAAATGATGGAAATAGTCCAACATATCACATCTTATAATATACCATCATTACAAACCTTCAGACAAAAAATCAGCAAAATATTCTCTAGCAAAAGAAGACCAAAAAAAGTTTGAAATCAGATCTGTTCACTATTCATTTTAATACTATTTTCATTTAATGATTCCTCTCTAATTAATGTAACTTAGAGAGGAAAATAAGCAACACTATTTTACTAGAAGTACTTGCAACTAATCTACAATTATGCTCAAAGAAATATATTATTGTTATCCTAGAATACATGATTTGGATGTTTAAAAACTTCAAATCATTTGCTTGAAAGGTAAAAGTAAATTTATAATTAATTGCAGAGTTCTGGTTTTATAATTAACTCATCTCCATTAATTTTATTTAATTCTTATAATAATAGAAAATACTGTATAAGAAAATGAGAGAACAAGAGTTTTTACCAACCTAATTTGAAATCAATAGGACAATTTATTAAAGACATTGAAGCCTAATAGAGAACAACTTTCAATAGATTTTATTTGCCTCAAATAGTGACTTTGGCCTTTGAATTATAAATAAAATCAATAGGTCTAATATAAACAGTAACTTAAAAATATTACGAACTAATAAAAATATTTATACAATATTGTAATCTAATTACAGACAATCTCTATAACCTGGAAAAAATGAGGACCACCTTCAAATTTCAATTACTATTAGAAAGAAGTCAGATTTATTTAACATTTTTTACTTACTGTTGAAAAATTTAAATATAATAAAACATTTAATAAGCAAATAGGGGTAGTTTTTAATTATAAAAATGAAACATTCTTTTGATTTTTTATTTAATCAGCAATGGCTACAATAGGGCTGTGATATTGTTACAAAATTTCATGTCATAATATCATAGAATTTTTTTTAATTAAACAAGTGTCCATCTCTATTTTACAAAAATCAAATTAGTTTGAATTTATCTTTTATAGTGTACATTTATGCTACTTTACTGGAGTTTAATGACATGTCAAACTGGTTGTAGTCTAAACTTTAAACATAAAAAATTTCTATTTTGCATTTTTTTTCCAATCTTGGAGGGGGGGGGTCAAATTTTTTATATAATTTTTATATTACTTTTTAAGGTATTTTGATTTTGGGATTAGCACTGCTGTGATGTAATCGTCCAGCGATAATTATTCTAACTTTGTGAATTATTCTAACACTTTAGGTTTGTCATTTTTTCAAAGATTAGTAAACTTTATATTTAAAAAGTGAGTTTTTGAATTCAACTAAATTTTAAATTATTACGAATATGAACTTTATATCTAAAAAATTTGAATTCAAGTTAATTTTAAAAAATTATTATGAATATGTTATAAATAAAACAGTTTTTAGATAAAAAAATTAATAAACAAAAGCAATTTTAGATGTTCAATTTATTTAATTCATATCTCTTATTTATATCGTATTCATAATATTCTTTTAAAATTAACTTAAATTCAAAAACTCATTTTTTTAAATATAATGTTTGCTAAACCTAAAGTGATACTTCACAAAAAATGAAATATATTCGCAGAGTTAGAATAATTATGGCCAAACAATTACTTCACAGCAGCACTAATCCCAAAATATCATTTTTATAAGCAATGCTTACAATAATAAAAATCAAATTTATTCTATTATAATATCAGATTATAGTATTTTTACAAAAAAGATATATTCAACTGAACTCAATTACAGGATCGAAAAAAAAATTGTGCAGTGTTTGCTTTTTGTATGGTATTGTTGCAGAGCTTTCATACACGTTTTATCATAAAACTTGAGCTCATTTTGTACACCATCTATATCTGATTGGTATAGAAGTAAAAGAGTGCATTCTACTGATCCACATTTTTATTTTTTAAATGTATCCTATTGATCCTGGTTATGAAGAATGGTGCTTGAAAATGTTGGATAATGAAGATAACAGTGATGTTGCTGAAATCACAGAAATAAAAATGTGAACTAAAGATAATGTTAATGCTATAAATTTGACAAATAATTCAAGCAACAATCTATTTGGCCACAACAATGAATTCAAATAGTCCAAAGAACCTCTGTCAGTAAATAATACAGCATAAGCTTCACAGGATTGTTAATAATGCACAAACTTTAGGAGACAGCCCAAATTCTCAGTATGAAATTTATTGTTTACCAGTAACATTCTGAATGAAATTATAACATGGACAAATAAAAAAATAAAACAAGTAAGAACAAAATATAAAATTCAAAATCATACACATTTTCATGACATAGATTTATTAGAACTAAAAGCATTTTGGGGGCTACTAATCTTCAGAGAAATATTCAAATCAAGCAAAGAAAATCTTGATTCATTCTAACTTTGCTATTTTTGCTTTGATAATCCTGATGAAAAAAAAACTAAGAAAAAAATGGTGGTATAGCTATTATCAGTTTGAAACGTTTATTGAAAATTGGAAGAAAAAAATTATATCATTAGAATGCATGCTTGCATTAATGAAATGTTTGTGACATTTAGGGAGATACAGAATTAAAATTTATATCTCAAAAAAGTCTAGGAGATATGGAATAAAACTCCTTTGCCTGACATTTTAAACAATTATCTTCTATTCAGGAAAAGATTTTGACAATAAGATGTCTGATGAAGAAAGATGTTGCAGTATCCCATTACATTTTTTATTAGATTGTTAAATCCAATACAAAGTTCTAACTGAAATTTTATGGCAGAGGATTTAACTCTGTAGAAGTTGTCACAGAATTATAGAGACTAACTTATTGGAAAGTTTGAAGAATAATAAAAAACAAATTACTACAACTTTTTTGCCATCAAGAGCAATAGAAAGTACTTTATACAGATTCCATAATAACATTATACTGCTATTATGTCTCAAAAAATATAAAGTTGTTCTACTGGTTTCTTCCACGAACCAATTTAACAAATCTGAGATGATTGTAGATTACAATTTGACAAAAAAATGAGTGGATGCATTTGATTAGAAATTGTGCTAATTATTCACTCTGCAGAAAATCAAAACATTGATCAATGGCAATTTTTATTCCAAATCTTGAATATTTCAACTGCTAATGCATTCATTTTATGAAAAAATTATAAGCACTTAACAAAAATTCAATACATGGATTTTTTTTAAAAATATTATCAAAATTAAATTACAAATCCTTAGAAGCAAGGCTCCTACCATACAACTCTGAAATAAAATTTGTGTCCTTATTTACAAGCAGCATTAAGGCTTGAAGTTACTGACAACTATAGTGACAAGAATCCAGAAGACAACAGATTTCAGATTAAAAAAACTTGTTAGCAATGTCCTATACAGGTGGGAATTATACCTGTAGCAAGCTGATTTGTGTAGAGCACATAAAAAAAAATCTTTATTAATTTGTTTACTTATTTTAATATCCATTAGAACTTTAATTACAACATAAAATAGTATGTTTCTCATTAACAGTATCATATATCAGTTGTAGTCTTAATGTTATAAAACCATATTGCAACCATTGCAGGTTAAGTCAAATTTTAGTGAAAATAATTTTTCTATTCAGATGAGCTTTATTATTAACTAGAGTGCAGAATATAAAAATATTTTTAACATATAAAAATATGCAATATATCATATGAGATATACAGTAATAAATATGAGATTTTTTGAATTTAATATATACTAAAAATAATTTACATAAATCTTGATGAAAATAAATTGGGTAAACATATAGAGGACTGCCTGCAACTTAAAATAAAATTAAAAAAAAAACAACAATTCAATAATTATTTTTTTTTTTTTGGAATATCATAATATATTTGAGAATAAAAAAGATATTAAACACAAGTTTTATTTAATTAAAGCAACTAAGACTTATTTTTATTCAGATAAAAATCAATTGAGGAACTTTTAGCTCTACAGCCTGTTCCACTATCACTAAGTATATTCAATCAAAACCTGTAAACTAATAAGCTTATTGATGTAAGCACCCTGTTTCTATTGTTTTCTTAGTTTGACAAACTGCTCTATTTAATTCATAATTTTCAATCTTTTTTAAAAGAAAATAGCAATTGAAAACCAATCATTTATTGTAAAAAGCAAATATTTGTTCTTTAATTCTATGAAGTCTTAGCTTGCTAAGATAATGTGTTTAATATTATGTATATATAGAATGTAAATATTATATCATTACTAAAATTAATAGTCATAATACTGTATTTAAATATTTATATTTAAAAAAATAATTTAATCGTATATTTCTTAGGATTTGATAGATTTTGGCAGCAGAGGTGATGGAACTGGACCACAATCTATGGACTTTTGAGCTCTAGTCTGCTATTGTTTCACTGTACCAAATCTACAAAGCAATACTTCCATTTTATACTTCAATATAAAAATGTATCAATATAAAAACAAGTTTAGTATTCAAAATACACATTTAATATGATAGATATTAAAATTAATAGTTAACATTAATTATTACTACATTCTCTTAATCCAGAAAATTTGTTAATATGGGAATAGTAGAGATTCAATAGATTAATATAACATTTGCAGTAATAACTTGAGTTTTTTTTTTAATCTTTCAAAAGTTATTAAAATTAAATATTATGCTTTACCGTTTAAAAAATCAAGAGAAATTTTAGAATTTAAGCATAATAAAAAATATATAATTTTATAAATTTTAATACACTTTATTAAAATTCTTTAAAAATAACTAATAATAATAATGATTACACTATTCTTCTAATAAATATTTAGTCCAGTCAACAATATTATTTTAAAATAAAATAACTTAAAAAAATACAGTATCTGTATTGTTTTTAAAAAAAATCTCAAGTTCAAGTTTACTTGCTTGACAAAAACAAATGACTTCAAAACATAAAAGTTTCCCTCACCCTTCTCAGGACTACATTTTGGGCTGGGCAGGATCTGACGTTGGCCAAGAACTCTGGACTAAAAAGCCAATCAGACTAATATGTATCAGTGAGGAAACAGGAGACAAAATGGTCAGATAAAAAAATCTGCACTGCATATTGTAATATTATTTCCTTTGTCATTTCACTACTTGACAAAACATCTGGCATTTAATAGAAGGGGAAAAGTTAGAATTAAAAAAAAAAAAAAGCAAACTAAAAACAACAAAAAATAAGCAAAATAAAAATTTAAAAACAAAACAAAAAAATACATTGTTTATATATGTCTTCATTTTTTATGGAAACATACAATATCAAGACCTCAGATATAATTGTGTTCATAATTCTAACTTTAGATCAAGGAGCTTCATTATTTTATAATGGAGCTCTAATAAAACACCAAAGTTAATTTGATATAGCTCTAAAGAAATGCTAGAATAAATTATGAGAGGTAACAAATAATATTAAACTACTACTGATAATAATGTGTTACCACTTAATTATAATGCCCTATTAATCTGACAATTTAAACTTTCCTTTGGATATAAAAGTTAAAAGATAATTAGACATACAAGATCTTTTTAAAATGTTTATTTAAAACTATATTTTAATGTATTTCTATAATAATGTGAATTATGACATTTTTATGTTGTATGTATGTTTGTATGTACTTTTTTAGTACACAGCAAATTTGAGAGATTATTATAGTACATAATTGGGTTCTATTAAATTTGGACTACAAGAGGAATATTTATTATTGCTTCAGAGCTCATTTTATTGCTTTTATTTCGAACAAAGTTTTAATTTTTTTTTTCCATGTGTCAAAGCATTAGCCGTAAGCAAACCGGGAACAGCTGCTTGTACGGCTGCTGTGCTGACCACTTGACCACCAACACTTGACAAAAAACTTTTAATTTTACAATAATTATAACAAAAACATCATCTAAATTCCTCAAGCTTATCTGCTCATCATAGAAAGAGAGCAATAAGTTAGCAAACAATATGGGGATCTGACACTAGGACTTGATCTCCACTGATTAGAATATACTTGGATAGTTTAATTTCACAAACATGAATGGTGATCATGTGACATTGAGTGGTTTAATAGTTTAATTTCAACCCCTGATCTTATGTAAGTCTGAGTTAAAGCAATCTAACTATTAGTTCAACTTTTACATAAACGTTATAGATTTTCTTTCGTCTATTCTTGTAATATTACTGAATTAAGATGTACAAATAATATTACAAGCACTTCAATCAATAGCCATTAATCACTATGCTTATTTTTATATATTGATTAAACAATTGAATATTAAAATATAATTAGATATAGAGCACTTAAATTCACAAAAGTGTAAATTTAACAGTAGTTTACAGAATTTATATTAAAATGGGAGTACATTATCAGTAGTCTGGTCTTACCACATAGTGCCGCCATTCATTGTACCATTATACAAATATGTGAAATAAACTTGTAATTATTGTATTATTACTCTTTCAAATTCAAAAATCTTATATAGAGATTTCTATTTTTTAAAATAACATTAGCACTATTATTATACAAGAATTATTTATCTTTTCAACATATGTGTGTTCGAGTGTATCAGTGTTATGAGATAGTGTGGAGAGTGGTGGGTCATGTGAAAGTCTGTGCTCATATACCCTATATATTACTAACAAATATACTAATTCACATATACATCCTGATAAATTTACATTATACAATTCTATTTATTCACCCATATATAATGATGCTTTTAAATTATCACGTGTACATATGACAAGTAATCCAAAATCTTTATTAGCTGTTCAATAATATAGTACACATCTCAGGATTATATAATTGAAGTACTTTTCCAATTTTACTTCAGTAAAAGATTTGCTCAGCAAATAGATTTTTACTATAAATAGAATGCTGATAATCCAATTTCTTATGGTTAAAATACATAATCTTTTAGACTTTCATAATTCTCCAACTATTAGTATGAATTATGATTTACTTAAATAATATTTTTTTGTTATTTAATTTTGAATGGATATACATTTAAAAAAAATACAAAAATTCAGTAAATATCCTTTATAACCAAAATCATACTCCATTTGCTATTCACAGTTATAAATTTCAGCATCTTTCCTTATACCCGGGCCTATAATATTTATTGACATTAAAACAACTGATATCCATTTTATTATTTATAAACTGGTATGTATATTATTTTCTTATGATTTTATTTTTCATTTAAAAAAAAATACTATATATTTTGCATTTTTTGTTAAATAAATAAATGTAAATATACATATATCCAAAAATAGATCAGTTTCTGTGACAAATAAGCCAAAAGGTAGTTTCTTCTATTATTAACAATAAAAACTTCTATTAATCTGTCAGCTTTATTAAAATACATACATTTAATGCTTGTCATAATTATGTATTTTTTAGGTGTTAAGACTGAAAACAAGTTTACGGTAAATGTTCTAATTTCTGTACTGTAAAGGATGTAACATTAATATGTTTTGCATGACAGACTTTGGAAATTTTCAAATACTGTTTATGCTGAAATTCTTTTCTAAATATTGAATTCTTCTTTTCTAAATATTGAATTCAATCTAATCTGAAAATATTAATAATAAAAAATGCACTACATAATATCAAAATAACTTCCCCTCTTTTCTTCCAACGTGTAAGCTTGTGGTTAAGACCTGTAGAGGTCCCTACCTTCGCATTTTCAACTGCACATGCTTTAGGTTTATTGCCTTAATAAATATTCAAAATTAATGATAAATAATATACTGGGCAATATTCACTAATACCAGGATTTCTTTGCAACTAAATTTGCGGCATGTAATTTATGAAACTTTTACAAAGCTTGTGTAGGTAGTTTGAACATTTAACTATATACCATATATAAAAAGTTTTGACATGGTGCAATAAAACCATGTGCATTTATTCACATTTTAATTGATTAGAATAATCATCTTCTACCTGACATTACAACTACTTAAAATAGTAGTCTGAATAGGGTAGTAATAGAAATTAAAATGAAAATGTTTCATAAAATAAAAAGCATATAATTAAGAGGAGCTCATTAAAATGTGTGATATAACTCCAAATATTGAGATGCTAGAATCTATCCATCAAAGACTGGAAAGAGAAGCTGCTGTTTTACATAGTTTGAAAATTAAAAATTGTATAAATCCAGTTCAAATAATATACTGATTATTTTACATTAGACTTATGAGAGCTATCATTCTATGTACAAGTATTTTAATTTTAACCACAAAATATCACACGATCACCATTTCTTGTGCTTGCTCATAACTGTTATTAAAACAGGTTATTTGGCTTCTCCTTAAACGAAGTCAAGAATATCTCAGCTATTATGCCCAGATAAACCTGTTACCCACTTTATTTTCCATTCCCCACTCTAAGTCTTCCCATATTCTGCCCCATCCCATTTCCACAACATGATCTTTGTCAACTCTATGGCCTTTATATCTAAATCCCCCTTATCTTTTCACAAACCCAGCATAAAAACTAATAACTCACTTTTTGTATAGTCACTTTGTTCATACCTATTCTCTCATAACTTCATTATCTGTACCCTTTCTGCTTTCAAGCATTTAAATCAAAACTCTCCATACAGTAGTGCCACTCAGTGTAAGCCAGAGTAATCAATGGATGCCAGAAAGCTTGTGCATAAAATCCCTATCAAGAACCAGACACTAAAATGTATGGGTACTGAACTGAGTTCGGACCTATATATAAGCTAATGAGCTTGGAATGAAAATAATGTTTTCAATTTTATTCTCATAGTTTTGTAGTTAAATAGAGAAAAAAGGTGTCTGCTGGAGGATTGCATTAAATCCTAAGATCTAAGTGCAGTGCTCCTCACTGATGATGGCCACAAGCCAGAAACTAATCTGGGGGTATTGGATGAGTAGGCACTAGATAGGGATTTTATGCATAAGCCTTCTGGCATCCAGTGATTACTCTGATTTGCACTGAGTGGCATTACTGTATGGAGAGTTTTGCCTGTTTAAATTTTTATTTAATTTTATAAAGTAGCTAGCCTCATTAAGTTATGTTATAGCAATGATGAAAATTAAAGACTTTCAATATGCAGAGGATTATGCATTTATTAAAAATTTCACAAAGAAATTACATCTTCATTCATAAATTTTCTGCTTTATCTCAAACTCACTATTGCAATAATTGTTTCCAATATAGTAAATTGACCATTCAAAACTAATCAAAACAATGAACATTAATGTTCTGTAATCTTATTATTTTTTTCTGTCCTGCGTGTATTGTTAGAGACTGACAAAAATTTTCAGGATCAATTTTCAGTAGAATAAAGTAAAAAAATATATAAATTCAATCAATTAAATAGAATTTTTGTAGTCAACCTAAAACATACGTGCTTGAAGTCATATGAATAATTAAGTTGAATTTCATGAAAAAAGCTCTCAACATATAAACAATTATTTGAGATTTACCATATCACTTAATAGGATATCTTGATTACTAAACTCATGGTATTATTTTTTTACATTATTTTTTTACATAATAGCATTACTAGCTGTCAAGATATAGACCAGACAAACTTATAATATTAGCCATTACATTAAACCTTTTATTAAAACATTAATAATTACTGTATTTGATAATAATCAAGTATGAACTTATGTGAATACATATCAATTACTAAAGTTTATATGTGCAATGCATAGTTCAAGACATATTTTCATATAAAATATGATAAAATTATAGGTATACATTTATAAAATTAGGAAAGAAACAATAATCATAAACCTAATTTAAAACTCTACTGATACTCACTAGTGAATTTATTAAATTAAGTTTCAATACATTGTACAGGCTTAAATCTGCATTTATATATGCAATGTATGCGGGATTCGAACTCAGACTTTCACACAACCCACTACTCTCAGTGCCATCTCATATTGCTGACCCATCTGATCACAGACATGTTGAAAAGATAAATAATCACCAATATACGTATTTCATGCTAAACCAGCAATAAGTTTTATCAAATACTAGCTCTGCATATTTAATCCAGTAATAGAATATTGAGCTCAAGAGTTAAAAGTTCCTGGATCAAAGTTCAATTCAATCATTTTCAATAATCAAACATCAAATGATCTTCTGAGCACCAAATCATTTGATTTTTTTCTTTTTTATCAATGAAGAAGATATAAATTTGATATCATAAAAATAAATATTGATATTTATATTAAATTTGAAAATACTTTATTGATTTCAAGAATATTAATAGAAAATATATATATATTTATTAGCAAAATTCCCTTAATAATAGCAACAATTCAAATTAATTAGGGTTGATAAACAAAAAGCCAAAACCATTCAATACTTTCAATCTAATTACTAGATCCTTATATATATTTTTTTTCAAACTTTTCATAATTTTTTCGAAAACAAAACAAAAAACAATTATATATTTTCCACAAAAATGTAAAATATACTGGTTATCTCACCAGAATAAAGTTTGAAATTTAAAAACAAAACTACATCTATTTCACATTAAATTATTATTAACTTCTAAAATATATGTTTCCACTATATGAAAAACCAGTTATCATTGTAAAGTTGTTTGCTGGCTTTATCAATTTTGATTATTAAAACCAAGACATTTACATAAAACTTGGCTCATATAATTATTTAATAAATATTCTAATTTTATACATATAAATGAAAAGAATGAAAATCAAGATGATTGAAAATATTTTTAAAAATAAATAATTATAACAGAAAAAGAGCAAAAAGACTAGTTTAAAAAGGACAGGAATCAAAGCAAATAAAAAAGTTGAGTATTAATATCAAAATCCAAGGATTTTTATAACTACAGAGAAATAATTTTGCATTAGAACTACTAACAGACAACAACTCATCAAATTGATTAGATTATTAAATGGTTCTTATGACATTTTATATGATAAACCATATATTTTATGATATTCAATATATCATATATTTCATCACATAGGCATATATCATCACATACCCTTTTCATCAATGTCCAAATCATCATTTATATTTTTTTCACATTTCAAAATTATTATGCAATATAAACTGAAATTGTACAAGTATTTAGAAAATTTCCTCCCCCCACCCTTAATTACTTTACAAAATGTTATATTTTGAAATTTGTTAATCCATGTTTGATCTTATTTGCTTGCTATAATTGTCCAAAATTTCAAACTATTGTGGAGTGCTTTTTCATTTCCTTTTTTTTTCTCTCTTTTACTGTGATAAAAAGTATATATAATAATCTGCAAAATATAAGAAAAAAAATATGGAGTTTAAAAATTAAATATAGTTATTAGATCTTTTTTTTTTTCAATCTATTGTTCATGTATTAATATTTCAAAATTTTATTTTTATTTCATTTTTACACTTTCAGTTTATATTATTTACTGGCATAAAAACTTATTAACTACAAATGAAAAATTACTTATCAAATACAAAAAAAAATTATTACAAAAAAATTGATTACTAAATTATTTTTTATATTAAAATATTGCATAACAATTTTGAATTGTGTTGAAGAAGTTTGCATAATGATTTGAACAGTGATTTAAAAGGTATGCAATTCTATGTCCGTGTAATAAAATGTCATGCAATAAAATCTCGGGTCACGTATAAAACATTATGGCTTTATAATGTTTGAATATTTAATTTCTCTAAAATAAAAAATGTAAATTATTTTTAAATAATAATAAATTAATCATAATACATGCAATAAATAATTATTTTGATATACAAAATTTATGCTGAAAATTTTTTACATTTTTTTCTTATGAGTTTGGCTTTTGCATTTTTCCCTATGGCATATACACCTTTTTAGACATCTGGACGCTCTACTTGTTTAGCTTGTTTTTATTCATTGCTTTTTTTCTTCTCTCTATAATCTATATAGTTACTTGCTAGTTATGTTAATTTCAAAATGATCATAACACTTCATGCTTTTCCCCTAATAACTTTATATATACTACCATCCTTACTTTTGAATAATAGTGTTTTACCCAACTAACTTCTTTTGCTTTTATAAAATCAGAAATTTCTTACACATTTACATTTGTTTGTTTCTCTAACAGTCTCAAATTGGAAGTAAAAAAAATTTAAATGATATAATTTAAAACATTTTTGGATATTAGAGAATAAGATCAGTTTTGCTTAAACTGAACAATCCATTCTGCAGGTATTTAACTTTCATACAAAAACTTCATTTATCAGATTTTTCTGCCATATTCTAAGAAAAATTATATCACACGATTTAAAAGGCTCACTTATTCTCTGGAATATTTTGTAGTAATGTTTCATAATATTCTTCAGAAAGTAAAACATGTTCTACATAAATCTTTCTCGCTGATCTGATATAAATCTCAAACATCATGATTTATCAAATCTATTCAGTTTTACATTTTCTTTTAAAAAATGTCATTGCCATTAGTTTGACAAGCTATCCACTTCAATTTTGCATTGCAAGAATCTTGTCATAAAGTATTGCAATGAATCCATCTAATTCTTTTATAGTAATTTATAAATCTTTATTATTTAATTATTACTGAGTTTTTACAATGCCTCTAGAGGCACTCATTAACATCTCTTTTTTGACATAGAAGTGTGATCAGGACTATGTCTAATTATACAACATTATATAACTCTTCCTAGCAGCAACTACTACCAATGTATGACTTATAAAGAGTAGTATTATCCTTTAATATCTTTCTGAATATAACTAGTTCTTGATGCATTATTCTGATGTGTTTCTTTTATATTGTCATGGAAACTAGTAGTTGCTATTGCTGCTGCTGTTTTATAATAAATTTCTGAAACATTTTTATTAAAAGTACTATTTTTATCCCTGTTTAAATTTGGAAACATTTATATTCTGAATTTGAAATTGATGATAATTAAAAATCATTTTCAGAATTATTTTTGGAAGAATTGCTAATTTTTCTAAGTAAATTAAAGCTCATTCTAGTCTCTCACTAGTCTACATGCTTACTAGATTATATACTTAATATTTATGTACAAAAATAAAATATTAATAATGATCATGTACAATGATATTTCCAGTTTTATACATTATACTCACTGATAGGTAAAAGTAAAAGAATGTATATGTCAAGAAAATCTATATGAGTAAGTATGCAAAATGAAAAAACAAAAATCAATCTTTTCAGATTTATAGAAACCTAAATTTGTAACAATTATTTGTTTAGTATAACTTTTACATTTATATTTTAAAATATTAATATACTAAAACAAAATAAAGATGTAACTATTTTAATGCTTCAAAATGGTTAATTTCATAGTTATAATGTCCGAAATGTATATAAAAAAGAACTTATTGATTTCAATTCAAGATATAAAATTTAAAATAAATAATAATAAAGATAAAAACCACTTATAAAATAATTAATATGTACTGTATATTCATATAAATGAAATCACAACAAAATGAAATAGACTATTGCTTCGATAAATAGGTGGGCAGTTCTACTGTTAAAGAAGATAATTTAAAGACTAGATAACTTAGGAAAAAACAGGATAGTGATGAAATAAATAAATAAAATTACATAAAAAATATCCTCTTTGTCCTAAACATTTGAATTTTCAGAGGAAAAAAGATCACAATTTTCATAGTTGAAATATTTTTTATTTTATATCATAATTTACTATTACATAATTCAGTATTTTGGAATATGATCATAGTGTTTTAAAAGATTTTAGTAACTTTAACATCCATCTTCATTTTGGTTTCATGCAAACTTTTTTCCTCAAGGTAATTAGCAATACATGTTCATTGATATGAACAATTACACTTCATCAATAAATTTGAGCATTTTTCATGTTATTAAAGATAATATCTTCTATTTCCATTGTTAATTTTGTAATACTATAAAAAGAAATATATTGCATTATATTTACTGTATTTGAGTTATATTAAGTTGTAAACAACTTCTGGTGATTATATCTAAGCACACTCCTGATGATTCTAATCACCACCTTATTCATTTCTTGTACATAAGCCATCAACTCAACTTTTATGTGGTCAACATATTTTATTTCCATGTTTTCACAACATTATCGTATCTCTAATATGTTTAAATGCATACTTATCCATAATTTGCTGCTCAGACAATTTTAACATCCATGAAATTTAAGAACATATATATGTTTGTAATATGATTGCCTAAATATTTTTTGCTGAATCATTAAAAATAAAAAAATATCCAAACAAACAATAATCTTTATTGTTATTGTTTGTGCTTTAAGCTATTTAAGATAGCAGACAAAATATTGCATAACTATTATACTGTAATTTAATATGATTTAAACCTGTTTATTATAATAACAATAGTTGTTAACACTTAAATATAATACAGACTATCTATTAAAACTTATTAATTGTAATATAAATATACATTTTTATTAAGTTTAGTATTTTTCTATAAATATATAACAAAGAAGTTATATCAATTTTTCAAAATGATACAATTTATCTAATATTTTACTCACTACTACATTAGAAAAAAAAAAGATCTATCCCTACAACAAGACATCTCTTTTTCACATATATACATGATTATTATTCTCCCTATGCTCCAGAAAGGAGTTTGCTGTTAACTGAAAGGAGACCCATGATTCCTCTTGGAAGCCTTAAAGGAACCAAACAGGGCAAATTCCTAAAATCTACTCCATATGTTCTTGTCGTTGCAGCTGTTACTATTATGTGATTATTCATATAGTATGCAAACATGGATGAGCTGCTCACCAACATGCATTAGCCAGCGTGGTGAGTTTGTTGGCCTTTTACTTCTGAGTTTAAGATCAAAAAATACCATGATCTTTCTTCTCAATTGCCTGATAAGATAGAATGAATGTGTATATGAATGAAAAAATGTTTTCCTAATAGATATATACAATCATGACTGACAAAAAATAAATCATGGCCTTATTCCCAGGAGACTGTAAAGTCATCAACCAAGGCATGCGGAGGTAGAATCCCCTGGTTATGGCCCCAGGTGGCCATTTGATGACTTCTTATTTAGATACTTACAACTGCAGATCTCTTTCAAGTAAAGTTGAAAGAACTGTCTCATATTAAATGGGACATTATTTGATTCTGTGAATTTAGAAAAAAAGGTGAAGAGATGATTGATTTAAAAAGTGGTCATGTACGCTACTACAAAGGCATAAATATTAAAAGTACAAATGGAGTAGGATTCGTTAGAAATAAAAAGTGGACAAACAAAGTTGTGGAGATTGGTGGTGTATTAAACAGTGGCAAGATTAGTTATTCA
This sequence comes from Epiperipatus broadwayi, assembly GCA_028023455.1. Lineage (NCBI taxonomy): Eukaryota > Metazoa > Onychophora > Udeonychophora > Euonychophora > Peripatidae > Epiperipatus > Epiperipatus broadwayi. The sequence continues at coordinate 336,608 of JAQFVV010000526.1, forward strand.
ACTTAATAGCTGATACCAAATGCATATAATTCACGTTTATGCCCCAACAAGTTATCATAGTCATAGTAATGAAGTAGTAAAAGATTTTTATATGGATGCACAAAAGACTTTTGATCAGACTAACCAATATTTTAAAATTGTTATGGGATACTTTAATACTAGAATTGGTAAACACATGAAAGTGCTGTACGTAAATTTTGTTATGGTAATAGAAATGAGAGAAGACATAGATTGTGGAGTTTGAGAAAAAGAAATATTTTATATTATGAATTCTTATTTTGAAAAAAATCTTAAAGAAAATGGACATGGAAGCATCCAAATGAAGGTCCAGCAGAATTGGATAAAATTTTAACTTAACAGAAAATACATATTTCAAGATTGTAATATTCTTAATAAATTCAACACAAGAAATGATCATCGATTAGTGAGATGTAAGATAGGAGTTAATGCAAAACTAGAGAGACAAAAATTGTTAAAAAAAAAAAAAAATTACACTTGATATTCTTAATCTTCAGAAACATTCTAATGAATTTAAATTAGAACATGTAAATCAATTTCAAGTATTAGATTTTGAACATGATTCAGACTTGAATAAAATTGATAGGAGAATAACTGATAGACTTTTAAAAACTGCAACAAAGATAGCTGATAGAAAAAAGCAGCAATTGACCAATAAAATTTTTACTGAGATTAGAGAATTTATAAAGAAAAGAAGGAATATGAAGAAATATAAAAATGATGCATTAAGGAGGATTGAATATCTCGAATTTTATAAAATGATGCGAAAAAGAATTGATAATAATATAAGAAAATATAATTGTGCACTAGCAAGGAAAGCTGTAGAAAAAAATAAGTCTCAAGAGTGTAAAACATTTTGGTTTTGGTAGGAAACTTATATCTGCAATAAGAAAAAAAGATGGAATAATTACTAAAAGAGAGATGATATCATGAAATGGGTAGAAGAGTTCTATCAAGGATGGAATAATTACTAAAAGAGAGATGATATCATGAAATGGGTATAAGAGTTCTATCAAGAAATATATAGAAATAAAGAATAAGTACCTCCTATATCTATTATATTTTCTGATTTGCTCAGGATTTTAAATGAAGAAGTGAGACAAATTTGTAAAGAAGAGAAAAGTTCCAGGTAATGATGGAATTATAATCAATATATGAAGAAATAAAAAAAATTTTGGCAAAGTTATATACCAAATGTCTAAATAATGAAGATATACCAGATGATTGGAAGAAGGCAGTATTAATATTAATATTTTAAAAGGTTGATAAAGAAGATATTAAAAATTACAGACCTATCAGCCTTTCATCAGTTTTTTTACAAAATTTTTACCAAGACAATTACAACTTGTCTACAGAAAACACTGGATTCAACTAACCAAAAGAACAGGCTGGATTTAAAACTGGTTTTACTACAGTAGATCATATTCAAGTATTGAGACAAGTTATAGAATGGGCCAATGAATATGAGTTACCACTATGCATTGGACTTGTAGATTATGAAAAGGAATTTGATTTTTATAATCATTTCTTAAATAAATCTTTTTTTTTTATAGCGCGATGTTTGTAAACTATAATATTTAACACAGCATTACACTGTTGCACATGCGCTTTGAAGATTTTAATTATAAATGAATGAATACTAACACTCAACTACATGATAAAGTCTTTGGAAAAGATAGAATGGCCTTTATCATGTGGTTGAGTGTTAGTATTCATTCATTTATAGTTAAAATCTTCAAAGCGCATGTGCAACAGCGTAATGCTGTGTTAAATCATTTCTTAAGTAATTAAAGCATTGGATCATCAAGCTTTAAACTCAAGATATTATCATATTCTGGAGAATATTTATAAAAATGCAACCACAACAATTAGATTACATAATGATACTCTAGGAAGGCTAATATTGAGAAGGATGTAAGACAGGGTGACTCCATATCTCCAAAACCTTTTATAGCAGTGCTGAAAGAAGTTTTTGTGGATTAAAATGGGAAGCTAAAGGAATTAAATAAATGGAGATTATTTAAGTCATTTAGATTTTGCAGATGATGTAGTTGTTTTTGCAAATAATGCTTTAGAGCTTCAGGAAATGTTGCAAAAGTTATCAGATGAAAGTAAAAAAGTAGGACTAAAGTAATGTTTAATGGATTTTCTCAAAAGATAAAAATAAAGTTTGATTATGATAACTTAGAAGAATTTAACAACTACAAATACATTGGTCAGATTATTATTACAGATGGAAACATAATAGATGAAATTAATCATAAAATTAAACTTGATTGGAGTGTTTTTAAAAAGAAATATGCGTATGTGTTTGAAAAGGAAGGTTTTTAATAAATATGTTTTACCAATTCTTATTTATGGATCTGAGACAACAGAATAGTAATACAGAGACTCCAGACCACTCAAAGAAGTATGGAGAGATGCATGTTAGGGGTTTCAAGAAGGGATCTAAAATACAATATATGTGTAAGAGAACAAACAGGTATTACTGATATCGTTGAAAGAATTATGGGCTGGGCATATTGCTAAAAGAGATGATAATAAATGGACAATTGAAATCTTAAACTGGTTTCCAAGAGATTTAAATACCCAGAAAGAAACCACATGTGAGATGGATGGATGAAATAAGAAAGTGAACAGAGGTTAGAGATTGAAGATGGATTGAACATGAAGAAATCCTCATCCTGCAATGGACTGATAATAGTTGACAATGATAATGACTATTCATAGTTAATCAATAGGACAGATTAAATGAAGACTTCATAACTAATATTCAATCCTACAATTCAAAATTAATGATAATGCAAATGAGCATCTTTCACTAATCATGAAGCCCAATATCCTAAGAACATGCAAAAATTATATTTAATTAGATTATTTCTAATCTCTATTATTTTCAAAGTAATACAAAAAAAAAAAAAAACATGATATATTAATTTAGATTTAGAAAAATCAAGCCTGATAATTATAAAACAATGAAAATCTTTACAAACAATCTTAAAAGCAATAAATAATTAAACAAAGATGGAAGGGTAAATAGATTTCTACATCCAGTTTTAGTTATTTAGCTTTCTGATAGAAAGCATTGTGTCAATTCAACGAAATCTTTTTCTCGTATTAGGCTTTTCAAAGTAATTACTTGGAAAACTTCAAACCTTAGAAAGTATAATATACCTCATAGATCTAGAAGCCAAATTTATAATTTATACACCCTATATGCCCACAATATTTTCACGTGCAGCTGAACTAGATTAAAATTTAAATGGGAAATAGTCAACAAAATAATAAAAATACAATAAAATACAGATATTTTATTTCGAAATGAAAAATCATAAAGTTATTTTTTGAACTTATACGCATGTTCTTAAATAAGCAATAAAACATTTTTTCATCTTTGTCATTTCTTTGCAATATTTTCTGTCTCTCTTACTAGGTGAAAGTATATAGTTCACAATGAAATACTTTGTCAATAGATCATTAGTAACTAAGTAAAATAATAAGAACATTTTCATAATTTTTTCGTCAGTTCAAAATTATATTCTTGTTTAAACAAAAAACAAAGATAAATTTTTAGACGTTATATTCAGTAGGTATTCCTCACGACTTCCTAACTAAGAAAAATATAAATTTCTTTATAAATTAGAGTGTGAAATTATTTTTAAGTTTTATCCAATTGATACAAATTTATTTATTTTTAATTTAATCTCAAAGTATCAATCATACTATATTGTAAGAACAGTAAGACAAAATCCATTGAAGAATTTCAGATAAGAGAGATTCATTTTTTTTTTCTTTTTTAATTGAAATTATGTTTCATTTGCAGGCTCAATCCACTATTCTGACGTATCCTTATGTAAAATAGAAAAAGATAAATTTCAAAATTGTTCCTTAATAGATAAAAAGAATTAACAAAAATTTATAAAGAAAATGAAGTTAATATGCTAATTTAAAACTCATGGCTAAACATTTAAAGTATTTTGGTGAAATTGACTTTATAAAGCAATCTATTATATTAAATCCATTGAAATTATTTGTTCTGAAAAAATTAAAACTTTTTGCACTATTTCATAATCAGGAACACTGATATAGTAATAATTTATACAATTAAATTATTTATAAATCTGTTTAAAATGTAAAGACAACATAAAAATTTGACTTTTTTCGAACACAAAAATAATAAAAGTACTGATACAAGTAAATTAGTTCAATCATGTTGATTTTCCTATAAAAGTTACTATAACTGAAGAATTGTTAAATATTTTTTCTACAACAAATAAAAGTATGGACATTAAGAAAAGGACCATTTTCTAAGCAGAATAAAGTTTCATTACATTTTCAGCATTATGTATTATGAGAGACTGATAATAATTGAGCTCTTGAATGATAAAATGCAATAACGTAAAAGAAAATGGAGGGAAAAAATGAAAAATTTATTGATTAATTCAATTACAAATGTTAACATCACTGAACACATTAAGCAAATGAAAATCATAAAAACATAGTTAAATTCATATCACATCTAATTTTATTAACAATATTTACATTTAGTGTATCAATGCTATATAGTGATACCTCTTTAAAAAAACGAAAATATTTCATTAAAAATGTTTAAAAATGTCTGTGTAAAAAAAAGTTGTATAACTTTAAAATATAAAGATCTCATGTCATAGCAGAGTATCTATGCTCTATAATAGCAAAGATTTGAATGTAGATTATGTTACAAGTAGCTGGCTTAAAGTGAATTTATTAATATCGATTTATTCAGAAAATGGGCATCTAGTCATTCTTAAATAAATGGCAAAACTAAAAGGAAAAACCCTTAACTCCTTATTTGTCAGCTTTTATTGAGTAATGCCTTCTCTTTATTGTTTCATTTCGGAAAAAAGCTTTTAAGTCAAAATTCTATTTTAAAAAGTTTATTGATCATCTATGTAATAACATTAACATTTAACTTTTGTAAATTCTTTATTCATTCCTATGATAAGTCATTCAAGAAACCAATTGCCATTCAACTAAAGTAGCTGGCTGAAGATCAATTACAAATTATTTCTTTTTTATTATTTTTTGCTTTCTTCAATTGGGAAATAAACTAGAAGCTTTTAGTTTTTGAATACCATTACTATCACCAATGGGCTAAGCAGTAATAGAAGCAGATTAAGATACAAAGATATTACCAGTACTGCTTTATAAAGTTTTCTAATTCAACAATTTTGCTATAAACTACTACATAACAAATTTATTCTTCTTTATTCCATAATTACCTTGTACTAAGTAATAACTGAAATACAAGTTTATTATATACCCGTATCAATATATATAATATATAGGATATATGAGCACAAACTTTCACATGACCCACCACTTTCCACCCTATTTCATAACACTGATACACTTGAACACATATATGTTGAAAAGATAAATAATCACCAATAGATGTATTTCATGCTAAACCAGTAATCATCAGATGGTCCAGATTATCATCTCTACACATATATGCAATAAGTGCTCAGATATATATTAAGATAGCCAAACCTCATACTTTAATGGACAGGCTTCAATACACTCCACACTCCAATTCTTCAATCGTCCATCCAATTGAAAATCTGATGATGGAATGCTCAAAGACCACACTGAGGCCGAGATTCTCGTCACACCCATTTTGATCTAAAGTCAATCTAACTCAACATGTACAGGATATAATCCATTTAATACATATATGAGGAATGGCAGACATCTCTACTATGTAATAACTGAAATACAAGCTTATTATATACCTGTATCAATATATGTAATATATAGGGTATTGCATATATGTGTAGAGATGATAATCTGGACCAATTGATAATTGCTGATTTAGCATGAAATACGTATATTGGTAATTATTTATCTTTTCGGCATATATGTATGTATTCAAGTGTGTCAGTGTTATGAGATAGAGTGGAGAATGGTGGGTGTGTGAAAGTCTGTGCTTGTACTTAAAAAAAAATTTTATTTTCATAATAATTTATTTGGATAAATTATATACAATCTGCAATTTATTTTCTGTCATTAGTAACTCCAATAATGGCTACAGTTACCACTTATATTACCAGAGAATAACAGGTAATATCCAGTCAAAGTAGTGCTATAATAACAATCATATTTGTTAATGAAAATCACTAACAAATTGCATTAAGAAACCAAATCTAGCTTTGCAATAATATGCAGAAACTATTTAAACTTTGTATTTATTTGTTCTTCATTTATTATTAATTCCAAATTCACCAATTTCAGTTTTTTTAAAAAAAACTTTTTTAAGAGTAGAATGTATTCAAAATTACACACACTGGAAACAGATTTATACATATGTAATTAAACATTTATACACATACATAAATATGCACACACGTTACAACTTCTTTACAATGAATTTGTTATAATTAGAAAATTTCAGTGATGGTTTTTAAAAAGGCTATAATTTGCTCAAGATGTAGTAGTATGATTAAAAAAAGATCATAATTATAACTTTAAAATTCTAAAAAATCTAAAAAGCTATAATTATAATTTCATAAAATTATTGTTTGTCAATTTGTAACTGCTTCAATGAAAAATTGCATTTTTTTTTCTTTTTAATATAATCAAAAAATATTAAATATACACCTAAAAACTGTCTGATGATTTTTATATAAAAAAAATGAAAACCGCTGAGGAAAAAAAATGTGTATTTTTATGGACAACAGAAACAAATCATTATACATATTGTCAAACCCAAGCGGCAGATGCTTTGACATGAAAAAAAAAATCATTATATACATTTTTTTATAACTTAATATTTGAGATATTTTATTTTATAGATACATACATATATATTTGTAACTTTTTTAAACATATAAACAGTAATATGAAAATTATTTTAAATACATATATATATTCACATGACCACCATTGGATGAGTAGGCACTAGATGGGGATTTTATGCACAAATCTTCTGGCATCCATTGATTACTCTAGCTTGCTGTGTGTGGCAATACGTATAGTGAGTTTTGCCTGTTTTAACATATATATATTATATACTACACCTTTTTAAGATTTCATTAAATTTTTTAGATTTGTTTTAAAAATTACATTTTTAATTTGATAATCATTCTTTATGGTTAAATAATGTTTGTGTCAATATATACTTTATTTACATTAAGATATTTAACTAAAGACAGGTGGAAGTAACTGACAGAACAAAAATCCTTGAACATTATAAGTAGTAGTAGTTTAATAGTGCTGCTACTCCTTTAAAGTAGGTTAGATAGAAGATGAAAATTCAAATACTGCAGATTATATATGATTAATAAACCTTACAAATCTGTAATAAAATTATAAAGGAAATGAAAAGGCACTAATAATTTATAAATTTGTTATACAAAACTTTTAAATTATACAAAATATTTAAAAAGCACTTTTTTTTTTTTTTTTAATCTTAATTAAAAGAACAGCAGTTTGAATAAAGAAATAAATATAAAAACGATACAGGTATAAATAATAACAATATAATTATATTCTTTTATATACTTTGATTGTTAACAACTCACTAAAACTAGAAAAAAATCTCAAATGTAAAATAAAAAAAATAAAAAATTAAGTAAATATGAATATTATTATAATTAGCCTATTTGAATATTTCTTATATAAGTAAATAGAAGAATTTGAACTTAGGATTTTTCAATCTATATTCACCTCCAGTCCATCTCAAACAACGACCACATACCTGAGAAAAAGGTAGCTAATCAGAAATATATGTATTTTGTTCAGAAAATATTGTTATATTAATGCAAACAATATCAATGTGTTACTCAAGTAATAATAAATAAAAAATTCTCCTAATAGAATAAGATATATCAGTATATAAGCATATATTAAACCTAATTTAAATAAAATGCTTGGGATATTTTTTCTCCTCTATATAATATATATAAAAATAAAATAGTTATGTGAAATAACTCTGATGTTAGATAGCTACGATTTTAAAAAATATATACTATTATTGTTTCTCCTAAGAACTTGGTATGGAATTTTAAAATATCTATTGTGAAAAAGCTATAGATCTACAAAGATTTTTTTAAATTAAAAAAGAAAGATGAAAATTAACAGTTCATTTGATTTGATTTTATTAAAACTGATATATACAACAGCTATTTTAAAATAAGTGAATTTTTACAAGGGAAATAAAAATGCAAGCAATTTTTCTCTTCTTTTATAAATTAAGCTAAAGATAAATTTTTATCCATACTTTTGTCTTCATGACTGGGGTTGAATGAACTTTTCTTTTAAAAAAAAAAGATACTAAATATAACAACAAAAATCAAATAATAATGGATGGGTTTTCTTTTATTATTTATTTATAGATTTAAGCATTAATTAAGCAATAACATTTAATTTGAATTTTAATATTGTAATATATTCTAATGAGATCAAATCATTTGCTATAAAATATATTATAACCAGCTAAAAATCTGCAAAGGTATCTTAACTTTATTAGTTATTTTTGTTTACTATATATATACATGTAAAAAAAAAAAAAATCAATCTCATAATAATATACATACATTATATACTTATAAGTAATGAAAACTTTTAAGAAATCAAATTACTGTATTGTTGTAACTACAAAACTTGATCTATAATTAATGTTATATTTATTATAAAATGAAAGTACTTAAAAAAATATATTGATTTATTTTTAATAATAACAACCACAAATCAAAAATTTGACAGATAAAATGCATTCTTGCTGTAATAGTGTTTTGTTTTAGGTTTTAAAAATGTGATTACTTTTTTTGAAATCTCAAAATTTGAAATTAGAATTGAAAATCAACAATTACTGACTGCATCTGAGAAATCATTTAATTTTTAAAAAATGAATATTATTAAAAATGATTTTAAGTTTCAATACTATTTTCATTAACATTTATTTCTGATTGATAATAATCATGTGGTCAACTGCTTAAGAGATCGAGTTGTGTTCAAGCACTAAAATATATACTGAATACAGACAGCAACATTCAAATGACCATATTGAGAATTTTAAAGTTTTTGTTACTTTCCTCAACCAGGAACCTATCCAGAATCATTCTTATCAATCACAGAGTACTTTTGATGTAAAAAAAAAACACTATTATTAATCAATAAGCATAAATCTCAAATGAAAAAAAAATCACATTTTTAAGAAATTATTTCAAAATAAAGTCACAAAAAATTTTACTATAAAATATTTTGAAAATCCAAGATATACATAAAGTAAAGTATTTATTAAAATATTTTTGCTTTCTGAAAATATATTTATTGGTAATAATGTACTAAGCAGCTATGTCATTAAAGTGGCAATTATGGTTGCATATACAGTAATTTATTAATCTTTTAAATACATGATGTAATTTATAAATATATTATAAAAATGAGTAAATATAAAAAATGAGATGTTCTGTATTAATTTTTCCTCAAATTTTTTTGATTACATAAGTTGTATATTATTTTTATTTTACTTGCATTGAGTTTTAATTAATTTCTAAACTGAATAAAAATAACTAATTCAGTAAAACACTTAATTCACAATTTTCAATCATTTTTTTTTTTTTTTTTGATTATACAAATATGACTATAATTGTAAATTCTAAAAAAAAAATACCAATAAATGATGGTTTTCACTTTAGAGTTAAAAAAACATTTGTATGTATGTCTACATAACACATTCCAATAATAGTTCTCCAATTATATAATCATATTTCTGTAATAAATTTTCTAATCCTTGTTTTGCTATCACCCCCCATCCAATCTCTCTCTAATCAGAATGAATATTATAATATTATATTGAGTTATGATTGATTTCACATTTTTAAACTATTTTTTATTGATGTATATCTCTACAATTGTTTCAACATTCTAACAATATTGTTAGTTTCTTTTTATTTATTTATTTTATGGGTACAAAAATTAGCAGTTATTAAAAATTTTAAATATAGGAATGATAAATATAATATAGATAAAAGTGTAGCTCAATTATAAAATAATCAATTTCCTAAATTATATCAAGATTATGGATATAATCCTAAAACTATTAAAAAAATATTTTTTAATTCTAAAAACACTATAGTAGGTGATAAAATTTCTGAAGAAAATAATGGTATTGATAATGATAATAATGAATCAAGTAAGAAATGGATTAGACTTTCATATTATCCTAGGATATATAATACATTAAGATATAATAAAAATTACATTGAGAAGAATACAAATATTGGCTGATCAAACAGTAAAAATCTCGATCAATTAATAGGTAATTATAAGTAAGAGATGATATATGGTACAAAAAAGGAATTGTATATAAAATTATATGTGAAATTTGTAAAATGATTTACTTTGGGCATACTGGTAAACAATTAGAGGTAAGAGTCAAAGAACATAATAATGCAATTAATAGAAGAGATGATAAATCTGCATTGTACGTTCATTACTTGAAATATAGGTATAGAATAGATACTATAAAAAGCATTAAACATTTAAATTATATCAAAGATCCAAAAAGAAGACAAATATATGAAACATACTATATTAAAAATAATTTGAATAATTGTATGAATATTTACAAGACTTCTATAAATTTGGTTAACTGGTTAATTAAAAATGAGTGGAAAATCATATAAAAGGACATATATATAAATAAATAAAAATCCATGTAATTTATTTATTGTGTTGTTATGATATAGTTAATTATTTTGTAATTACTGGATTTATGTATGAGGGTTTTGATTTATTTTAATGATTTATATGTTTTTTGTTTGTTTTAATTCCATTATTGAACACTAGGGGGTTTTATGTCTGAAATAGTTCATTAATGTTAAATAGATTGTTAACATTTGAAAAGGACACTAAACCAGGTGTTGAAAAAGACTTTTAATGTAGAAAAAAAAATATTGTTGCTATTTAAATAGCTGTTATAAAGAATTTATTATTTTCTGATTATTATTTATTTTTGTATGACAATTAAATAGTTGATATAACTAATCCAAAGAATAAAATGAAATGCTCAAAATAATGTTGACCAATTTAAATCTTAAAAGAAAATATTATTTTTAAAAATGCATTAGAAACACCCAACATGAAAATGTCAATTTAAGCATGAAGTCAAGCTCTCAAATTATTAATAACTATTACTTTGCATGAACTATTGTAAGATCCTTAAAAAAGGGATTGACCTTTGGAGCATAATAAATATATTCAAAGAAAGATTATTAATACATCACCAAATATTGCAAGGCCTCAATTATTAGCCAAATAAATCAATAACAAAGAAATTCACTTTTACTCAAAAACCACTGTTTATAAAATATTAAATTAGATATTATGAATTTCTGATGCCTATCAAATCATGATAGTAATCTCTGTATATATAATTTTCATAGAAATTTATACTGTAGTTAATAATTATTGAGAAAATTATTTTGATTCTGAGAGAAATTTGGGCCTACTTGTTTAAATCAAAGGTTAAATCAGGAAATAATGCAATAAAATATTATACCTACAAAATATATGTAAATGGTTTTTAATAAGAATATCAGAAATTAATATGAATATGATTTTATTAATCAATTTTATAATGAATAATAACAATTAATTTTCATCTTATACACAGGAAAAGAATCATAAAAGAGAAATAATTCCTTTTTATGTTGAACTTCAAGGATTTAATAGTCAATAATATATTAAAAATATATATCTACAAACAACAAAGATTATACAAAGTACATAATTATCATAAAAAAGCCTTTTTTTTTGGCAAATTGATTTTTTGTCCTTTTCAATATGTCTGGAGACATATTGAAAAGGGCAAAATACAGACATATTGAAATGGGGCAAATAAATATAATTTGCCGGGAAAGGCTTTTTTATAATTATATACTTTATATGATCTTTGTTGTTTGTAGATATGTATTTTTAACATATTATTGACTATTGAACACAGGCTTGAATATAACATCACATGATCACCATCTCTTATGCTAGCACATAACTGCTATTAAACAGGCAAAACTCTCCATACAGTAGTGCCACCAGAGTAATTAATGAGTAGGCATTAGATGGGGATTTTATGCACAAGCCTTCTGGCATCCATTGATTACTCTGGTTGGCACAGGGTGGCACTACTGTATGGAGAGTTTTGCCTGTTTAATAGGAATAAATATTGATAGCTAAACTAAATTAGTGAGATATTACTATTATGAAGTCTTATTTTTTTGCCATTCATATTTGTTTGCTGTCCGAAGATTATTCAAAATTTTGCAGAGTATAATAATCAATGGTTATCAGAATTTAAATTTTCTCAGATTCCAATCATTTTATTTCTTCTAGAAATATATCATCCAGATTCATTTCTTTTGCAGTATATTATGTAAATATTCTATCAACAAATTGTGCCCACAAAAACTAATTAATCTTACATTTTCTAATAATTTATGAAATGATTTTCTACTTTATAGTAATGATAGAAAGGGCTTAATTTCTAAAATTTGAGAAAACAAAAAGATGCTGAGCTATCAAAAAAAAAAAAAAAAGTATTGTACACTTGAGATACTAAAGTGCTAATAAAAATAAAACCTGAGTACATATTAAATACCATAAAGGAAAAATAGCATAAATACCTCAGCATAAAATTATTAAAAAGTAACACTACAGTACTTAAACAAACAACAAAAAAGTATTGCATTACTTTATTTTATTTTTATTCTAAATTATCTTTAGAAATAATTTTTTTTTTTTTAACTATTTGTGAAAAAACCTATATTTTACTTTAATTTCAATTTAATTTTGATTTTTTTTTTTTTTTTAAAAAAAGTGAGAGAAAAAATGATGGCAGCATTTTTATGCTCAACAATTAATTTCATATAAGAAAACAGAAACATCTTTTGTTGAACCAAAAACAATCAACACAAAATAATTATTAACTCACTACCTTTTTTATTTTAATCCCATTTTAAAACATTTCAAAATTTATAAATGTTTAGAAAAACTACTAAATATTCTGTACTTCTGAAAGAGCCACTATTGAAATAAGTAAGCAATAAATGAAACATCCCTCCACAAGGTGTTAAACGCGGATAGAAACCAGTCCCTATCTTGCATGAGTGGTGAAGTTGAAAATTACACTATGGAAATATTATTCATTACTGAATAATAAATGACTAATAAAATGAACAAGTAATGATATTCTGCATTTTTGTGTGCATCGTGTTTAAAAAAAATCATAAAAAAGAAAAACAATGTATGTTATGTGCACTTCTTTTGAAAATTTTAATGTGTGTTATGAGTACTTTTTTTTTTTGCATAATTTTAATGAAGAAAGAATACGAAGTTGCTTTTTTACTTTTCAAGATATTTATTAAACCAATTCATACCTATGTTACATTAATTATGAAATGAGTATAAATATGGATGATACATTACAAATATGTATCATGACGAATCACAACAAAAAAAGAGTTATGGGATTAACATTATTTTGTTAAAACAGGATTAGGAATTTAGTGGATAAGTTTTTTGTTAACTTTATTGTCAAGTCTGATATAGCTTCCATGTCTCTTGAAACATGAACACTGTTGCGAGAGTTTTGTCTCTGTTTAATTTTTGTCATGCTCTGTTTAAATAATGAGTTTTCATCCGGCTTGGGAAGATAGTATTGTGCTTTGCACCTTACAATCCATATGGCATACGTGATGAAAATTGCTAGCCTGATCATAGGGATATCTCTTCCGCGGATGTATTCTTTGATATTAAGTATTTTGTAATAATCTATCTTTGAGTTATCAAATATTATTGTTTTTATATTACCTAGACTCATGCATGTTTTAATTATGTGATCAAATGTTTCCTCATCCCTGCCACAGCTGTGGCAAATTGATTGGACTTTTGTGATAGATCTTCTTTATCTGAGAACAAGTTGACCGGCATGATATCCAGATTAATTTTAAGTAAGTAATCTAAGTATTTTGGTTCTAGAGCCCATACTTGAATAGGATAATTAGTTTGTGATTAGTAATTCCTAATCTTGGTGTAGAGTTTTGGATATTTTGTTTTAGGATGTGGTGGGCATCCCATAGCTTTTATCTTGCTTTGATAGTTATGTGGATTTATATTTTGTTGCCTTGTTGTCAGGATTAGCTTGTCAAGCCAGCTTAATTGGGGGGGGGGGGGGGCAGTAGGAATTATGGATTCAGTTGCCTTTTTTTTTTTAATTTTCCTCTTTTTCTGTTCTTTTAAGTCTTTATTATGAGTGTTAAATATTAATTAATAGTAGAATAAAAGTTATAACAAAAACAATATAATATGACTAAGATAAATAAATGTATTATGTGTACTTTTATCAAAATAATACTACAATTAACAGATAGTTAAAAACTTTCAAAAATTTAATTAAATAGTATGAACAAGTAATAGGTTTTTCTCTTTCTTTCACTACAGCTATAATTAACAAATAGTATGAAAATAAAGGTTACAAACTAAAAAAAAAAACACAAAACTTTTTAATTAACAAATAATATAAACAAACAAGAAAAAAAAAAATTAATTAAGAAATAGTATGATAAATAATCTGTTTGTTTTTTTTTTTTAAATTATAAGAGTTAGGTTGGGTTTTTTTTTTATAGTAATACTACAAATAAATAAAAAAACAAGCAAACCTTTCTACTGGCATTGGTCAGGAATGTGAGAATGTCTTGAAAGAAGGCTACAAAGTATTGCTGCTGGTATATTGGAATACCATGATATTATTTCACTAGCAAACCTGGCTTCAAGTATTTGGGCAGGTCTTTTGTGAATACTTATCATCATATGTTACAGTATTCCCACTAGTGATTACTTGTCTAAAATTTCTACAGTAGTATATTGAAACCAACAAATGGAGGTTGAAAAATGACAAATGTTTGAAGATTTGTTTTTTACTTCCTGTTTTCAGGTTACAAAGGCAAGAGTTTGGACAAAATCTTATTTTTCCCCTACTTTCAGATCACATGGGAAAGCATTTGGACAAAATCTTTTATTTTTCCCCCATTCTCAAGGCACAGGGGCAAATGTTAGGATAACACATTTTTTTCCTTTGCTTACAGGTCACAATGTCTGAAATCTTCCTATTTACATATTTAATGCTGATATTATTTAATCAAAAATTGAAATAATAAAAAATTTTCTACTATTCAAAGAACAGCAAATTCGTGTACTTATAATGTTAATATTATACAACCACAAGATAAAATATAAAAATTTTATATATTTATTGTTTATATTATTGAGTGAAAAAATTAAAAAATAAGCAAAGATCACAAGGGCAAATGTTTGGATAGATCATAAAACTCCCTACTCATGTATTTACTGTTAATATTATATCTAGTTTTTTAGCCAAACTATAAGGAAAATGTTAGGTTTATTCCTTAGTATGTCAATAGTATTTTGGTTTCTCAAATGTATATAATAATAAAAAATCCCAGAGCATTCAACACCAAATATTCACTCTTTAAATACTATTTTTATATATATTTATTAACATATCTCCTCTTTTTTGCAATCTGTTCTTTTATAAAATCTATTTTATTATTGTTCTTATAGAATAGAATAAGAAAAGCATGATGTTGTAAAAAGGCTTTCAGAATCTGATGTATAGAATCCCAGTTGATCTCTCTAGAGCCACTGCTGAATTAGCAATGAAAGCTAACATTTCTCATTCCCTAGAATGTAATCTTTAGCCTGTGCACCTATAGATTCACATCAATTCTACCTTTCTGTCATATTTTTACTATAATTTGCAAGACATTCTGCTAATCTTGAAACTTTTAATTCTCTTATTACAAAAAATTATCAGCAATATAAAATTTCATTTATATGCCAGGCATTTTAAATAATTTAGAAATAATCAAGTTAAATCTATATATAACAAAAACCAATCAACAAAAATGTATAATACATCAAATGTAATACTTTATTAAATTAATAAATAAAAAAATTAAAGAATTTTTGAAAATGTAATACTTACATTATGGCTATGGCAAAACATTAGGGATAAATTAAAAAATAAAGATTTATGATGAATTTCATATTCAAGGTCTTATCAATAAATCCTTATTATATATTAAATTTCATCTTTATCTTCCAAATTTCTATTCTTTTTCTCCAACATTATGATATACAGAATTATTCAATTTTTTCACTTTCTAATATTTGCAGAGATTGACACATTAACTTGAAATTATAGGTATGCAATTGCTGGCTAATAAACAATATTTTGTTTATCAAATCAATTATATGATCCAGGAGAAATATACTTATTTACTACAATGTCTCAATTATGGAGCCAGGTAAAATCTGCCAAATCAGCAGTTTTTTAATTACAGGTATATAATCACTATTTCAATTATACTTCATTTTTCCAATTTGGCTTTTATAATGATAACCAGGCATATTTTGATGGTTAACACTTAATTTTTAAGTTCTGACTTCATTTTAAATTTTAATTGCTTTTTGAATAAATTTTAACTATCCATTTAAAATTTTGCATTATCACATATATTACTATTGATTAATTCTTATGTAAAAGTAATAATAACAAACTTTGTGGACATACAATCACATTATTATATGTTATCATTCTACAATAGCATAGCCAATTTCAGTCCTTCAATGCCATAGTATAACATTTGAGTTTAAGAATTACTTTATGCTTGCAAAAAATATTTTACAAATATAAAGTATTGATCACAGAAAAATGATGGGAATACTAAGTAAAAATAAAATCTGGCTTGTCATTCTTTAGCATCTAAACACATTTTAATCTGTGAAGATTTAGATCTATACCATCAAGATAAAGCACTACTGACTTTTGCCTTTTATTACTGTATGTTATATTGCAGAATAGATTATACCTACTACAAAAAATATACTAATGATTGATTCAAATTTGTGATTGGCTAATTTGAATCTCAGCATCTACAATTCAAGAAGAAACTTTGTTACAATAGATTGTGGATAAATTTTGCTTGCTACCTACCTGTGTCTTTGCCACAATAAACACCCTACTTTCATATACACCATTATTGATTCCAAATGAATGTAATTCATTCAAAACACATGTATCCCTACTAATTTTTCACATGTATACATAGCACATATTTATTACACTGCCACACATTAATTGTAAGTAAAAGATCGGATAAGCACAAGTATATATTTATAATGGTTTTAAGATTTTTTAAAAAAAGATCTATATAGATACTTCTGACAATATGAAAAACTTCACACACACTCCTAATATTCCAAATACATCATTCTTCATTAATCTTGTATAAAATTCAAAAGACAACTCTGTTCAATAATGTTATATAGATAATAGTAAAGATACTATTACCTGCTATTTCTTTTACAAGAATCATTGTAAAACTAATCGTAAAACTTCATTCTACATACACTTGTGGAAGCACATTGGTTCAACTACGTACGTTTATAAATAGTTGCTTCACTAAATGAGTTATATATACTGATTTATTAATTTTTTAACTTAGGTGAATTTAATTTAAGAGAATAATATTAAATTCTATTCTTAAATTTTACACATAATATTGTAAACGGTAAAAAATTTTGGTTTCGCAAGGGGAAAAAAAGTGGATTACGATTTGGTAGTATAATGTAAAACGTAAATCCAAATACTGTACACAAATCGAAAAATGAAATATTTTACTCTCCCATTGAATTATAAAACATAAGTTTAAGATGATAAGTAACAATTAAAATGTTAATAATTAGGTTTTTGTTTTGAAAAAAAATCAGAAATTTATGAATGTCGTTATTTTAGTAATAGTGATTTTATTTTTTTGAGAGCATAGAAAAACTTTAATTCTAATGTAGGTCATATAATTCAAAGAAAAGGCAATAATTCAACAAGGAACTATTGTATTATGATTGCGTCGTAACAATAAGTGGGATGAGGATACAACTATACTAAAAAATAAAATTAGCTTAAATTTTACTATGTTTAAAAATAACAACTTATTGCAATAAAACACAACTTAAAATATTTTTAAAACGTTATTTATACATTAACGTTTACTTACCTCACCAATATAGCTGTAGTTGGCTTTTAAAATTTTTCTATATAATCGTGTCCTATTTTCATCATCAAAAGGCATTGTTCCACTAAGCAAAATGTATGTTATAACTCCTATTGCCCATAAGTCAACTGCAGACGTATATGGTTTTCTCATTAAAATTTCTGGAGCTAAATATTCCGGAGTCCCACAAGCAGTTTTCATATGAGTGTCACTACCTGCCTTTCTTGTATTAGCAAGGCCGAAGTCAGTAATCATAATTTTAGAATCTGCTCCAGGATGGTAATACAATAAATTTTCAGGTTTTAAATCCCTATGAGTAATCCCTAAACTATGAAGATAGCGTACACCATCTAATACCATTTGGAGAACTCTAGTAGCATCCCTTTCAGTGAAACTACCTTTAGAAACAATTCGGTCAAATAATTCTCCACCAGTGGCAAGTTCCATGACCATATAAACACGATCTTTCGTTTCAAACACTTCTATAAGTTGAATAATATTTGCATGCCGGACTCTCCGAAGTACATTTAGTTCAGTCTCAAAAACTTCTTTTCCTTCGCGAACTTCAATCATTTTGATCGCATAAGGCTGTTTCGTAATACGATGCTCAACCCGGACAACACGACTAAAACTACCACGACCTATAAGAGCCTTAATATCATATTTAGCTGTAACTCGAGGATCAAATTTTGCTTTGTATTTAGCTACTTTGTTCTTAGTTTTAGGCTGACAATGATAATCAGAATTAATAATTTTGTCCGGATTTTTACCAGGTGTATAATATTGGTTCTGTGGAATCGTTTTCACGGGATCCACATGCCTGTTATTAGGAGCTTCGGGTATTAATTTACTGGAGCCACAGCCCATGGCAAAAAAGAGGTTAAGTCTGCTACCATCCACATTCCCTCGCCTTTTAGCGAGTAACCAGCACTATAATAATATAATAACGTGTTTACCAAATCCAAACCTACAAATATTACATTACAATTCGGTCATTATCATCGTGATGATAAACTTGACAAGACGAACAAAATTCTTCCGCAAAAAAAAAAAAATATTTATATATTATTCCAGGAAAAACTAGTCCAAATATAATATATCTAAACAAAGTTTCATCATGTTTATAAAACTTAACATAAATAAAATTGTAGTGAAACACAATTAAAAAATTAAAGGCAACTTTAAATAAAGTTTATGAACTTATTTTAGTAGAAAGTGACTTAACTTCCCAATGTTAAGAATTCTCGGCATATGGACGCCAGTTTCCGTGATGTCACCCTGCACAATCAGTGAATAAACCAATAAGAAAGCTTTATTATCTCGTCGTTGTGCATTGTCTTCAAGACTTTGTAAACTTTTGAATAAAAGGGGGTTAAGGGAAAACCAATTATAAAAAAAGATGTATTTTATTTTTTTATTTTTTTGTGCTTCTATAAAAAGTTATAAGTTTTAAATAATTTTTACATTTTAAAATTAATTTACTGATTAATATATTGTATATAAAGTAAAATGAAAAATAATAATTTAAAATTGACTTAATTTTAAAAAAGGGTTATTGACCTATAATCGTAAGGCGAAAAAGAGTTTGAAAGGGGAGATTTTAAATTACTCCCATTCTAAAACTAGTTATAACAAATGTTCTTAAAAATGCATAGGCAAAAGTAATTATTTTAAAAAAGTTAGTAGGTTATTACCGTTAATAAAAAAAAATGCATTTTAAAAAAATATGTATTAGTAATAATGCTATTATTTTAAAAAAATAATTTAACTTTAATAATCAAATAAAAATACTGGAAAGAAAATAAATCTTTTGAAAATCAAATATCAGAAAAACCAAGATTAAAATTATAACAAAAACCAATACATCAAATTAATTATCTGCACAAGGGTAGGTCCCACGTGTTACTTTAGATCATTTTCCCCCAGTCTTTCCATCATTTGCCTTTTCTTTTCTTGTAATTTTGCGACATATCCTTTTTTTTAATATGCATTTTCCTTCCAAAAAAAAATGGGCGTGCTTGTAACATTTAGATATCTTGCTAAATATAAAGAGTTTAAATAATTAGTTAAATTAATATAAAGAAGATAGAACAACACGCTTTGGGGAAAAAATATTATTATATGAATTTAACTTTAAAAAAAAAAAAGATGTAAGTATAGGGGGAATTTTCGTACGCTTTATAAGCAAACATTTTGCCTAATAAAAGCTCAATAATAATAGAGCATAATTATCTTTCCACCATCTGAAGAAGCAGCTTTCCCTGAAATAAGATCGAAATGATTAAAGTTATGTTTTTCCTTTTATATCAGAAATGGAGGTTTACAGAATTAAAAAAATAGATTTATGTGAGTACTTACTTATTGATTTATTTATTTTTTCTATAATATTGTGAGATCGGTAGAATAATACATAACATAAATAAAATTTGCAAACATTTATCAATCTTTGTTATAAAAATATATCATAATTTTTGGCTATTTTAAATCATAGTCTTGGGGGAGAGTCCCTTTGTTTACAAATATATTGTGTAGTTGCTAGAGAAGTTATGCGATATTCAAGCATCTAAATGGCAGACAGAGCATTTAATAGTTCTATTTAGCTGAGGTTTCTTTATAATAATAAAAAAAAGTCAATTGGGAACTAGTCCTGAATCGGCCACTTTACCATTGCATTTAAGAGCACAAGGCCATATTAGAGAAATATTTCTTAACTATAGTATCTCAAGATAGAAAACACTTAAGAAGCAGTAAGAGCCGTGTGCTAAAATAAATGTAATATAGATAAAAATAAATGACATTGGGAATATATTAATATCTAAAGTGAACTTTTATTTACAAACATTTGTAATTAATTGTGAAAAGATATAGTGATAACTGTGCTAACTATTCGTTGTGTGACCTTGCTGCTTCTCTCTTGTATTAAAAAAAAGCACATTCCTGAAATCTCCAAGTGGATTTGTACATTCATTTGCAAATTAAATTCCCAATTCAATTTTTGAATTATTAAAAGCTTTTAATATCTCATGATGCTTCCAGAGAAAAAAAAAATGTTCCCCTATTTAATATGATTTTGACCACATTTAACTGGAGATTTTGTTTATACCACTTGCTTATAGGGTTATTCATCAAAGATGTAGGTAAATTTTCATATAGCAAATATATATTAACAAGCCAACAAGTATGATTGTATTTTTAGATTGGACTATTTCTATCATCTAATATGGGTATTGAATGTCTTTAGAAAAATGTAACTTTATTTAAATATTCCGAATACATTCAACTGTTAGTAATAACACATCAAACATTCTCCCCTGTTCTTCATGTGTTTCTGGCCTGATCAGTGATAATATTAGCATGAGATTCAAACCGGGACTCTTAGATTCTTGAGTATTGAATTTTAAGATAATGCTCTAACCAACTGAGCCACCCTGCCAATGGCAATAGTCAATAGAAATTTTATATACTTATCTATGAGATTCCTCCTGGCTTACTGTTTCCTAAGAGCAAAGTTGATTAGTGGTTTCCATACATTATGTATCATCACACTAGGTTGGCTTATGGGATTTTTTTGCCATTGTCATGTGAGCAGCTTCTTTAATTTTGCATCTTTGTACCTTTTCTTCTCTATCCCATAAGCCAACCTAGTATGACTATACATAATGTATGAAAACCACTAATCAACTTTGCTCTTAGGAAAAAATGGAGAAATCAAGAGGAATCTCATAGATAAGTATATGAAATTTCTACTGACTGTTGCCTTTGGCAGGATGGCTCAGTTGGTTAGAGCATTACCTTAAAATTCAATACCCAATAATATAAAGTTTCAGGTTCAAATTCCATGCTAGTACTATCACTGGTCAGGCCAACAAATGTATTTGGAATATTTAACTAAAGTTAAATTTTTCTAAAGACATGCAATACTCATATTAGATGATGGAAATAGTCCAATATAAAAATACAACTAGAACACCATCACCACAAACCCTCAGGAAAACAGCAATTATGATGTCTATTTTTTGACTAAACTCTATTTAACCTAATGTGTTACAACCTTTACAGTCTTTTGTCTAATTTTTAACAGTTAGACCATGTGACTTTAATCTTTCACAATTTATTCTGTCTTCTATCTTCTGCACACTTCTTGATTTATGTTTGATGGCTATGACACTGACTTCTGACACAGTGATGTGAAAAAGTTGGCTTTTAGACAATTCCATTCAAAGAAGAGGATTCAGAGAACTTTACATTATAAAGAAATTTGCTATTCATCTATGTAATAGCTGTATCAGTGTTATAAGATAGTATGGAGAGTGGTGGGTCATGTGAAAGTCTGTGCTCATACCCTGTCTATTCATCTATATGTAAATGAAATTGAAAGATGCATAACAAGCAAAGATTTATAAATTATTCAAAAATTATCCAATAGAAGATTAGATATCAAAAATGACATAAAATGAATGGAAAGAAGGTATTGTAATAGTATATTCCACATTAAGAGTCCATGAGCAATGAGTTTTTTTCTACCATCCCTTCTGATGGTCCAGACAGGAATTTTGCTGAAAAGAATTTTTCCATTCAACAAGAAAGGAATTTAACAGTATTTGTGAATTAGGTTTTACATGAACATATCTTGGAACATATTTAATTTAAAACAACAACAAACTTCTCGTGTTATAGTGCCACCTAATGCAAGCAAAAGAAATCAATAGATGCTAGAAGGCTATGCATCTTAATCCCCATCCAGTACTTTCAATATTCTCAGACTAGTTTTTAGTTTAAATCATGACTAGAAACTAATTGGAGATATTGGATGGGAAAACACTGAATAAGGATTAAGATGCACAATCTACTAGCATTTACTGGTTACTATAGCTTGCACTAGATAGCACTGTTGTTTGGAGAAGTTAACTACTGTTTTAACATCATGTGTAAGCATAAAAAACATTATTTGTGTGATGTCTTAATGGTTTAATAACCAATACAAGCCAAGATATGGTGACTATGATTATTAAAAAAACAAGACAGCAAAGTATATATTGAACTGGTAAATCTGTACAACTATCCAAATGAATTAGCTTGGATTGAAAATATATTTTCATGTAGAGTTGATAGATTTATAATTAACAAAAAACATACAAGTTGGGTGTTTCAAGAGTGCATTAGATCCCAAGATCCAGGTACACTGCTCTCATATCCAAGCTTTCTCACTTATTAAAGCCATAAACTAAAATCTAATTTTGGGATATTGGATAAAAATGCACAGGATAGAATAAAGATGCACAACCTGGCATCTATTGATTCCTATAGCTTTATTGTATGGGGGAGTTTGTTATTGTTTTAACAACTTGTGTAAACATAAAAAAGATGATCTTTGTGATGTTTTAACATATTTATTTGTCTATTATTTCCAAAATTCTACAAGTTCTGTCTTATATTTTTGTCTTTTTAGCATTACTATAACAAAAATTTTACTTTTGCCTATCAAAAATTTATCCAAGATGAAAAAAAAAATAACATTTTCTTTTTTCTCAGAAAACAAAAAATCTTTGTCTAAAATCAAGACCAAATCAAGATAATTTCAATGCCTCATATAGTCTATGTGTTATTTACTCAGATGTCTTACATAAAAAATAAACAAATAAAAATGTGTGCAAACAAAAATTATTGATTTTACATTGTAATTTTTAATTTAATCATTTATAATTTAAATATATATATATGTATATGATTTAAATCAGTGAAAGCTTTCTCAGAACATTTTCAAATAGATAACAAGGCTAAAGAATTTAATCTCCCATTCTCTATTGTCAACTGCAAATACATTTTAATAAGTTTTAATATGTTAAAACCTTTTTTAGTTGCTGCAATTATTTTAGGAGTTGTCCACAAAATTCTCAATGTGGTTGAAGGATTTAAACCTACATTCTACAAATTAGCTTTTTAAAATGATAAAATTACTAATGGCAAATTGATGTTTTCTGGAAGTAAATTGCTTACAGATTTCATTTCTTCAAAAAGTTCACTCTCATCAATGTCACTATTATTTTCAATATTAAGACTTGAATCCAAATGTATACAATTTTTTTAATTCATTTAAATGATCAATTACAATTAATTTTTAAAAATACCCAATTTTATTCATATTTTATTAATAACTGAAAACTTTGATCAAAAGATGTTAATATTATCTCTAAACCATATTCTTATTATAGTAAAAAAATCTTACTAACAGTAATGACATCTCTTTAGTTACATAATTAAATTTTTTTTATGAACTTTTTTTCCCTGCAAATATTGGCTCTATTTCTAAAATGTTAGCTAATTCTTCACTTCAATAAAAGTATTTTCATATCTTTGTGTATGGGATTGGAAAATATTTTCTGTGCACAATTTTAATAAATTTATAACAGTTTTTAAATCTACTTTTGCTTGTGTAGATTTTCTAATGTTATTTATCCGCTAAAGTATATCATGTGACATTAATATAACTAGAAAGAAATAGTCACCAATTCTTTCTATTAATATTAAAGATTCAAATTTGGCAACTGCATCAATTGGATGTTCAGTAAGTGTCAACAATGCTTTTTTAATTTCAACAACCTGGTATCTAACTGATTTTGTGTATTCAGTGTGATTCTCCAACAAGTTTCACATACACTTTAATATTGAAATTTAATACATTGTCAAATTAAATTTTCAATCTAATCACAAAGACCAAAAATAATGTGTAAAGCATTGAATAATGCCAAGAAATGAAGTAGACAGGGGGCTAGACATTTCTGTATCTCCTATAACCAAATTTAAAGAAAGACAACAATAAAATATATAAAATGTTTATGAATTTTCTTTCTATAAAACTTGAATACTTTTATTTTTTTCATACATTAGATCCATTGAAATCCTGATCTATAATATCACTAATATATAATAAATCTAAAAATAATTGAATGATTTTATCAAATAATGATTCACCTGTAGATTCAGCAATTTTGATGATTCAATTAAATCAACAAACTACAGAGCAATAGAAAGTTGTTCTTTTTGATAATGAAAGAGGTACAGTCTAAAATAATAAGTAAATATTTTGCTTCTTCTGTCTGTTAAACAATGTCTTCATAAACAATTAATGCCAAAAGATAAATTATTTCTTTTGAATGTTTTTACTATAACATGTTACATGGATTGTTTTACGTAGAATGTGGCATACTTATATTTATTAATTTACCAAACCTTTTCCATTATTTGAAATATACAGCTTATCTGGAAAACTGTGTACTGCTAAGTTATGGATTGACAACCATAATGTAATATCACAGCTTATTCAATTCATTCTTCCAAAGCTCCATTTTTCAACAATGACTGATTGCATTTTTTATTTCACACTTTTGAAATTTTGTACTTCTTTCACCCAACTTGAAATATTTTTTTAAGTGTTCAGATTAATTTTCAAGACTCTTTACATAATTATTCACTTAGTTTTATTTAGAATGACTGACTGATCCAAAGGTAGAAGTCACTTTATGAAAATAAAATGGTTTGCAGTAAATATAAAATATTTTATTGACAATCATTGAACTTTTGTCATAGTTTTCACCAGTTGTAGTTATTCAATTATACATTATTATTGGAAAGCATTGATTTTTCTTAATTCTAGGATAAACAAGGTCAATGTTATCATCTGTAATATATTCTAATCAATTTTCTGATAACATGATATACTGAAAAGTATTTTCAAAAACAAAAGTAATATACTGTGGGTTAGGTTTGACATTTGTTATTTTTGAACTAGAAATTTGTGCATGATTATTTTCATTTGTATAATCTTTTTTTACTTAAATAATCGGAATTTAATTCTCTAGATGAATTTGTTGATTTTAAAAAATTAGATAAATAAATACTTTGTACTTTCAGAAATAAATTTTGCTCTTTCTAATTTTCTTTTATAGTTCTTCACTTCAAATAATGTTTTAGAAGATATTTTAACAGGTCAAAAATTTCAAATTTCTACAGTAAAAAAAAAATTGATTAATAATAATATAGTAAAAAGAATCATATGATAAAACATAAAATTTCTAAACACTAAAAATATAAATTTCTGCCTCAGATATAAAATAAAAAACAGATATATAAAATTTCACAATACATAATACATCTAATTTAAACTGAAGGGATTTATACTCTAAGCACATGATTATAATGTTGTTACAATAGTTCAATAATGATTTGTTGAGTACTGAGAATACTCTCAAACTAAAGCATGA
Source organism: Epiperipatus broadwayi (assembly GCA_028023455.1). NCBI lineage: Eukaryota > Metazoa > Onychophora > Udeonychophora > Euonychophora > Peripatidae > Epiperipatus > Epiperipatus broadwayi. Next base: position 363,000 of record JAQFVV010000526.1, read on the forward strand.
GACTTTAGAAAAGATGAATAATGAACCATCTTATCTTTTGTACCTAAATTTAGTTATATAGGCCAATCTAAAGTACTCTCAAACTACTATAACTAAATTTAGGTATAAAAGATTTGGTTGAGAGTATCCTCAGTACTAAACAAGACATCGTTGAGCTATTATAACAACATTATAGTGCATGTGCTTAAGGTGTAAATCCCTTCTGTTTAAATTACATGATTTCTGTGTTAGCAAATAAAATTGAATATTACATAATACATATAAACAGAAAGATGTTGCAATATGACTAAACATAGCACTGATAATGAAAAAATAATGCCTTAAATGCAAAATGAGTACTTTTATATAATAAATATGAGTCATTATATATATATTATAAAGTTTGTATACTCCTGATATTTGGATTTACCTACAATATTTTAATAATTGTGTTGGGTTGATTTTCAGTTTTAACAGAACCACTTTAATAACATTTGTGTAACATCTTTTATTTCAATTCTATATTTTTCCATTATAAATACATTTAATAATCAGTATTGAATAGAATAATATTATATGTATAATGTTATGGTTAGGTTATATATTTTTTAAATAACACATATACATGATTGGCTATTGGACTATAATAAAAATTATTTTAGTACATAAACATTTCACCCAATATAATATATATATATATTAATTTTGTGCAACATACAACTTTATATAGGTAAGATGTAAGAACCACTAGTCTTTGATAAAACTAAATAAATAAATAGTTAAAATAACTGTACTGAGATTGTAATTCAATTGTTTATATATATATATAAAAACAAAAAAAGACTTATAAATCCAATAAATAATATTATATTTCAACCAGAGGACTGGTTTATTACAAATGAATAATAGTTAAATTAGTAATAGTTTTTGTATCTTTCCTTATCCTTGTTTCTATTTTTGTAGAATAATGTTCAGTATTTAATTTTTATATTTTATTTTTGTTATATTATTGTGAATATATTTATAACAGATTGTACTAATATATATAAAATGATGAAAAGCATACAGATAGTATTCTTAAATATATTATTGTTTTCTATTTATTAAACAGATATTTCTATCAATAAAAGATAATGAATTATTTTATGGTCTTTCAATATTTGAATTTTCTTGGAATGAAAGAAAATATAGCAATGTTCCATTTCCAAATAATTATTTTTGAAATGAACACAAGTTCTAAGGAGCTAGTGCTAATCTTAGTCTTTGTGGCTTATATATTTGGTGCCTCAGTGAACCAGTTCCTTAATCCAACAATGGTAACAGAATATTACAATTAAACAATAATACTTGTTCATAATTTGTTATTGCTACCTCTGTAACAATTTATTATTGCAAATTTTAAGGCTACATCAAAAATTCTAATGAGTTATTATACTCATCATCATCATCATCAACCATTATCAATCCACTGAAGAATGAAGGTCTCTCCAAGTTCAATCCATCTTCTTCGATCTTTAGCTGCTCTTCTCCACATCACCCCTGCACAATTTCTTATTTCATCCATCCATCTCACATGTAGTCTCTTTCTGAGTCTTTTACAATCTCTTGGAATCCAGTTATTATACTAATAAAACACATATCTAAAAAAAATACAAAAAACATTTCATTGTATTCAACTATATGGTTTCATAAAGACTATCTATAATCATGATGATATTATGTTGTGATCAATTTTTGTTAATAATCAATACTCTAGGCAAGCACTAGACTGTTCACTAAAGCAGGATGTAAAAACAGTAATAAATTGCAAGATTTTTTAACTAATTCATTACATAGATTTCATTTATGATAAAAAATGAAGGACTACAAAATCATTCATTCTGTTATTCTAAGCTGAAAAAAGTTTAATTATTTTTTTAATATCACATCTCTCTAAACAAATGCAATTGTTCTTATCTTGTTAGATGAGAATAATACTGTACAGTAATAAAACATTTTTTTTAATCATACTATCTGCAATATCCAAAAACAAATCTGATAGTACCTAGTTTCAGAGGACTATGTTATATATATATTCTATAAATATTTATTTTCTAAGTTATAAATAATCTTATTCATTCACATTCTGAAGTTTTAGAAGGCAATGCAGGTCCTGGAATAAAGTTTATAATGAAATTTCATTTTATGACTGCAAATGTGCATTATTTCTAACAATAGAGTTTTTGTTTTTAGTTACTTATTTAAAAGAGTAATTAAAACTCTCCAATAAAATTTTAAGTTTTGTTTTTAGTTACATATTTTAATGAGTAATTAAAATTCTCCAATAAAATATTTAAGGTTTTAATGACATAAATAGAGCAAAAAAAAAAAATTATTATATCTTTTTCATAGAGGAATGAAAAGTAATAATCACTGCTATTGTTTATTTCCAAGCATAACTTTGATAAACTGGGAATTCTATTTATTTCAACATAACATGACATTAATAACATAATTTCTCTATATATATCTTCTTAACATGTAATTTTATTATAATAATAACTAATAGTTAACCAATGTAATCAATTAACAACTGAATTACAAAATAATAAGACCTGAATAAAGGTTTTAAATGATACACTTTGTCTCATCAACTGTATTTAAACCCAAGAAATCCCCAACTTCAGCAGTGCTTTTCAAACTATTTTATTCATTACAACTTTGATCAGACTCTCAATTAAAATAAATCTTTATAATTATAATCTGAAAGCAACTAAATATAGAAACACAAAAGACTAAATAAAATTTAGTTTAAAGAAAGAGTAGGAATAATATGGATGTGCTCATTTATTTTTGGAACAATTAAATAAATCATAGCTTAATATTTATCAATGGTGATCTCAAAGCAACTTTGATGTTTTTATGACTGAGAGGTATAGTGTTATAATAGTTAATTCTAAAAATATCACATCTTAGTTCTAACAAATAAAAATATACAACTACAAGGATTATTCTGGGGCATGATTGCCAATTACACTAGGGATACTAAAGTTTGTTTTAATTCAATGCCAAAGAACAAAAAAAAAATGAATATAATAAAAACAGTATTGATTCTAAAGCTAAAATAAAATGAAATGTAATACTACAATTATCAATATTAAATAACTACTGAGTTTGAAAAAGATATAATTTATCAAAAATTGCAATATGTTTATAATTTGTTTAATGGATTTTTATAAAAAAGAAAAAAAATTCCAATTCCTTTTTAAAAATAAATTATAACATAAAATAAAATCAAAATTCATTCATAAAATTATTTAATAGCAATAAGACCTAAGCAGCATAAAAATTTTTACAATTATACATGCAATCCCCTAGTTACAAACACTCAAGTTATAAACATTTCGCTATTATGTAATCACTTTTGGACTTTAGGTCTTTATCTATCAACATACTTTCATGTATAATTAGTGCAATATTCTGTAGAAAGAAATGGGTATCCAAATTGTACAGTATTTTAGTACTTTAATAATTAAAAAAATTATTTTAGTAATTAACACTACAAATTTACACTATCTGATAAAAAAAACTATTTATAGTACATACATTTGCAATTGAATTTTTGCTAAAGAAAAATAAACTTTGGAATTTAAAAAATAATTAAAATTATATTTTAGAGAACAATAAGAACTTATATAAAATACAGTAAATCTTCCCATTAGTCTGACATTAATTACTTTTATTTTTAGCATCATCACAGACTGTTTTGAACAGAATCATCTTGATTAGTGCTTGTTTTTAAAAGTAGTTTGTGTGCAATTACATTACATAAACACTATATATTTCTGTTTTGGTGATTTTTTTTCATTCTTATTAATTAAAAACATGAGTGCAAAACACAAAAAAAGCAGTGTTGATACAACTAAAAAGAAATCAAGGTCTCGTAAACACCAAACAGTCGAGACAAAAATGAATATAATTAGACATTCTGAAAATGGTGAATCTTTTGTTTCAATTGCATGTTCATGTAATTTAAACCGATGAACAATGTATACAATTGTTAAAAACAAGAACAAAATTAAGAAATATGTTAAAAATTGTGAAAATATTTCTTCAAAGTTTGTTTCAAAAAGACAGGACAGAGTAATGGATGAAATGGAGAAATCTTTGGCTTTATAGATTGAAGATCAATACCAAAAAGGCATCCCAATGAGTTTATCAATTTTCTAGCTATGGCTCTTAGTTTTCATGAAGATTGGAAGAAAGAATTAAAAGAAGATGCTGTTCAATTTGTATCAAGCAATTTTTGGTTTCACAAATTTAAAATGAGATATTCTTTAATATAATATTAAATGTGCTGGGGAAGGTGCCAGTGCAGATAAGAAAGCTGCCAGTGAATTTATTTCCACTTTCTCTAATATCATTAAAGATGGAGCTTATTGTCCATGCTTAGTCTTAAATGTCGATGAGACATGATTATTTTGGAAAAAGTTGCCTGCATGTACGTATTTAGCAAAGGAAGAATCAATTGCACCTGGGCATAAACCTTCTAAAAACAGATTAACATTGCTTCTTGGAGGTAATTTAACTGATGATTTTAAATTGAAGCCAATGCTAATTTATCAGACAAAAAATCCTAGAGTGTTGAAAGGAAAAGATAAAACAATGCTTCCAGTCATTTGGAAATCAAATACTAAAGTCTGAGCTACTGCACAGCTTTTTCAAGATTGGTTTTCACATCATTTTGTGTCTTCTGTTAGGCAATATTGTAGTGAGAATAATTTACCATTTAAAACACTATTTCTCTTAGACAATTCTCCTGGACATCCAAAATCCCTGAACAATTTATATCCAGAAGTTAATGTTGTGTTTACCCCTCCCAATACTACCAGTAAAATACAATCTCTGGACGAAACTGTGATAGTATTATATGAGAAGATTAATGACTCAAGTAATCAATGCAATTGACAAGAAAAGTGGACCTACATTAAGAGATTTTTGGAAAAGTTATAATATATGGAAAGCAATAATTATTATTGGGGTGCATGGACTGAAATAAGAATCAACAATGAAAGGTTATTGGAAAAAATATATATTCACAAATGATGAATGCTTCTATGGACATTGAAGAAACTCCTGAAGATATCACAACTGAAATAATATAATGAATGAATTAATTTAGATGTTACTGATGAAGATATTGATGAGTTAATGCAATCTCATTCAGAACCTCTGTCAAATGAAGACTTGATTAAACTACAAGAGATGAATAAAATACAAAATGAAGAAGAATCTGATAATGAACTTATTGTTAAAAGTTTGACACTCAAGAACATGAATGAAGCCTTAGTGCATCTTGACAAATTTTTGACCATCATGGAAGAATGTCATCACAATGGAGAGTGTATATCTCGTGTATGAAGGACAATAGAAAGAGACAACACAGAATGTTATAGAATTCTTTATCAAGAGAAGAAAAAGAATACAATTCAATTAACTCTTGGTAAATTTGTAAACAAAACTTCATATACTAATCAATAAAAAATAAATACTATATTTTGAAAACCCTCTTTGATGTTTTTTTTTTACATACCTCTACTTTCAAACAATTTCAACTTTCAAACCCATGCCAAGTACCAATTAAGTTTGTAATTAGGGGACTGCCTGTATATATAGAAAACTCAAGTCATTAATTATTGATAAAAAAAAAAAAATAAATTTTTCAAATGTTTCTGTAATTCTCCCAATTATTAAATTATTTGGAGCCTGCAAACATGTGATGTTTAAGTTGGCAAATATTGATCTATAGCTTAGTAATGACAGCAATTTTTCACACATATGAAAAGTTTATATATATAATATTTGAAATACAGGCATACTTCACATATCTGAAGTTTATATATATGGAAAAATCACATTATTTGTTTCAAAGCATGAAAAATATTATAAATCATACACTAATTAAATGCATTGCATTGTAAACAGTAAAGGTATTATCACACATGGCTATATAAATATAGAAATTTACATAAACTTATATCAAGTTGTAATAATTATTTTTATAAAGTGCATACTTGTTACTTAAAGTAATATATATTAAGGCTACAACCTTAAAACTACGTGCCTAAAAAAATGACAGTAGGGACCTCTGCAAATATTGTCTTTTAAATAAATCTTGTGTTAAAGATTTGCAGAGGTCCCTACTGTCATTTTTTCAGGCCAACAGTTTTAAAGTTGTAGCCTTAATATATATTGCATAAACTTATATCAAAAATCTAATTAATAATAATATATATAATTTTATTGTAAAAATTATAAATCAAGCAAGAAGAAATAATTATAAAACAAAATGGATTAAGATATTATCAATAATGTTAGACAATTGGTAACTTTTGATTAAAATGAATTACAATTCCTGTTTTATTTAAATATATGTATTAGTGATTTTGGAGTTTGAATATAAAGCACTTAATAAATATATGATTCATACAACATTTAACAATTTGAAACAAGTAAATGAATTTTGTCACTTTAAATTTACTATTGAGTTATGGATGACAATTGTTTTATTGAAAAATACTTTTAAAAGCAGTCAGCAAAATATGGCTATCCAAGTTATGATCAAAAACAGTTTTAATAGTGTTTTTTTTCTTTCATATTGGATCGCTGCAACATTGCTTCTTAAATCAAGTCATCAAAAAAAAAAAACTAAAGTAGACTGGACTGGAATGCACTCTTTTATCCTACTTAATGCTATTCAATAACATATTTTAAACCAACAGATTTGTTAGCAGCTGATTATTAAGATTTGGCCTCTCTTTCTTCTTTATTCCATTCTCAACATGTTGTGAAAACAAATTTATAGGTATTATATTATGATTTGATACATAAATAAATTAAAGGAAAAAAAATAGTTTTTTTTCTTCTCTCTTTCTTTATCTACATTAGTTAGTATACGAAAAAGCAAACATTGTTGCTGTCATTTAAACCTCAAATGACAACTTTTAAAATATTATTAATTCCAAAATTTTTGTATCATTTATAGTTTTGCCATGATATTTACTATAAAAATGTGAGATTTTATTTAAAACCAATTTTTAAAAAAAGGCAAATCAAAAAGTGTCAAAGTGCTTCAGATTTTTATACACTATGCAATACAAAATAATTTTTCTTTCTTTCTTTATAATGCAATTCATCATTTTATTGTTGTTTTTTTTACTTATTACAAAGAATTTTCTTACCTATTATAAAATAACTTTGTAAAATATTTAATAACATGATTAAATGCATAAGCTAATTGTTCTTTTAATTTTTTAGACAGTTTACTCAAGTGACACACATATATGCGCACATACACACATGGCAGTTTACACTTTTTTTTATGCAGCTTTGTAATATAACTAATTTGAACTGTGATCAGATTTGTTATAGTTACAATACATTGTCATGACTGTTTTTTGTGCATTTTTTTACATGTATGTAATCAATAAATGAAATAAAATAAGAGAATATTGAAATAGAATTCTTTTATTACATATAATATACTCCAAATAAATAAATTTATGTCTATTTATTATATATATAAATGTAAACATTTGTTTGTTACTTAACAAATATTATATCAATATTGTCAAAAGTTGTTAGCCGAGAGATCAGCGCAGCCGACTTGCAAGCAAGCAGTTGGTTGCAAACGGTTGTTGCGGGTTTGCCTCCTGGCCGATGCTATGACATAGGAAAATATATATATATTATACCAATATTGATTAATCTTGCATGATTTTCGTTCTTCTTTTTTTTTTGAAGAATTACTTATAATCTGCCTATACATTTTTTTTTGCTGCTGCATTTAATTGTTTTAAAAAGTTCGAAAATTTACTCCTACTGGGAGAAAAGTCTTGAATACTAGCAATGATATTTAGGGAATTTTCACCACCTACAAGTAATATTTTCAATCAGTGAAAAAAAAATTATGTGCACTAAAAAGATTTGGCAATATTTGTAAAGTTATTAACAAGCAAACAAATACATCCAATGTTATTAAATAAAAAATAAAAAAACATTCAAATTATATATATATATAGGTAATAAAAATATATTTGAAGGATTATTTAAAATGTAGTTGGTTGACTGTTTGTTAATTTATTATGTACACTATTATTATTTTTAAATATAAGCAATTCAGAAAAGCTGCATCTCAAGAATTGAACTTCTGACCATGGTGAATGTCAGCAATAAAGATTAAAGGATTTGCAGTTAACAATCAGGATAGATACTAGAGATCTAAACAAATAATCCATAAAATAAAATAAAAATCTGCTCGCTACTGTGATAAGTTACCAGTAAACATTTTCCATTTTCTTTAACCTTATATATATGTTTAAAGTTGCTTTTGCTAGGCTATGGCCTTTTGCTTTATGATATCTAATTGTTTTTAAAATGTTGATAATTTTCTACTAATGTGAAGAAAGCTTCCAGAGACAGGTAGTATACTTTTTTTAAAAATTTTCTTGATATAAATATTAATTTTTTTATTTGTGAATAAATATAGATCTATAAACAATGAGGATTGCCAATTCCTCTACAAGCTTTGTGGTAAATGCTTAGCCAGAGCCAGCACTTAAAATATCTCTGTCAGGAAACCCTCCCCAAACCCCTGACCATGGTTTCGTGCTTTGGCACTCCTCAGAGAGGTGTCAGGGTAGGTTCAGACGCTAGATCTAAAAATACCAACCCAAAGCCAAGCATTTATCTAAAAGTTATCTATTGAGTGGAAAATCTGAAATTTTCAGACATCTACATGTTTTCAAACCCAGCTATCCAACTCAAATAGCTATATGGGGCTGATAGATCTTCAGCCATACCATATATTAGTAGTTTTAGCAATATAAAATTGCCCCATATAGCTATTTGAGTTGGATAGCTGGGTTTGAAGACATGTAGATGTCTGAAAATTTCAGATTTTCCACTCAGTAGATAACTTTTAGATAAGTGCTTGGATTTGGCTTGGTATTTTTAGATCTAGTGTCTGAAATCACCCTGACACCTCTCTGAGGAGTGCCAAAGCACAAAACCATGGTCAGGGGTTTGGGGAGGGGTTCCTGACAGAGATATTTTAAGTGCTGGCTTAAGCATTTATCACAAAGCTTGTAGAGGAAATGGCAATCCTCATTGTTTATAACTTACAAGCTTAAGAGATAGGGTCATGTGATCTATGACTCTTATTTTGACTAAATATAGATCTATGTCTTAATTTATATAACAAAAGCAACAAAAGTATGTATAAAAATGATATATGTATATAACAGGATGTTTTTATATTATATATATTCATATTACTTATAAAAACTACATTAGAGATATAGTCTGTAAGTTTGATCATTATCTATGTCATATATGGATAAAAATAGCAGTGTCTAGAAATACTTTGAGTATTCAACAGTTAAAGCCTGTAGTATTTCTATTCTATTCATCCTAATTGAATTAAGAATGCATAGCATAATTAACTCATCAACAAGAACTCTACAAATTGCTTAAGTCAATTCATATACTGTAATGATTTTTAGTTTTTCAATTCTAAAATAATTGTCAAAATGAAAATCACTTCATTTGTACTTATTAACAAGAAAGGTATCAAGTCCTTCTGGTCTCTACATTTTTACAAGACAGATTGCTGTTATGGAATAAGTTATTAGTGAATACTTCTGATATAAACTATGCACATGTAGTCTTACTGATATATCTTTTTTATTGTCTACGTAAGAGTTTTTCTTTATTTTGCTATGATTAGAATTCTATATAAACTAAAATTATTATAATGACTTTTCACTCAGGTTACATTAGAATTGATTAATGTCATCTATTTATGAAATCAAAGACTTAATATAGATCTATGACTATTATATTCTTCTACATTTGGATACACATCATGTATATCTTATTGATTTCAAAGGATATCAATGTTAGTCCAACATACATATTAAGATATATTATACTCCAACACACACACACATATAAGTTAATGTCAGTTCTCTATTATATTTTACCATTAACTATAAATCATCTCAAGCTTATGAATAAATAGTAATTTGTTGACCTAGTGGTAAACGTACCACATCCCTGAATTTATATTTGGGGTAAATTGTTAATATTTTTTTCAGATTACAGCAGATTAATAATTTGTCTATTCCAATAATCAGTTTATAGCCAAATAGCTAAACAAAGAACTATTGATTAAAAGCAATATACTGAATGAAGGTAACTTAACTTCCAACATGTTCTTTGATTTCATATCTTCCATTATTTTTTTTGATGACTTGAAATTTTTGGGTTATCAATGCTTAGTTCTTCAGCCTAGCCACCTGTATTAGATCTATAACTTTGATTCAAATTTTTAATTTGCATCATACAGGATTACATAAGGGTTGCTCAGAAAGAAAATAGAATTGCCATATTCAACATAAAAATAAGTAAAAATCTTGAAATAAGCAACCATATGTTTTTTTTTCTTTCCAGTTTTAACTCTTAGATGTATCATAAAATTCAAAATCTATATTAGCCACAAGTCCAATGAAATAGAAAAGTAGGATTTTTTTTATTTTTAGAAAAAGATTTTAGAAGATTTGAAAACAATAATATATATATATATCCACAGGAAACTATAAATATAAAGGGGAGGGGGGTAGTTTCATTTATTTATATATATTATTTGATCTCAGACTTTCAAGCTTCCTACAGCTATCCACTCCATCTTACACAACTGATATACATGACCACATATGTATGAAAAAGGTGTGGTCATGTGTATCAGTTGTATAAGATGGAGTGAATAGCTGTAGGGAGCTTGGAAGTCTGAGTTCAAATCCCTTATGAAATTGCAATAACTTCAGTATAAACAATAGACTTGTATAAAATATTATATATATAGACAGATATATAATTTATTTTTAATACTTTCTTTGAATAATAATAACAGCTTAAAAATACAAAACAAAAATTATTTTTTAGTTTTGTTTTAAGTATATGATATAGTTCTAAAATTTGAGATGTTAAAATAAATAGTGTAGAGAGACTTGCAAGTAATGGCAAATTACCACCAATGTTGTACTATATATTTAAATATTAAAATTGTAATTTGTACTGATTATTATTTAAACATAAAACTTATAATGTTAGTTTAATTGTGGAATTACTGAGTGATTTATATATATGTGCAGGTTTTTGGGCCAATCATGACATCAAAATGAACATCATATTATATATATTATTTTCTATCAAAAATATGCAAAAAGTATTATGAATAATTTTTATTGAAACAAAATATATTTTTAAAGCCAGTTTAAATTATATATACAAGATTTCAAATATTTTCTAGTAAAAATCATTTAAAGTTAATTTGAAAATTTATTATTGAAAATTTGGTTGAAGTGACTACTGTAAATCCAACCTTGTTAATGTCATTTTCATCTTGTACATAATTCTTAAAATTGCATTAACAGAAGATTTAACTAGCTAGATTTTTTTAGAGAGACAATTAATTTAATTTACTGAGAAAAAAATGAAGTAATCATTTCAATTGATCAACGTTTTTATCACTGAAACATTAATGGGAATTCCACTGGATTATGTAACAGATACTAAGACATTAACAAAATTTAAAAAGTTTATTTTTTACTAACAAAACACCTTAGAAATATTATGATAATACAAAAACTTCTCTAATACAAAAACTTCTCAGGGAAGAGGGAAATAGTAGACTGTTATTTGTGAAAGAAAAACATTTATTTCCAATAAAACAATCTACTTAATGAAAGCTATCAAAACTGTCAATATGGACAAGGAAATTCATGTGTGACTCTATAACACTGCAGATATATTATTCATTAATTAAGAGAGACTTAAAGAATATTCAAAATAAGAGTCATAGATCACATGACTCTATTCTCTTAAGCTTGTAAGTTATAAACAATGAGGATTGCCAATTCCTCAACAAGCTTTGTGATAAATGTTTAGCTAGAGAAAGCATTTAAAATATCTCTGTCAGGACCCCCCCCCCCGCCAAAAAAACAACAACTTCTGACCATGGTTTCGTGCATAATGTCTAGTTTAATAAATGATTAGTAAAAGTTATTAATGTTTGTATCAAAGTTGTGAATGCAAAAAAATTTAAACTTTGTCAATTAAACTACAGTAATTTGCTAGTAATCTATCTCTTTCTATATATACTAAAGAAATGGTGAAAATATGTGTAAGAGCTGGGCTAACTGATGAGTGCTGATTCAACAAGAAATGGTCATCTTGGGGATCATTTATCATTTTCAAATATCTTTGACCATATGGTTCAGTAATATGTGATGGAATAGAAGTTTGAAATATATATACGATGCTAAGTTTAAATATCTCTAAAAAAAAAATGTGTATATGAAATTAAATTGTAACGTGCTATGTGGCTTCCTTGAAAAAGTGTGTTTCAAATATATCTATAAATGTTGGTCTGACTTCTAGCTTGATTGATGTACTGATAAAAATAAATATTTACATATAAAGTTTTCTACCAAAAATATGCAAAAAGTATTAAAAATAATCTTTTTCTTGAAACAAAACATAATTTAAAGGCCAATTTAAATTATAGTAGCAAGATTTCAAATATTTATTTTCTATTAAAATTCGTTTAAAGTCGATTTGAAAATTTACCACCGATAATTTCGCCATAGTGACTACTGTAAGTACAGCCTTGTCTTCATCATTTTCATCTTTTACCTACCACTTAAAGTGGTTAACGGTAGATTTTTTTATTTTTTTTAACAGGAGATTTAACTAGCTATTTCACACACATTAAACATTACTAGTTTTTCTTAGAAAGACAATTAATTTAGCTTACCGAAAAAGAAATTAAGTAATCATTTCAATTGCCCATGTTTTTATTACTCAAATATTAATGGAAACTGGATTGCGTAAGTTATTTAAAGATTAACAAATTTTAAAAGGTTTATTTTTTACTAACAAAACACCTTAGAAATGTTTAATAGTACAAAAATCCCTAAGGGGAAGGGGAAGGGGAAAATAATAGATTGTTATTTGTGAAAGAAAAACATTTATTTCCAAGAAAACGTGAATTAAAATAATAAATGATTAAAATATTTAATTCTAATAAAAATATTTTTATCTATTCTTTTTGGATTCTTAATAAATACTAGGTCAACATCAGTGATAAAATTGCCAGTAGTTGTCACTTTATTGATAATTTTCATTTTAGAATATATATTTTCAATTTAGAATATACAATTTCGCAGTGCCTAAAGGAGTATGACTGCCCATCCCTCCCTTTTCCATTCTACTAACGGGGAGATTACAATATATTACAATTTTGTCTTTTTTTTTACTGTCAACCTAGATTGAATCAAAACGTATTATCTAACTAACGATAACAGACTAATATTATATAACTATTAAGAGTTGTCAAGCGTATTATCTAACTAACGATAACAGACTAATATTATATAACTATTAAGAGTTGTCAAGCGTTGTTAGCCGAGAGGTCTCGCAGCCGCCTTGCAAGCAAGTAGTTGGTTGCAGACGGTTGTGGGTTCGCGTCCCGGCCGATGCTATGACATATGAAAAAAAAAAAAACTATTAAGAGTTACATATCTATTAGAGTACTATCATATAATGATATCTATCAAGGTGTTTACAAATCATCTATAGAGGACTTTGATCTCAACTGGAAATAAAAATAGGTATACCACAGTATGTATATCATACAATATATAATTGAAAAATAGATGAATAAAAGTTATTATCTTCATTTAGCTAATAATTATTACTAGTATTTATAATTAAAAATCTTTTTCTCACTTTCTCCCAATTTTCTTTTACTTTAATCTTCAAAACTCACTTATCATTAATCTCTTATGCATTCAATTACCTCTGCACTAACTATAACATCAGATTGTAGTTTGAAAAAAAAATATTTCCATCTCTTAATTACACCCACAGCAATTCTGACTCTAATCTTCCATCTTTTTCTTCTTTTCTTTTAATTTTCTAACTTTAAATTTATTTATTTTTTTCTGTCTCTCTTCTTTTCTTTTTCTATAATTAACCATACAAGTTTTGTAATTTTTATTTTATAACAAATATTTTTGATATTTTTTGCTGCAGGATGATATTTAAATTTATGTATTAGATTTTATATGCAATATTAGCAATGACATTTTAACTGTTAATTTAAATTTTAAAACATAATCTTAAAATTAGTTGCTTCATTCTTTAGCCAATAAAATAAAGATCTGGCCACTAAAATCACCATGCAATTAGCCTAACAGATTTTTTTAGCAGCTAATTCATCTCTATCACTAATGCATTAAAGTGACTAGGGGGTAATAAAAACTTCTTATACAGTAGCTATTTATATGTCACACAATAAAATATAGCATGCAGACTTGACAAATTTATGGTTAATAATAAATAATAAAAAAGAACACCAATAATTGGTATGAAGAGACATATCTGGCTCCTTTATTATATATCCATGCAATAAAAGTAAAATGCTCATAACAATTCATTACAGTGTACAGAAATGTAAATAATATTATTATTATAATATGATACAAATAAACTATGTAAAGTTTGGTTTCAATGCTATATATAGACTGTTCAATAATAACTATATTTATGATAAATTCAGCAAATAAAATAATGCCTTTTCTATAATTTAAATAGCAACATGTATGCTTTTCAAATCATATAAGTTTAAAACCGTGTATCAAGTGAACATACAGTATTAAACATTTATATAATAATAAATAGGATTAAAAAGATTCCAGTGCATCCATCTACAAATGAACATGTGTTGGAAAAAACATTGACTGTTTTTATACCCATGCTCTTCCATATGGGTTATTTATCATAACTTTTTTTTCCATATGTCATAGCATCGGCCGGGACGCGAACCCACAACCATCTGCAAACAACTACTTGCTTGCAAGGCATTTGCGATGACCTCTCTGCTAACAACGCTTGACTATTTATCATAACTTAAAACAATTTGACATTATATCTATCAGGCTACTATTGAGATATCAAAAAACAATTTTCAGAAATAAAAATTATATGATTTTTATTAGTAATATTGTGCCTTTTTAAAAAAAAATTATAATGTCAAATTTCAATTCATAAATCTAAATCAGACTAAATGGCCATTGGGCAAATTATTACAATAACAGGATCATCTGTCCTAATTAAGATGAATTTTGCATATGATGTAGGATGAACATTTCCTAAATGGAATCAGAAACTTCTGTGAATTGAAGTCATATATCTGGTATCAAATTAAGTGCTCCTTTCTTTGAAACTTTTTATATTACTATAAATCTATCTACTTATTTACATCCATAATTTCTTACAATTTATTATTATCAAGTAATTCTATTAGCATTGGCATATTATTTTCTTAACATTTCTTAATCTAGTTTTATAAAATCTGTTTCATTTGTTTTAATATCTTTTCTTCATGTTTTCATTTTTCATTATAAAAGCTTAAACAAACAAACAAAAAAATCTAATCTTTTCTTTCTCTCAACTTTGGATTTCTTCTGCTTATTATATATCTTATGCTCTTCTTCTTTCAACATTCCAGTTTTCAAAAAGTTCTAAATTATTTTTCCTATCTTCACATAAATAATACCTAAAATGTAAATTCTTTTTTATTGACATCTTTTTTATATTGTAACTGAAGCTCCTGTTCATGATTTAAATAGCAATTTCTGACATTATCATATATTTCTTTGTAATTTTAATCTGAAGGAAATTACATCCTATACACATGCATTGTAATAGTTTTAATACCTCAACAATGTTTTGTTGAGTACAAAAGATACTCTAAAACCAAGTGCAAGATAACAACTTTGAAAAGATAAGAGGTTTGAGAGTATCTTTGTGCTTAACAAAATATTGTTGAGGTATGTGTATAGGATGTAATTCCCTTCAGATTAAAAATACACATGAATACTGCACTAGTAAATTAAATAGAGAGTTACATTTATCCTTTTATACTCAATAACTACTTTTTTCATTTATCATAACTATGTATTTGTAATATATTCTATACAAATATATTCCATTTCTTAAATAGATACATAGAAATAAAAACTTTGATTATTAATTTCGCACACTTTAAAGCTTTTCTAACTTATCAAATACATTATTTTCTCTATATAATCCAATTAACACTGTTTATACGAATCTATTTTCATTAATAGATTATAGTTTCCAAACATTAATTTTTCTTGTCTACAATTTACTGCTCTACTTACCTACTTCTTTTTCTTTGCATTATAACCTAGTGTCAGTTGATTTGCTTAATATGCATGTAATTGGCTAGAATTAAAAGGAAGTCATTGTTGCATTTAAATTGCAGCATTATTATCAGTTGTCTGACAAAAGACATGAATCATAGACAACAAAACAAAATACTGTTTCAAATTATTCTAGTTCTTGTGCTATTTCTCAGATATTCATAACTATTTCCCTTTCTTTCCTATATTTTTTTCTATTACCTTTTTTCTGCACCATCTACAGTTTCTTCCATCATACTTTTCATAAATCCCTTACCTAAAAGTATTTATGTGCCCAATCCAATTTCTTCATATTTTCCTTCATGTGAAAATATTTTAATTATTAAAAAATATATAGAAAAGAACAATAACAACTGGATTGGATATGTGTCTAAAACAAAATAATTATGAAAGTTATGCTAGAAGGAACTGTAGAGAATAGAAATATATATATATATATAGAAAAAAAAAAGGTATTTGTGAGTTTTCCTGTAAACCAAGATGGCAGCCCATATTTTTGATAAATATAGTTTTGAGAACATACAATCTCCAGAAAATGTGTTAGATGTTACATCTTTATTTCAATTTTTTTTTACTTATATTAAAAAAGTGATGCAGTGGAGTATTTCCAAAGGTATGGGATCCTACCCTTTGGAAAAATATGCATTAATGGTTATAATATGAACCTTTACATTCAAGCACTCCTTCAATGATAATGCAATATAAAATCTTGTTTGAACAGAATATCTCTTTTTAAAGGAATGTGGTTTGAGAGTTCTAAAATTCCATTTCTGATTGTACTCAGATTTATTTACTTCTGGGGGTAGAGATGTAATGTCAATTGAATGGGGGGGGGGAAGTCAATTGGATTTGTGCAACCACACTGTCATAGATAGATTGGAATAATTACCTGAGGGAAGGCTGCCCATCTAGTCTTTTATTTCAACCATCAATTGTTGAAATCAATGAAA
This sequence comes from Epiperipatus broadwayi, assembly GCA_028023455.1. Lineage (NCBI taxonomy): Eukaryota > Metazoa > Onychophora > Udeonychophora > Euonychophora > Peripatidae > Epiperipatus > Epiperipatus broadwayi. The sequence continues at coordinate 380,260 of JAQFVV010000526.1, forward strand.
TTCTTTTTAGCAATCATAAAAATCAACAAGGAAGAAAACTTCTACAACAGTTATTATTTAGTGGCTTGTGCAGAGAAATCAATGAGTGTTTTATTGCAACTGTTCCAGATAAAATAGTGATTATTCTTATGGATGTGATAAAACAAAATATTGCAGATGGGTCTACAATTTATTCAGACTGGAAGGCATATAAAAGTAATGAATTAAGGTAAGCAGGATTTGAACATTTTCAAGTTAATCACCAGTATAACTTTGTTGAACCAGCTTTCAGTGCACATATGCAAAACATTGAAAGACTTTGGAGGGTGTCCAAATGGTAAAATAAAAAATTCCAGGGGACCATGTGACAACATCTTGATTCCTATTTAGCAAAATTTATGTGACATTAACTGCACCATTAACAGGATTCATTTGTGATTTTGGAGACCATTAGGAATTGCACACCACCAACATAAATAGAGTGTAAATATTGTATTTATATATTTTTATTCATTTTTCTGTTAATAAGTTATTACATGCACAAATCAAATGCAAATATTATAGTTAATTTTTCCACAATAAATTCTTTTTTTAAAATAACAGTAATATTAAAAAATTAAAATATAAATACTAAATGTTTCCTAGCAGTCATTTTTTTGTAAACATTTTTTGTGTGGATCCCCAAAACTGGATATTTATCAAAAATACAGTCTGCCATCTTGGTTTACAGGAAGATTCACAAATACTAAAAAAATGTAGTAGAAGCAAAAAAAAAAAAAATAGATATGATTATTTGAGGAAGATAGCAAGAGAAGGAAAGATCTTTTGATTTTGATTGCATAGAGTATACCTTTTAGTGGATAACTAATGATGATTTTACAATTTAATTAAATAATAATAATCTTTTTTTAATTCTAGGTAATTACACAAACATTGAATAAACTAATAAATAAAACTACAAACAAAAGGAAGTAGATAGATACACCTTAAGTGATGAATTGAGAACATTAAATGAGATTATACAATGTGAATTAAAGTGATTTAATTTTTTTAAAACAGGAATTAAAAATAAATTAAAAAAAAAACAAACTATAATGAATGAATAAAAATAGATTAATAAAAACAAGTTTTAATTGGATAATGAGGAGAGTATCATTTATAAAGTAGATGAAAAATATTTTAAAATATAACTTCTCTTTATTTCTATATATTTAAATAAGAAGTGGTTGTAGAAAGGAATTTGCAGTTAAATGAAAGGAGATCTTTTGATTTCTCTTTGAGGCCTCAGAGGAACCAAGAAGAGAAAATCTCTAATATCCACTTCATATGGTCATGTTGTTGTATTTGTTATTGTTATATAATTATTCATATAGTAAAAGAACATGGATAGGCTGCTCACCAACATGCATCGGCCAGTGTTGTGAGTTAATTGGCTTTTTATTTCTGCATTTAAGATTGAGAAACATCATGGTTTTTCTTCTCATTTGCCTGATAGTTCTTATATGAAATATCAGTTGACTTTTCTAGAAAATAGGATGTGTGTTTAATGAATGATCTTTCTTTAATTGTATTTACAATCATGACAGATAAAATAAATTAAGGTATTAAAGGTGGTGGATGTTAATGATCTCTTGATTGTGGATCCAGGCTGCCATTTGATGATCTTTTATTTGGACACATGCAACTGCAAATCACTTTCAAGTAAAAGAATATTGACGAATTAAAAGATTTATCCTATTAATTTGATATTATTAGACTTTGTAAAGTTAAAAGAAATACTGCAAAGGTATAAATATTAGAAGCATAAATGGAGTGGGTTTTACTATGACTAAAAGGTGGAAGAACAACATTGTGGAGATTGATGACACAGCAGACAAAATGGTAAGATTAGTTATTCAATTTAATAAAATTACCAATCACAGATAATTTTTATATAGATGTATAAAATGCTTCTGATCAGACCAAACAATATTTTTATATTGTTATGAGAGATTTTAATGTTATAATTTATAAACAATTAAAAGATAAAAGTTTTGTGGGTAAATTTGTTTATAGTAATAGAAATGAGAGAAACCACAGATTTGTGGAGTTCACAGAAAATGGGGTGTGTGTGCATATTATAATTCTTTCTTTGAGAAAAATGCTAATTATGCACAGACATGGAAGCATCCAAATAAAAACATAGTAGAATTGAATGATATTTTGACTAAACATTAGTTTTTTCACAGGAAATGATCATAAAATATATGTTAGTGCAAAATTAGAAAAATAAAATTATTAAGACAAACAGTATTAACAGTTGATAATCTTCACTTAAGAAACACACCATATAAATTTAAATTAGAACCTACAAATTATTTTAAAATGTTAACTGACTTTGAAGATAACTCAGAACTTGACTGAAATAATAATTGATATACTGTACTATTAAAAACTGTAGTAATTTAGCAGTAAATTTTCTATAGATACAAAATGTATGAAAAAAAAGAAAGGAATATGAGTTTTTTAAAAATCATTCATTAAAAAAAATTTATTATCTAGATTTTATAAAATCATACAAAAAAAAATTACTAATGATTTAAAAAAATAAAAAAATTTGCAGCAATTAAATACTTCTTTCCTATATTCATTTTTTCCATTTCTACTTACTAAGTAAAATCACATATAGAAATACCTACATATCTATGACACACATACACACAAATTTTGGGGCTGCTAATTTTCTCTCCATTCATTAATTTATATGGGATTCGACTCTATTCCTACAATATATATATATTTCAAAATATATTATCTTTATTAATTATAAAATTATTAATTACAAGGCATTATTATTTTAAATATTGTTAGAAATAATTAAAATATACATGTTTTTTAAAAACAATAATAATTATCTAATAAAGATGACAAAACTGTGATAGGCAGGTATATTTGTACAAAAAATATTTAAAATTATTAACAATATATTAACCTAGACTCTGTAATATTTTTGCTGCAGTTTTTGTTATAAAGAATGCAGCCTATGTTTTAAATGTGAATTACCAACTTCAATTACAAAAAATAGTATCCTATTTTTCTTTCAAATAGGCTTTATAAGTATATTTTCACTAAGATAATATGTGTAAATATGTTCACAGAAATAAATGCTTGTTTGTTTTTCATATAAATTGTATTATCATCAAAAATAGAAAAAAATTTAATCCACTATGGTGCTTTTTTTATATATTTAAATAAATTAGCGATATAAAATAAAATATCTTTATATAACAGCAATAATTGTTTGTATATATATACAAAAATAATAATACAGAAAAGCTTTTATTGAAAAATATTTCTCCCTTTTCAATATGATGAATCTATTTTAAAGCTCAATTTACATTGCATACATAGTTACATTTATCTTTTTTATATATAAAATTAACCAGAACCTATATGCAAAAGATTGAGGAATTAGTTGGATGCTCTACCAACTATGCCAAACAGCACAGGGTTTGTTTTAATGGATAATATTGAAGCGGCCAATCTGATACTCAGATTGAGCTTCACAGCCCATTCAGAATCTCCCACCACCAAACCATATTCAAACTTCATCCTTACGCATATATACACATTTATTAACACATTTTTTGTTTAATTATTAAAATAATCACTGACGTAGATATTTACTAATATATTAATTTAAATATCTTAGATGAATAACTATCTTATCTTATATTATTCGTATATGTGCGTAAGGGATAAATATATATTATAGGTGAGGGGAGATTATTTGTAAAATGTGTATAATATCAAAATATTTTATATTAATTTGTATTTTTAAAATTATATTAAATTTTATCATTTATTTTAGTAATGGATGCTCAGAAAAAAAATCTGATGCAATCCTGCCAAATATTCTCGAATGCAATTAAGTCAATTAACTGGAAATTCATTAGTCCAAATTAAAATGTTATAATTTTATAAAAGTAATGTAAAATCCATTAGTGGAAATTTTATTTCAAATTTGTTTTAAAATATGTATTTTAAAACAATCATCCGAGAAATTCTTAGCAGGATTGCATTTTCTTAAGACATATAGGAACAAAAGTATGCATCCAGTCTGTAAATTGCAGATCGCCAAAGTAGATAAATTGCCTTAGGTCAAGTAGCTAAAAGCATTCCAGAACAACTTAAAAATGGTATAAATAGTGCTGTATTTGAACACCTTAGAGAGCAATAATTTGAGAAGAACAATGGCAAGCAAAATCCACACTCGTTGTACCTTTGTCCCAATGTATTGTGAGTAGGTAAAAACTTCACCTTTTTCGCCGTTCCAGAATGCCATCTTTTCCAACACCACCACCCAGGATTCAGATATTCATGAACTATTACTATGAACCTATCATACTAAATAATGAAAATGCTACCTGCCTGACCAACATGAATAAAACTAGATCTAGTCTCCGATGGATCTTTTTCAAATCCAAGAATCACCATCAATAATAAACAAGGTAACAAATCCATGTTGCTGTTATCACTCGTAAATTTACGTGTGTAATCTCAATTTTAAGATAAATTTCTTATCTAACCATTCCTTCAAATTTAATGTAATTTTTTTTTTAGCTGATCTTAAGGTCAGAAATATATTATCAACTAATGTAATTTGTAAATTCTTACTTTATCTATTAAAATATGTTCAGCTCTCTATAAATTCTCTTCATATTTCTCCTATTATTGAGCCCCTAGTAAATAATTCTAGTTTCTTATTTCACTTTCGTTTGGCAACAATATTTCATATTTTGATTATTATATTTTATATTTTAAATAATATGCCAATAACTTTCTAAATTTGCAAGAATGTTCACTCTCTTCTTTTAAATCCCCCCCCCCTTCTTTTCATGGGGAGATCAGTTTAGGTTCTTTTAATTAAAACAAGGGTAATATTTCAATTATAGCAGCCATTTGGAAATTTGGAAAAAACAAAAAACAGAGTAGAAATCTGTTTTTTCAGAAATGTTTTCATTCTAATTTAAAATAATAGTGTTAATTCTAAAAGTTCAAATCTGTTTTATGTAAAATTAAATCAATATTTTATGAAATCAATAACCACCACCTTACTCCTATATATATATATAATTATTTGTAACTGTGATAAAAGCACTTAGAACCGAATATTTATGTTTGTTTTAACATTTGTGGAAAGTTTTATATATAAATTAATGCAACAGGAAGGGATTTCTATTTCAATATTTTGCCGTTTTATTAATGAATTTAAGATCTCTATTACTGTTTAGTATTTAAATCATATCATTACACTGGATATTCCACAATATATAGATATTAATTAATTAAGTATTCTTTTAAAGTTTTATATATGTTGTTTCAAGCGTTGTGTGCATACAGGCTCCTCGTTCATGTTTTATATATATATTGTGCTTCATTCCCTGAGTGTATCAGAAAGCTGAACACCATCTTGTATCTACAAGTCCAAGAGCCAAGCTCTTAAACTCCCCTGGGGACTTACTTTTGTTGCTCGAGTTATTGCGACTCACAGCAGACTGTTCTTCATTTCAGTAGCCAATTCTGCCAAAGTCTGCAGACATATATTGGTTTTTTCTTCTTCAATGAATTTTTGGAAGCAACTTCTAGGATCCACGACTGAATCACATAAATATGCCACCATGCAAGCACCGCTCTCTTAAGTTCTAGTTCCAAATAAAACCTATGAATATCCATAAGCCATAATGTTCTGATTCCACTAAGCAGATTTCTTTATTATATTTATTAATATTTTCATGCATGTGTCATTTTGCGACACAATTATATACTAAATTAACTCTCCCACACCCGTTTGTACTCAGCATATGCTGAGATTCCTTCATTTATTGATAATCATATTTTGATAATAAAAGAATCTTTATTAATTAAACTTGGTCAAGTGTAATTCTCTTTCTTGGGTGAATCAAAGTCTCCTAAATGATTCGTAGTCTAGCGCTATCTTAAATCCTTTATATATGTTATCATTCATCGATTATTGGCATATGAATTACTCACACTAGAATAAAACAACATATTTATTACTTAAAATATAAAAATAATATTCATTAAGGCTGTAGCCTCAATCATATGCGTATAAAATGCGATAGTAGGGACCTCTACAGGTCTTAAAACCACAAGCTTACTCTTGGAAGAAAAGAGGGGTGGTTTTAAGACCTGTAGAGGTCCCTACTATCACATTTTATATGCATGTTATTGAGGCTACAGCCTTAATGAATATTATTTATGTAATGAATGTACGTTTAAATAAATTTATAATTAAAATATAAAAGTAAATTTCGTCTTGTAAATGTGAAGAGGTCAATGATGATTAATGGAGAAATATTGTCAAATAACTCATATGCATTTTACTTAAATTAATAAATCATACATATATAATAGCTTGCAGAATTATTGTTTCATTTATTTAAAATATTATATTTTGATTAATAAATTATGCTTGCTCTGACTAGATGATCTCCTGCTAATCCTATCTATATAATTAATGTAAAAGGTCCAATCTTTTAGATATATTAAATCTGATAATAAATACTTCAATATACATTATTTTCAATTATAATATCTTTGTGTCTCCACTTTGCAATACCAGCGGAGAGAGATAAATTAGATCAGTATCATCGGAATTATTGCTCATAAGTGGGTAGATCTGGAGAATAGGCAAATAGGGCAGAGTTCATGCGTGTTCCTGACTTATGTATCTTGCACATGATTGGACTCGAGGTACTTTTGCCTAGATACTAGATCTTGTATTATGAACAGACAAAACTGACTGGTACAGTAAAGGTATTACCAAATAAAAATTAAATACTGCCTAATGCTGTACTAGTAATAATAACTAAAATAAAAATTATATAATATTACAATACTAGCCAAAAACTAAACTTTACTCAAATTTTTCTACGGTTTCATCTATTAACAAATGGACCTTTTCAAGTGAAATTTAACTTCAAATGCCATCTATATATACCAAACAAAATCGTCTTCCCATCATTCACTTCAAAACCCAACTTCCTTTAACATTAAAGGACGTTTTCATGAGATTGATAGTCCCAGATTCAAAACACTTTCTTTTCAAATCATCTTTTTCATAAAAGATAACCTCTACATTGACAAATAATATTTTATGACTTGCATTATTTAATTTTGTCTTAAATGATTTTGATTTAGAAATTTGAAGTAAATGCCCTCCTTTGTTCTTTTTAGTAATAGAAATGTAATATTTGATTTTATTGAAAGTTGAAGAAATATTCCAGATAATAATAAAAAGACTTTACCGGTAATTTTGAATAAGCTGTTAGTTACTTGAGAGAGAAAAAAATGTTTTTATCTCAAAGGAAATAGATTTTCTTTTTTTAAAAAAAGATTAAAGGTCAATGATGTTACTCTATTAAAAGAAGACAAAGGTGGCCATTTTGCATTGTTAAATAATAGTGATTTTAAAAATAAAGTTTCCTTAGAATTAAATAATGACTTTCATTCTACTTTAAATTCTGATCCTGGTAAGAAAATAAAATCTTTTAAATTAAATGAAATTATGAATATTATGGCAAGTAAAATTTTAGATACTTCTACTTATTTAAATTGTTATACTAATGATTTTTTGGTTCCTAACGGTTTTCTTCAATTTGAACTTGATGGTGTATTTTTGATTTCAGAGGGGGGGAGAGGTGTTGTTGATAAAATTTCAACATTTCTTACAATGGATTTTAAGAATTATATAAATTTAGTTCAATTTTGTATATTTTCTTCTTTTGAAACATGTGATAAAGTTAATGGATTTGTTTGAGGAAAAAAATGTGTTTTTGGTAGTTTAGATATAGAAAACACGCACCAATTAATTGATAGAATAAAAATTCTTTATATATTTTGAAAAAAAATGAATATTTTTCTGCAGATAAGATTAAGGTTATTCAGGATTTGCTATTAGAGGATTCTATATATTTTGTGTATAATGATGTCTTTTATAAAATTAAAGAGGGGTTGGGTTATTGGTTATATTATTTCTCTTTTAATATGATCTGTCTATATTTATTTTTTAGAGAATAATGTTATTAATATTTTTTCTGTTTCTTTAAAATTATTTGTTAGGTATGTTGATGATTGTTTGTTTATTATACAGGAGGATAAATTGAAGAATTGAATGCTTTTAATTCTAATATTAAATTTACTATTGACAGGAGTACATGAATTTGTAAAGTTAAAATTTTTAGATCTAAGTGTTCATAAAGTTGGTAATGTTTTATTTTGTAGTCACTTTATTAAAGAAAAAAATAAATATAATAAGCAGATAGTTATCAACTTTTTACTCATAAGGGACTTTCTTTATTGAATTTTTGTTATAGGAATTATAAGGTTTAAATATTTTTGAAAATAATAGTTATATTCAGAGAAGTCAATTTGCTTCTGATTATATTTAGTTAGGCTATAATAATGAATTTATTAGGAATATTATATTTAATAAAAATAGCTATAGACATTTGTTAATAATAAAGAATTAAGTGTTAATGAGAATAAAGAGTTTATTTCTTTGCCATATGTCATCAATTAATAAATTAAGTTATAAGAATAGTTTTTTTATTAAGTTGTATAAAAGTGATCTGGAAGAAAGCCTGAATTTAAATTCATGAAATAGTTTAAACCAGTCAAATAATTACAAATCTATTCCTGGGGTAGTTTATAAGATAACTTGTAGTTGTCATAAAAGTATATAGGTTAGAGTAAATCAAGTCTTAATGAAAGAGTTAAAGTTCATAAAAGTAGAGTTAAAAATAAATATAATAACTCAGCTTTTTATATTTATGAACTGAATGCAGGTCATACAATATTATTTGACAATGCAAAGATTATCTTTTATGAAACAAGTGAAATGAAAAGAAGAGTAAAAGAAATTTTGATAATAAAGTATTTTGAATAGATGTTAGAAGAAGTTGCATTTTGAAGTAAATGGTGGGAAAGATATTTTATTTGATATATATATAGGTGGCATCTTTAGTTGAATTTCACTTTAAAAGGTCTATTTGTTAATAGATGAAACCATGGTTGTGGCAGAATTTTATAAAGTTTAGTTTTTCTCATGTGTCATAGCATCAGACGGGAAGCGAACCCGCTAACCCGGGACAACTGCTTGTAAAGCAGCCATCGCTGATCTCTCGACCACCAATGCTTGACATAAAGTTTAGTTTTTTGGGCTAGTATTATAATGTTATATGAATTTTTATTTTATTACAAAATAAGTAAATTGTTAGTAATATAAATGTGTTTATATGTTTTGTGATTTTTAAAATTTCATACTGAAATATACAGTAATCTGCAATAAAGTTTTTTTTTTGGTCATGGATCCCTGAATCCCAATTAAGCCTGTGGAAATATGGACACCCTATATTAAAATAAAGAATTTTTGGTAAACCCTGTATAATATGAATAACATGTAGGTTTGTTGCTATATACATTTGTAAATGAAAAAAGACATAATTTAAATTAATCGCCAATTGTCTTTACAATTATTTTTAGGTGCTACTAGACTGATTTCCATTTTTCCACTTCCAACAATCTTCACAAAAATAGCATGTACCTTTTTTTTAACATTATCATCTTACTATTATTTTATCTTGTACTTTGTGTATGTGTTTTTTATACACGCGTATGCAAATATAATTTGCAGGATTGTTTTATGTATACATAATGTGGATGTATAAATAAATCACTATAGTATATAACAAACAGGGAAAATGTACAAATATCTTTTATTAATCAAACATAATCTAAAAAGTCATTATTTCATATTAAATAGACATCTCTGATACATATGTTGTGTATTTGTTCTGCTCTTTCTTTCATCACAAGTCATTCCCAAGAGATGGGGGAAAAAAGAGAACAAATTGATAAAATCAATAGAGATAAAAAAAAAAAGGCAGAGGGGTAGCGATGCTTTGTTTTTCAATAGAACACATGGGAAGATTTCTCATTTTATTATAAAGTTCCTAATTTTAACAGCAAGTGAAGACACAGGCGGTTCTAATGATGAAAACAACATGGGAGGTTTGAAAGACATAGAATTAGTAAAAAAAAAAAATATGGAGAAATATTTCTGCCGTCTTGTCCCTCCTTTTAATCTGTAGTTTTGTTCTTGAAAAAATAAATAATAAGCATATTTTTCGTTCCATTTATTATGAAACTGAAATTAAAAACTAATTTAATAAGTTACTAATGAGGAACAAAAATATTTAAATACTGTTACAAATTTAAAGCAGGCACAACTTTTAATGGGATAGTAATATTATACATAGTTATTAGTAACATTAAAAAAACAGTGCGCTTGATGACTAAATATATATGCCCTCTTTAGACAAAATACTCCTGGGAGTCACCAAACCCGCTTTTCAATATAACACTTAACATACATAAAATTTTTGCTTAAAATATTCAAATAATGACGGGGAAATGTGTATTATTGTGAGACATTATTTAAATGATAAAAGAAAGATAACATATGGGTGTATAAACAGACTTATCAACATTAAATAACGATTAACACCAGACTATAGTCACTAACTAAGCTTAATCATTTCTTTTACTTTCTAATTAAAAACAAAACAGAAGTCCTTTAATTACTAAGATTAAATTTAAGAAACAAATGCTGGTCATTTTAGCTTAGTAGGTGAATCTTCAATATTGTAATAGAAGAGTTTATTAATTATGGCAAGTATAACTTTTCTTTTTAAAAAAAATAATAGTAAGCAAATTATATTAAAAAAAAACAACAACCCAACAACATTTAATTGTCTAACATGAATATTTAAAATATTGTCAAAAAGTTAAGGAATATTAGCAACAGAAATAACATTATAAAATTATAGCTAATCGTTATTGTGTCTTCAGTTTCTGTGTCCAGTAATGCGGTTTGTATTATCACTACGGTGCAGTAATCAGGTTTAGGTATCTAAATAGACTATTGTTAATCCAAAAATTTGAAATCAAAGTTCAGCTCAAATTTGGAAAATTTTGAGAAATGCACAAATTAATTGATTATGTCCTTGAAATGAAAAATTGTTAAAAAGTAAATGTAATGTAGTTATATAACTTATTAGTAAATATTCCTTTAAAAAATCAATTTAATAAAATAAATAAACTTAAATTCATTACAATTTCACCGACGTCATTCATTACAACATCGTATATAGTAATTTAAAGTGAGAATTCTACTCTCACGTTTTACTCAACAGTACTTCAGATTTGCTCGTATAAAAGAATTTGAATTGTAGGAATAAGAGGATTCCTTTTATTCCTGCATAAATACTATATCTTGTATTATGGAGTGAAGTATTCATTTATTATTTAACACTCACAGAAGACGCATGCACAATTAGCTTGGAAGGCTGATCTTTGAATGTATTAAATTCATTACGTAAATGTATGTGATTATAAAGAAGTTTTGTATTGTAGTGGCAAATATATTCTGGAATAAAAGTTGGCTATTTTTTATGTTCCAAAGCTGAGGGTAAAAAACAAACATAAAATCTTGTTTGATTTATTAATAAATACCTGTATTGCTTTAAAAAAATTAATTAAATAATAAAACCATTACCGACTTATATTTACTTAAAACTTTGCTTTCATCATCATCAACCACTATCAATCTACTGCAGGATGAAGGTCTCTCCAAGTTCAATCTATCTTCTTCAATGTCTAGCCTCTCTTCATATCATTCCTGCACACTTTATTATTTCATCCATCCATCTTACATGTGATCTATTTCCAGGTCTTTTACAATCTCTTGGAATCCAATTTAAGATTTCATTTATACATCTATTATCATCTCTTCTAGCAATATGTCCAGCCCAACTCCACTTCAGTCTTTTAATTCTTTCAATGATATCAGTAACAGTAGTTTGTCCTCTTACCCATGTATTAAGTTTTCAATCTCTTCTTGTTATTCCTAATATGCATCTCTCCATATTTCTTTCAGTGGCCTGAAGTCTCTGTATTGCTCTTCTATTAAGTAAGAACTGGTAAAACACATTTATTAAAAACCTTCCTTTTCAAATACATAGGCATATTTCCTTTTAATATTGTTATTTTTATCAAAAACACTCCAACCAAATGAATAATCTCACCCATTATGTTTCAGTCTGTAGTAATAACCAGCCCAGGTTATTTGTAGTTGTTAACTTCTTCTAACTCATCATAATCAATCTTTATTTTCCACTTTTGAGAAAATCTATTGAACATTACTTTAGTCTTTTTAACATTTATTTTAGTCCTATTTTTTACTTTTATCTGATAACTCTTACAACATTTCCTGAAGCTCTGAAGCATTATTTGCAAAAATAACTACATCAGCTGCAAAATCTAAATGATTTATATAATCTCTATTTACTTTTACTTCTTTAGCCTCCTATTTTAATCCCCAACATATTTCTTGCAGTACAGCTGTAAATTTTTTTGACAATATGCAGTCACACTGCCGTACATCCTTCTCAATGTTAACCTTCCTAGTTATCATTATGTAATCTAATTGTTGCTGTTGCATTTTTATAAATACTCTTCAGAATACAACAATATCCTAGGTCTATATCTTGATGATCCAATGCTTTAATCACTGAAAAAATGCTTATAGAATCAAATGCCATTAATCTACAAATCCAAAGCATAATGGCAACTCATATTCATTGATCCTTTCTACAATTTCTCTCAATACTTGGATATGATCTACTATACTAAAACTACTTTTAAATCCAGCTTGTTCTTTTAGTTGGTTGACATCCAATGTTCTCTGTAGATGAGTTGTACTTATCTTGAGAAAAATTATATAAAACTAATAACAGATTAATAGGTCTGTAATTTCTAATATCATCTTTAATCACCTTTTTAAAACATTAATACTGATTCTTCCAACCTATATCTTTATCATTTAGACATTTGATATATAACTTTGCCAAAAAAAAGTCTATTTCTTTGCCTGCTTTTTTTAATATAATGATTATAATTCCATCAGTACCTGGAGCTTTTCTTTCTTTATAAATTTAATTGCATATCTCACTTCTTTATTTGAAATCCTGAGCAATTCATAAGATGTAATGGATGTAGGAGGTAACTTGTTCTTTATTACTATATAATTCTTGATAGAACGCTTACTCATTTCGTGATGTCATCTCTTTTTTTTGGTAATAGTTTCATCTTTTTTTTATTGCAGATATGTTTCACACCAATACCAAAAAGTTGTTTTGCACTCTTGAAAGTTTTATTCTCTTCTATAGCTTTCCTTGCTATTTCACAATTATATTTTTGTATATCATTATCAACTCTTTTTCACATAATTTTACAAAATTTGAAATATTCAATTCTTCTTAATGCATCATTTTTATATAAATTCATATTCCTTCTCTTCTTCATAAATTCTCTAGTCTCAGTAGAAATTTTATTGGTCAATTGCTGCTTTTTTCTATTGGCTATCTTTGTTGCAGTTTTTAAAAGTGTATCAGTTATTTTCCTATTAATTTGAATCAGGTTCAAAATCTACTAATATTTGAAAACGATTTGCAAGTTCTAATTTAAATTCATTAGAATGTTTCTGAAAATTAGGAATATCAACTGTAAATATATATATATTTTTTTATAATTTTTGTCTCTTTAGTTTTGCATTAACACATATCTTACATCTTACTAATCAATGATCCCTTCCTGTGTTAAATTTATTAAGAACATTACAATCTTGAAATATGTATTTTCTGTTAGTCAAAAATATAATCCAATTCTGCTTTACCTTTATTTGGATGCTTCCATGTCCATTTCCTTTTAACATTTTTCTCAAAAAAAAAAAAAAAAGGAATTCGTAATATAAAATTTTCTTTTTTGTGCCAACTCCACAAATCTATAACCTCTCTCATTTCTATTACCATAACCAAATTTACCTACAACACTTTCATTTGTTTACTAATTTTAGCATTAAAGTCTCCCATAACAATTTTAAAATGTTGTTTACTCTAATCAAAAGCTTTTATACATCCATATAAAAATCTTCTACTACTTCATCACTATGAGAACTTGCTAGGGCATAACCCTGAAATATCTGCATTTGGTATCTACTATTAAGTTGAATAACTAATCTTGCCACTCTGTCTGAAACACCATCAATCTCTGCAATGTTGTTCTTCACTTTTTATTTATAATGAATCCTATTCCACTTGTACTTCCAATATGTGTGCTTTTGTAGTAGTGTACATGTCTAATCAATTGTCTTTTCACCTTTTCTTCTAAAGTCCAATAATGTCTCACTTAATATGAGACAGTTCTTCTTCCAATCTTCCTTCACTTGAAAATTATCTGACATTGTAACTACCTAAATAAAAAGTCATCAAATCACAGCCTGGATCCGCAATCAAGAGACTCTTAGCACCCTCCATCTCTGGCTATTAACTGCTACCTTGGCTGGTGACCTTACAGCCTCCTGGAAATAAGGGATATGATTTATTTTTGTCTGTCATGATTAAATACATCTATTAGAAAAAGAAAAAAAATTCACACACATATTCATTCTGCATTATCAGGCAACTGAGAAGAAAGACTATGGTAATTTCTTGATTTTAAACCCAGAGGTAAAAAGTATGTTGGTAAGCAGCACATCAATGTCCATTTACTATATGAATAATCACATAATAATAACAGCTGCAGCAATAAGAACATATAGAGTGGATATCAGGAAATTGCCCTGCTCAGTTCCTTTAAGGCCTCCAAGAGAAATCAAAGGGTCTCCTTTCAGTTAATACCAAACTCCTTTCTGCAGCCAAAACTTTGCATTACTAAGTGGTATAAAATTCTTAACAAATACTGAAAAATTTTGGAAAGCTTTTTTCAAAAATTAGTCTAACATAAAAATGATCATTTAATGAAATTTATTTTTTTGTTCACGTGTGGAAGATGAACATTTAGCACACACAGCATTGTAGACTTTTTGATTTTATATTTTGTACAGGATTGAGAATAAATAATGAATAAGCAGACATGAGTTTTTTTAAAACAATTTAATTCTTTTCATAAAAAGAAAATATACTCGGACAATATATTTTTTATATCAAATTAATGTTATGTAATCATGTGTAATTTTTTTTTTTTGTTCTTTTTTTGAAAATTAATTTTTAGTGTAGATACGTAAATACTTTGATTTCAGCTAACATACAAAACTGTGAATAAATACATATCCATATAGCTTATGGATAAACTTCTTCCATAAATATTATGGATACAATATTGTTGCCCTAATAATTATTGCAAGTAACTGAAGCAACTGGATTTTTAAATTGCCACATTTTATCAATTTTTTAAAAATTAATTGGTTTGGCTAATGGACATAAACAAATAAATAAGCAAACAAGAAAGCAAGTAAGTGGGATGAAATAAAATTGAAACCTCTCTTTATATACTCAATTGGGTTGACATCCTCTCTGTTTTTGTCATAAGCAAAGTGAATTTAATCTTCATTTTTCTAACCAATAACTTAATCTTTTAAGTTTATCACATATTTTTCCTTCACTTAATGACTATCTAATTTATATAGATGTTTTATTTAGTTTCCAAAATAATTTATTAAAGATTATATTATTACATTAGAGGTTATTTGGTGCATATTTTGTTCAAATTTTCTCATTCTTTCATTTGGTTTTCCCAAATTTGAGTCAATTACTCTTCTGTTTTCTCCTTTTCAGAACATCCTACTATTGTTTGGGCCATGGAGAGGATAAATCCAGCATGTCCGAAGTCATGGTAAAAGTAACCTCAGCGGTTATTAGGCTATCTCTTGTTCTTGTTTTCTTTAGATTGCTCTGCATAAAGTTAATAGGATTAACATTTTGATGATTAAATATTAGTTTACATCTAGTAATCCATAATAGATGATCAAGAATTAATGAGAGTCTAATTTCTAGCTATGATCCTTTTCTGATACATTCTTTCAAATTAAATAATTGAGATTGATTTGCCTTTATCCTATTCATTAATGTATTTTGAAGTTACATTAGCTGATTACATCTGAATCTGAAATGCTTAAGGGTTTCATCTTCTTTTTTTCAAATCATGCAGGTTGAGTCAATTTTTAAGTACCCTCTTTTATTAACTAAAAATTCATTAGTAGGTAATGCATTTACATTGGTTTTGATTAGATAATCCAGATATTTGGACTGAAATGATTGACAAATATTTTTATATTAACTTTAAATGATTTAAATTAGTAATTTATTTCATTTTATTAGAAATAAAATGATCTTGAATCAAAAGATTCATTTTCTGAATTCATAAAAAACAACAACTAACTTTTAAGTTTCTTTATTAATTATTTAATGATTATTAAATAATTCATATTTTTAAGACTTTATTTTGGTACTATGGAATAATTTCTTTGATTTTTTTTTTCCCATCACTCTTCTTCCATAAATGAAACTTAATTTATTTATAAAGTCTATAATTATACTGAGAGATGTTAAAAAAACTTTTCTCCAAATTAATATTTTAAATCATACATACGGATATATGCAAATTATGATGTATTATTGGTTTTAATCCTTTATAATAATATATCTAGGTTCTATCCTAATGCCAGAGTAACTGCTCTAATTTTAGGCATAATTACTTTGTTACACTTAGAATGGATATAAAACTGATTCATCTACTATTACAGATACAAGAGAGTTATACATATATATTAGTAAGTAATTAAATAGTACATCATCCTATGTTCAAGAAAACTCAACTCCATATTTCAATTAAGAACTAATAAGGACTACAGTATTTTTTGATCTTAGAAGTAAAAAGCTAATCATTAACTATGCTCAATGATGCATATTGGTGAGCAACCAATGCTTGTTCATTTACTATGTGAATAAAAACATAGTAATAATAAACACATCAAGAATATATGGAGTAGACATTAGAAATTTGTCCTACTTGGTTCCTTTAAGACCTAAAAAGGGAATCAAAGAATTTCCTTTTAATTAATAGAAAATAATGACACTTATTTCAGAATGCTATAAAGTATCATCTAAGCAATAGTCTGCAATTAAAGATGGAGATTGCTAAGAATCTACTGGTTGTGAATCAAGGCTGCCATTTAAATTCATATAACACAAGATCACTTTCAAGTGAAGAAAAATTGTACAAATTGGAAGATCTGTTTAATATTAAATGGTACATTATTGGACTTTGTTAAGCTAAGAGAAAAAGTAAAGAGACAATTGATTTAAAAGTAAACATGCATTTTATTACAAAGACACAAATATTGATAGAACAATTGGAATATTTATCATAAATAAGAAGTGAAATAACAATTGCAAAGATTAATAATATATCAGATAAAGTGGCAAAATCAGTAATATGACTTAATGGAAAATACTAAATTCAGATAATTCAGCCAAATGCCCCAACAAGTTTTTATGAAAACAGGCAAAAACTCTCCATACAGTATTGCTACTCAGTGTAAGCCAGAGTAATCAATGATTGCCACAAGGCTTGTGCATAAAACCCCTATCTAGAGCATAGTCATCCAATATCCCCAAACTAGTTTCTGGCTTGTGGCCTTCATCAGTGATAGGTTTTTATTGTGATAAAAAGTAGATGATTTTTATATAGATGCATAAAATGCTTTGGATCAGACCCAACATCATTTTAAAATTCTCATGAGAGACTTTAATCCTTGAAATGGCAAAGGATTATGTGTAAATTTGGTTATAGGGATAGAAATGAAAAAAATCACAGACTTATAGAATTCACAGAAAAAGAAAAAATATACATTGTGAAGCTTTTTTTTAAAGTTAGACAGAAATGGAATGAAAGTCAATAAGGTTCCAGCAGACTTGGAGTATATTTTGACTAACAAAAATTATATATTTTAAGATTATAATGTTCTTAGTAGATTCAATACAGGAAGTGATCATTGATTAGTGAGATATAACATACATGTTAATGCAAAATTAGAGACATGAAAACTACTAAGAAAATTAGTATTAAGAGATAATATTCCTAAACTTTAGAAATATTCCAATGAATTTAAATTAGAAATTTCAAATTGCATTAAAATATTAAGACTTTAAAGATAGATCTGATTTGATTGAAACCAATAAGATAATACATACTCCAATAAGAACTGCAATTTACCAATAATTTTTTTTTTTTTTAGATTTTTAAAAAGAATAATCCATTAAGAAGAATATTTAGAATTTTGTGAAATGATAAAAAAAAAAAAAGTTAGTGATTAAGAAAATATATATATGTATTGGCAAGAAAAGCTATAGAGGAGAATAAAAAAGTGTGAAACATCATCTTCATATTAGAAGAAAAGTTATTTATGCAATAAAATGAAACTATTTCAAAAGAGAGATGACATCATGAAATATGTGGAAGAGTTCTGTAAACAATTATATAGTAATAAAGACCAAAAAAAAAAAACTCCTATAATTATTACACTGGCTGAATTGCCCAGCATTTTAAATAAATGAGATATGTAATTGAATCTATAAAAAAGAGAAAAGCACTAGGAAATGATGGAATTATTGTTAATATTTTAAAAGAAGCGAGTGTAGAAATAAAAAAAATTGTTGTGTTATATATTAAATGTCTAAATGATAAAAATGTACCAGATGATTGGAATATTGCAGTAACAATATTGATATTTAAGAAAGGTGATAAAGAAGATATTCATAATTACAAACATATCAATCTTTTATCATTTCTATATTAAATCTTTGCTAAAATAAGTACAATTTATCTATAGTGAACTCTAAATTTTAATCAACCAAAAGAACAAGCTAAATTAAAAAATGTTTTTGAGCAATGGATCACATTCAAATATTAAGAGAGGTTTTAGAAAAAACCAATGAATTTGAGTTGCCATTATGCTTTTGATTTGTAAATGATAAAAAAAGCATTTGATTCTATAAGCATTTGTGCAATGGATCATTAAGATACAAACCCATGCTATTGCCATATTCTAAAAACTATTTGTCAAAATGTAGCAAAAACAATTAAATTACATGGTGATACTAATAAGATTAATTTCGGAAAAAGTTGTATGACAGAATGATTCTATATCTCCAAAACTTTTACAGATGTTTTTAAGAAGTATTTTGTAGATTAAAATGAGAAGCTAAGGGAATAAAAGTAAATGGAGATTATTTAAATCATGATTATTTTTGCAAATAATGCTACAGCTTTTCAAAAAAATGTTGCAGGAATTAAGTAATGAAAATATAAAAAGATAAATGCTAAAAAGACTAAAGTAATGTTCAATGGATTTTCTCAGAAGAAAGTAAATATGACAATCAGAAATTAGAAAAAGTTAATAACTACAAATATCTTGAGCAGATTATTAAAACAGAAGGAAACATAATGGATAAATTTCAAAATAGAATTAAATTTGGAAGGAGTTCGTTTAGTAGAAATAACTTAATATTAAAAGGAAAATTGCTTATGTGGTTGAAAAAGAAGGGGTTTAATATATGTGTTTTATCACTTCTTATTTATAGACCAGAGACTTGGATACTCAGCAGAAGAGCAGCAAAGAGACTTCAGATCACTCAATAAAGTATGGAAAGATGTATGTCAGAAATGACAAAATGAGATTGAAAACAAAGTACATGGATGAGAGAACAATTATCAGTGACATCAAGAGACTGAAATGGAGTTGGGCTGGAAATATTATTAAAAGAGATGATACCAGATTGGTAGTTTATGTTTTAAAGTGGATTCCAAGAGTTTGTAAAGAGTCTATAAAGAGACTACATGTAAATAAATAAATAAAATAAAGATATCTGCTGGTATATTGTCAAAAACGAAAGCTAGGGATCAGAATAACTGAATTAACTTTGGAGAGATTTTCATTCTGCATTGCACCAATATTGATTAAAAATGATAATAATAAAATAATAGCAGATTCATAAAATATAATGAAATATAATTCATCTTAAAGAGTATTACATGGATCTCATTCATTACAAATGGTTCCAGAAAAACAATGTGATGAATGATTTATAATAATCAAGAGGATAAATTCAAATAAGAATAATGTTCACACAATAGGAAATGTAGCACTGTAATACTACTTTTACATAGAAAAACAATCAATAATTATTGATATCACATTGTATATATCTTTATTTAAAAATGTAAAAATATTATTATAGAAACACAAAAATTATAAAATTTTACACTGAACAATAATAGTTACAAAATAGTTATAAATTTAACGAAAAAAGCAAAGATAATACTTATTTTACCCCCCCCCCCTTTTTTTTTTTTTTAAAGTAAAGGGCATCTAATTTTCCATTTCCAATTTTAGCTTCAAAAATTGATACAACATTAGAATGTAAATTATTTCTAAGAATGTTTTGTTAGATATCCCAATAATTGATAATAAATGATTGGATGATTACAGAAAATCGTGTAATCTAAAAACACTAGAAAGGTTGGACTGAGAATAAGTCTATAAACATTTATCTCTTGAAATGTCATCAGAATAATATTTTTCAGGATTTTCGTCTTGATACAGTAAAAATGGAACACTTTTTTAACATTATTTTTTAAGAAATTTAATAGTACAATTTTTGTTTGATCTCATTGAAATTAAAAATGAATCGTTATCTGAATATTTTCTTTTTAATTTTTATTTGCACTAACCCATTTGCTTTCAGCAGATAATTATTTTTACTGAAGTTTTAAGTGTATTCTCAAGTATTGTGTTTTCATATAGCAGGTAATGACTACATTTCTTTGTCCTTGATAACTTTCTTTCACATTTAAAAATATCCAATATTAATATCAATCACTTTTCTTTATTAACTTTTAAATAATTACAACGTTTTCTTTTTTAGTTTAGAAGGTATTGATAATGTACTATAACAACAGAAAATGCTTCTAAATATCTATATATAAGTACATAAAATAATAATACTAAAACTAGTAGATTCATCTCTTTTTTTTATATGTGAGTTTGTTAATTATGATTCTGTGAGCTTAAACTTTGTAAATTTCTGTTTTTGAAATTACAAAACTTGTTGAATAAAAAATATGGTAAATAAAATCCCTACATAAGATAAATTAATAATCTGAATAGTAAATTATACTTTAATTACATTTGTGTGTTTTTAAACATTATCACAATTTGGATTATTAATTCTGAAATATGTAGTTAACATTTCCCACTTTTATTGTAAATATGATCCCAGCATTCAAATGATTTTATGATCTTATTATATTTTTCAAATAGTATTAGAACATTAAAGATCCATAGAACCATTTTGGTAAACCATAAATTATATAATTTATTATATTATGGTAATATCAATATTGATAGGGAAGGGGTGCTACTAGACTAATTATATTCTCATTCAATATTGACCATTAAAAACTGTTAAAAAAAGTTTTGAAATGAAATTCCAATAGATTGTAAAAAAATATTAGAAAAAGAGCAGATAGCTGAACAAAATAAGAAAGTTTGTTAGTATGATGTGAAGAACGGAAGCTATGGATCAAAGAAACTGGATTAAACTTCAAGGGACCTTCATATTGCAGTGAATTCATAATGGTTGAAAATAGTAATGATGATTTACTGTTCAATCAATCCTATATTAAATTATCATCATATTTTATTCATTTTTGATATCTTACATATAATCTTTCAATTCAGGTGGATATATTTTTTTTCTTCCAAAAAATATATAATCAAATGAATTGTTAATATAATGATCATATGATATGATGATTGAGCAACAAAAGATTTTAAATTGCCACCAACAATCAAAATAATATATATAAATAAAAATTATTGTCTAGCATATAATTTTCACATCCGTTACACAAACATTTATGCATTTCATTCAGATATGTTATAATAGAAACAATCCATATATATTTAAATTCATGTTCTAATGTGAGTCATATTGATTTATTTTTGCTCCATTGAGAATTTTGTACAAATATGAACAGTGTGTGATTTGTGGGTAATGGTGGCAAAGAAATTAGAAAACAATAATAGAATATATAATAGATAAGATATGATGTCTTAGCCACATTAACAATATTTCATTACTAAGGAAGAGTGAAGAATATTTTCCATTATTACTAAAGTGTATATCATGACTGGATTAAAGCCATTAGAACATCTACTTACCAGTATTGCTATATAGGGAAAAAAAAATTCTGAATCTGCAAAAAGGTTAACAATTGGAATCTGAAATATATGACCAATGAAAGGGAGAAAGCTTGATTTTATAAACATAACAGTGGCTCACTTATTCATTGATATCTTAGAAACTAGTGTTTTATTTAGTTGAGAATATTGTTATGTTTTAAAGGAAAATTTGAAGCTGCAGCAAATAACATTTAAAATTTGCCATATATAAACTAGTACTCAAAGAAAACTGAATCACTTAGAAACGAATAAAGTAAATAGGGGGGGGGGGATAAAATATTCATTACTATCATCATAACTCCAGAAAAAAAAAAAAAGAGAGAGCAACAAATAAAAAGTTATAAAAACAAGCAAAGAAAAAAAAATGGAAACAGAAAGACTTTAGCATAAATTAAAAGTTGAAAACGTGTTTTTACAAATATTGATGCCAGTCACAATTAATTAGAAAAATGGTAGATGTCATGAGAGAGCCTGAGTTTGCTTGCACTAACCCAAGTGATTTCAAAAAGTAACAGAAAGATAAACAGAGGAAAATAAAGATAATAAATTTATTATAAATGATAGTATATGTAAATATTTGTTTTTTATCTATTGATAAAGTTAATTTATTTAAAGTAAAATAAATAAATGATAGTATAATGATTATTAGTGAATCAAGGTGTTATCTTTTATCCAATCAAAAAAAAATATCAATAAAATGACGTTATTTTACTATCAATGATGCCGATTGAATGATCAAATATTTAATTTTCATACAATCTATTCAAGCTTCACCCTTTTTCTGAATCGTTATTAATTCTTTGTGTTTTCAGATGGATATGGTGAATGCTCGCAATTCATGCGCGTTATCATTTGAAATAGCCAAATTCTGATGTGAAAATAAAAAATGATTCCCTAATTTGAAAAAAAAAAAAAAGGTAAAATAATTTTTTTCATTTAGCGGAATTTACGCAATAATTAGCAGTTTTTGATATCTATAGTTTAAAAACGGATGGAGATTATCAAGAAATAACTACCTTCATTTTGTCGACTATATATAATAACAAATGTTATTTTATATGACGGAAAAATAATTATGCCATTATTATTGTTATGGGATTTATTAAACTAAATATGGACCATAATTTAATACGAAAAAAAAAAAAAGACTAATTAAACGATAATATTGTATTAAAGTTCTCCGGTTATTTTATCTTATATAAATTAATAATAATAATAAAAATATTTATAATAAACTAAAAAAAAAAATTAAAAAAAACAAACGCGATGTGCAGTTTAGAACACAATTAGTATGATTACAGGCTTAGGATTCCTATATTGAAGCTCAACTTATCACTTCCGGTGCTTATCCAGAGATTCAATTATCTCCTTTTAATATAACTTATATGTAAATAAGTTTTCAACTTTTTAATTAACTAAATGCTTTTTTTTTCTCACTTTTATTAACGCAATAGTAATCAGTATGTGGAATGAGATTTTGCTCTTATTTTTACAACAGTAAGAAATAAACAAGGAACAAAAGAAAGTTTTTTTTTTTTTTAATATGCCACTATTCTAGAAGTGATCATGTCAATTTGTTGGAGCACAAATTATTTTCCTATTATATACTTTTCCTGGCTATTGTAATGAACATTTTCATTGTGGAATGTGGAAGAATGACAAGGCGGTATAATTCATCTAAGAACAAAAACAAATCTTCCTTTAATCTTTTAGAAAATATATATAAAAAAACACAATTCCTTTAAAAATATTTGAAAGAATGTTTTATCTGATAATTACTTAATTAAAATATTTTAATTATGATTTATCTATTTTTAAATGTATTTTGTTATTAGAGAAATAAATATTTCATATTTTATTTTTAATTTACATTATTTCCAAAAATGTTAAATAAATAAAAAATCTAAACCAATGACTCTTAAACTTTATAAACATCATTCTTATTTTAAATGGGCGTGACTATATTTTTATAAAACATCAGAGAGTTGTTTTATATTAAATTTTGAACTCAAATAGCTATAAGAATGTCTATTAAAAGTCAACTACCACTGGGTTCAGACAATTTTTTAATGCTTGGTTACAATTGTCCACCCAAGGAAATGTTTTTGAAATCAATACCTTTTGATATGGTGAATGATTGTCTAACTTTATACTATAGAGCAGGGGTGGGCAATTGTTTTGGCTCGGGGGGGGGGGGCGCAGAGGTTGGCAGATGGTCGCATCAGGGGCCACTTTGTGGAAGCGAAGATTAGCGGAGAGCCACACCTTTTTTTCATGACACAATATACACACTTTTTTATTCCCTGTATTACCAAATAAATATTTGTTTGTCCATTGTTCATTAAACACCCGACATTCATCACCGATTTTACATTTTTTCAGAGGGTTCATGGTTTCATTAAAGTTGGAAATGTATATATTTGCTAATGCAAAGACAAAATTGAAATTAATCAGATTAACTGGAAAAGCACTGCACATTGTATCTACACTGTGCATGTGTATTGATGTGGCCATCTTAGTGGAAAATATGAGACAAATCTTCGGTCCTGCACGGAAAGGAAATCTCAGTTGAAGGCAGATTTTTCTGATTGTCTTGGCGGGCCACATAAAAACTCTTAGTGGGCTGTATGTGGCCCTCGGGCCACTATTTTCCCACCCCTGCTATAGAGTATAGACCGTACCTTTAGCTATTTTAACAACCTTCCAACATAAAGAATAGTACAAAAAAAAAGTAACAATTTAGCAGGTCAGAGTTTAGGTTTTCTCATTCTTATTTCGTCCCTAATTACTATTAAACAAATAGATAGCAAGCAATATTGGCTATGGGCTGCTTACCAAAAAATAATAATTAAAAGCTTGTAGTAATCAGAAAAAAAAAGTCCTGGATAACAGTAGTCACTATGTCATGAAACCTTTCAATGAATAATCAAATTTAGATTTTAATAAACCAAATTTTAAAGACTTTTATTTATTTAATAATACAATACTTTTCTATATATATATAATTGTCAAATGGAGTTTACTACATAATGTTCATACACTTTAATATGCTTTCAAATTAAGTATGGAAAGCATATTATTAGTTTGCATGAAAATTATATAATAGACTTTATAACAGAAATACAGGCTTATTATATATCTGCATCAATATATGATATATATAGGGTATATGAGTACAGACTTTCACATGACGCACCACTCTCCACTCTTGACACTGATACACTTGAACACATATATGTTGAAAAGATAAATAATCACTAATATTCGTATTTCATGCTAAACTAGCAATCATCAGTTTGGTCCAGATTATCATCTCTACACATATTATGCAATAATTGCTCAGATATATATTAAGATAGCCAATCTTCATACTTTAATGGACAGGCTTCAATCCACTCCACTCTTCAACCGTCCATCCAATTGAAAATCTGATGACAGAACGCTCAAAGGCCATTCTGAGGCCGAGATTCTCATCACACCCATGTTGACCTAAAGTCAATCTGACCTCTCATATACAGGACATAATCTATTTAATACATATACAAGAGATGGGCAGACATCTCTACTATGTAATAACTGAAATACAGGCTTATTATACCTGTATCAATATATGTAATATATAGGATATATAAGCTTAGACTTTCATATGATCCACCAATCTCCATTCTATCTCATAACACTGATACTCTTGAACACATATATGTCAAAAAGATAAATAAGCATTCCATCATCAGATTTTCAGTTGGATGGATGGCTGAAGAGTTGGAATGTGGAGTGGATTGAAGCATGTCCATTAAAGTATGAATATTGGCTATCTTAATATATATCTGAGCACTTATTGCGTATATGTGTAGAGATGATAATCTGGACCAACTGATGATTGCTGGTTTAGCATGAAATATGTATATTGGTGATTATTTATCTTTTTCGACATATATGCATTCAAGTGTATCAGTGTTATGAGATAGAGTGAAGAGTGGTGGGTCATGTGAAAGTCTGTGCTCATATACTCTATATAATAGACTTTATGTAAGTTTGCTGTTAAATGAAAAAGCTTTGATTCCTCTCTGAAGCCTTAAAGGAACTGAACAGGCAAGTTCTTAATAGCAGCTTTATATGTTTTTATCATTGCGGCTATTATTACTGGTGATTATTTATATGGTAAATAAATGTGGTTAGATTATTTACTAATACACATCATCAGCATGGTGAATACTGTTTTTTTACTACTGGATTTAAGATCAGAAAATACCATGGTCTTTTTTCTCAGATGCTTGATAGTTCTTAATTGAAATATCAGTTGAGTTCCTTTGAAGGCAAAGTGAATGTATGTGTGAGTGATTTTTTTAAAAAAATAGATATTTGCAATCATGACGGGTAAAACTAAATTATACCCTTATTCACAGCAGACTATAAAGTTGCTAACTAAGATAGAAATTGGTGGTTGGACCCAGACTGCTATTTAGTGGTGATCTTTATTTAGATATCTACAACTGCAAATTATTTTCAAGTGAAAGTGGATTTATAAATTGAAAAAAGAAGTGTTTAATATTAAATAAGACATTATTGGATTTTGTAAAGTTAGAAGAAAAGGCAAAGAGACTACTGATATGAAAAGTGACAATTGATTTCAAAATTGGACATTTTTACTTTACTATGACACAAATGTTGAAATGACAAGTGGAGTGGGATTTATTATAAACTAAAAGTGGAAAAACAATTTTGTAGAAATTGATTTAAGAATGACAAGAACGGTTATTCAACTTAATAGAACATATTAAATGCAGATAACAAGTTTATATAGATAAAAAAAAAGTATATATCAGATTAAATAATATTTTTTAAACTATCATGGAGATGTGAATAAATTTAGTTATAATGATAGAAATGAGAGAGAACACAAAGTTGTGGAGTTTGCAAAAAAAATGCATATTATGAATTTTTTCTTTGAAAAAAATAATGCTTAATGAAAATGGACATGGAAACATCCAAATGAAGATACAGCAGAATTAGGTTATTTTTGATTACTAGAAATTATGTATCTCAAGATTGTAATATTCTTAACAAATTCTATATAAGAAGTGATCATCAAAGTGTTAATGCAAAACTAGATATGATAACTATTAAGAAAAAAAAGTATTAATAATTGATATTCTTAACCTCCAAAAGCACTCTAATGAACTTAAATTAGGACTCACAAATCATTTAAAAACATTAAAAGACCTTGAAGATAGACCAAACTAATTGAAATCAATCATAAGATACCTGATATTAAAACTGTGGCAAAGATAGCTTCCAAATAAAGCAGCATTTTACCAGCATATATTCAACTGAGAGAAGAAAAAATATTAAGAAAAAAAAAGGAATATAGAACTTTTTTTAAATAATAACTTTAAGACAAAAGTGAATATCTAAAATTTTGCAAAATGATACAGAAATAATAATAATAATAATACAAAAATATATAATTGTGAATTTACAAAGAAAGCTGTAGAAAAACACTTGGTATTAGATGGAAAATTGTTTCTGAAATAAGAATAAAAGATGAAAGTAACTATTACTAAAAAAAAAAAAAATAACATTATGAAATATTTGGAAGAATTACACAGGATTATATAGTAATAAGGAATGAAAAAAAAAAATCTTATTATAATTAGTACGTCTTCTGAATTGCCAAGAATTATAAATAAAAAAGTGAGATATGCAATTAATTTTATGAAAAATAATTTCTCAAAACTCCAGGAAATGATGCAATATATATTAATATTTTAAAATCAGGTAAAAAAAAATTTAAAAAATAGTTAACAAAGCTATATATTAAATATCTACCAGACAATTGAAAGAATGCAATAATAATATTGATATTATAAAAAAACAATTAAGGAAGATATTATAAATTACTGATCTATTAGTTTTCTATCAATTCTATACATGATCTTTAACTACATAATTACAACTCGTCTATAGTGAACTTAAAACTGGGTTTAAACTTTAACCTAGTGGATAACATCCAAAATTGAGAGAAGTTATAGAAAGGACCAATGACTGTGAATTGTAATTATATTTTGAATTTGTAGAATATAAAAAGGCATTTGAGTCTATAAATGTTTCCATAGTGATTAAAATATTGGATCATTAATATATAGACCCAGGATATTGTCATATGCTGAAAAATATTTATCAAAATGCACTAACAGTGATATATTATTTGATGACATTAAAAAGATTAAGAGGGTATAACAAAACGAATTCATATCTTCAAAATTTTTCTCAAAAACATTTATTAAACTAATTAATATGGGTGATATATTACAAATATGGATAATGAACAATTACAATATTAGATGAGTTATGGAACTAACATTATTGAGTTAAATAGGGATAGGTATTTAGTGGTTAAGTTCTTTGTTAACTTTATTAGAGAGTCTGATATAGCTTCCATGTCTCTTGAAAAATGAATGTTGTGGCAAGAGTTTTGTCTCTTTGTTTAATTTTCTCTATGCTCTGAATAAATAATGAGTTTTCATCTGGCTTGGGATGTTGGTATTGTGCCTTGCACCTTACAATCCAAATGGCATAGGTGATGAAAATTGACAGCCTGATTGTAGGAATATCTCTTCCACGAATGCATTTTTATATTAAGTATTTTGTAGTAATCTATCTTTGATTTGTTAAATATTATTGTTTTAATATTACCTAGACCCATGCATATTTTAATTATGTGGTCAAATGTTTCCTTATCCCTGCCACAGCTGTGGCAAATTGATTGGACTTTGGTGATAGATATTTTATATCTGAGGAACCAGTTGACCGGCATGGCATCCAGATTAATTTTAAGTAAGTAATCTAAGTATTTTGGTTCTAGAGACCAATACTTGAATAGGGTAATCAGCTTGTGATTAGTTATTCCTAATCTTGTAGAAGAGATTTGATTATTTTGTTTAAGGATGCGATGGGCATCCCACAGCTTGATCTTGCTTTGATAGTTGTTATGGGCATTTGTATTTTGTTGCATTGTTGACAGGATTAGGTGGTCAAGCCAGCTTAATTTTTTGGGGGGTGGGGTGTCGGTAGGAATTATGGATTCGGTGATCTGGTCATGGCCATACTTTTGGACTAGATTATATATCAGAGTGTGTGATTTCTGATAGTTTATTGAAGTGATGGAATGTAGAGACATTCCATTTAATATTTTGTTTTCCTGCATGTTTCTCATGCTGATGGAAACAGTTTGCCCTTTTCATAGTAATCTTGAGCAATATTTCTCAATTTTCTTGATGAATGTTTTATTTGCATTCATCATTGGCAGGTAGTATGCAATTTTGCTGTAAATCTTTATATTTAGCAGTGAAACCTTACCATAAAGCGAAAGGTATACCTTTGAGAGGGTCTTAGTGATCTAGTCTGTGGACTGGACGATTTTTGCCTGAAGTTCTTTAAACATTGCTGATTGCGATTTTGAAATATTAAATCCCAAAAATTTCTGTGGTTCAGCTTGGAAGCGCGATTTGATTTTTTTTCCAGATAGGATAGACCAAGCTGTGGATTTTCCTGTATTTATTTTTAGGTCTGATAGATTGGTATATTTGTCCAATATTTCATATAGTGTGTTTAGATATTTCTGAGTTGGAAGAATGATCAAGACATCATCCATGTAAGCAACTGCCTTGATCGCTCTTTTGAGTCTGGGTATATATACTCCAGGTAGGTTATCTTCAATGTCTTTAAGAAGTGGATTGATGTAACAGGCAAACAGGAGAGCACTGAGTGGAGATCCTTGTGGGATTGAAGTATTCGGAGTAAAACTGTTTGTATATACTCCATTGAGTGATATGTGAATTTCCCTATTGTGTAGTAAATTGTCCAGTATCTGAATTATCTGGGAGGGAACACCAAGGCCCTCCAAAATATTCAGCAGTGTGCTGATATTGACTGAGTCAAATACCTCAGATATGTCAAGTTGTACGGCAATGGGCTTGGATTTTCTGTTGGTTCTGATGTAATCCAAGAGTATTTTGGTTTCACCAATCGCCGTGAGTGCTGATGAGCCTTTTTTGGCATACTGAGAGGGCATGATATGACTCAGAATTTTATGTTGTATCTTATTCTTAATGACACCCTCTATAATCTTTATTAAGAGTGGAGACATGGATATGGGTCTTATGTTGTTTATATCAGTATGGTCTTTGCTCTTTTTGATAAATGGCACCAATGCAACTGGATATAAATTTTTAATGAACCTTTGCTTTTGCGGAAGATGGTCAATCATTAACATGATGATTGGGACAGTAAAATTGCTTAAGTGGGAGAGGAGAAATTTAGGTATCCCATGCATTCCAGGATGGATGCTGTCTGGAAGGGAGCATAGTTTGTTTTTAATATCTTGGACTGTGATCAAATGATCATCACTGTATGAATGTCTTGTCCAATCACGATCTACTGATGAATTGTGTTTTTTTAATTTATTTTCAAAGTGTAGTTTAATTTTTTCAAGTGTGTGGTATCCAGTCATGCTGGTGCCCTGATGTTTAATTAGTATTGGAGTATTTTGTTTTTTCTGTGGCCCCAGTGCCCACCTGAGATATCCTCTAGTCCAACAATATTGAGGAGCCAGATATATCTTGGATCTTTTCAGAGACACATATTCAGCAAGGGCTTTTTGCTTTGCTTTATATTCATTCTTAAGTGAGATGATGTCATCTATCGAGTTGCTTTCGGTAGATAACTGTTTAAGTTGAGCATTAATGTTCTCTAGGTCCTTTAATAATGAGGTTGGGCACTTTGACCTGCGGGAGTACTGGACTATTAGAGTTTGCAGAACTCCCACTAGTGCAAACCAAGCCTCCTCGGGTGGTCTTGAAAGTATATCTATTTTCCTAAATAGAATATATGCCTCTGATGAGATGGCTTCAGTTATATTGGCCTTTGTTAGCATTCTAATTGTTTTGTTGTGATTCAGTTGTGTGAAGTTATCAATTTGCATTGAGATGACCACTGCAAAGTGGTCAGAGAATGCTACAGGCCGAAGCACTGCCTCCATAATGTAGTGGAATTCGGGTGTGTAAAAGACCAGATCTATCAAAGATCTGTGTCTTCTGGTATAGAATGAAAAAGCACTATCTGGGAAAAAACCTTCCCCACTAAGAAAGCCTCTATTCAGAAGATGAAGGTATTTATTGACAAATTGTCCATAGGAAGTGTTAAAATCCCTAACAATCACTGTTGGCCAGCTACTGGTGGAGATTATCAGGTTGATGCTATTAACTATTTTAATATATGAACTGACATTGTTAGGAGTGTATATGTATATAGCATTAAAGGTGGTAGTTCCAAATGTGAGTTTGATAGATATTATATTTTTGTCTGTGTAAGTAATTTTAAAACTATCTGGAGCATTTTTACTATTTATAATTATGCCTACTCCTCCAGCTGCTACATTACTAGTGCTAAACTGAGTGTAACCCAGTTTGGATAGTTCTTCCATGATAATACTGCTGGAGTTTATGTGATATTTAGTTTCTCCCATGAATAGTATATGTGGTAGGTTGTTTTGAAACCAGTGTTTTATGGCATATACATGGGCAGTGGAGTTGATACCTCTTACATTCAACCCCACAATCTTACAATTAATAGTCTGCACTGTGTTGGTGACCATCATAGATAACCACAAGTGGGTTTATAGATGGTGAATTGGTCTTATATTTGGTTGGAGGACTTTAGAATCTTCTTAAAAGGTTGGTGTTAAAAGATTGACAGATTCACATGTGTCTTCTCTATCTATTCCATTTGATGGGTTTGGAATTATAGGGTTACTTGTCTTTCTTATCTTCTTGATACTGCTTGATGTGCTAGATTTAGTAGTATTTGCTGGAGCTATGGAACTACAACCTTCATCTTCTGAGTCTGCCTTTTGGTTTGTAAAAGATTTCCTTTTATTGTTTAAAATTATGGATTGTGTAAGCTCCATTTCAGTTTCATCATTAGGTTTATACTCAGATTCAATGTGTGTTTTGTTTTTACAAGACGACTTCTTATTTTGTTTTGAGTCTTGCCTCTATTGAGATCTGGTATTTGGTTTTGCGAAGGTAGCATTTTATCCTGATTGTTGGCATGTATCAGATTGTATGGCTGTTTTTGATTGTGTGTAGCTGTGTTTAAATCTTTTGGTTTTATCTTTGTTAGTATAGGTACATTGTTACTTGAGAACTTTTGTGTGTTTTGTTTGTTTGTGGTATGTGGTAAGTTTAATGAAGTTTTAAAACTTAGTAATTGGTTATCTCTTTGAAGTGAGTTGGTTGTGATAATATTTTGGTCTATTGAGAAACACTGCTTATCACTTTGGTTTGTTTTGGGTAAGGGTTGTACATTTTGATCTATTTCCAAACATTTATGGTTTTGGTTGTTTCTTTCTCCACACTGGGAGCAATTCCTTGTCATGCACTCTCTGATCAAGTGTGTTCTTTGACCACAAGCAAAGCATTGGGGTCTTACTCCCAGAAATGTAAGAATCATAGGAGCTCCCTTGAAACTGATGGTAGTGGGTATATCTGTAGGTTTAATTCCTTGTTTCAGATGCAATTAAAACACAGCAGTGTTAGATAATATTGCATCACCAGCCCTATCTTCTGGTAAATATACAAATTTGTATATCTTTCCAAAAGGGCTGAGGGTGCTTTGAAGCTGATCTTCTTCAAAACCAGAAATGCAGTTTTTTATCTTGCCAGATAATGCTGATGTTCTATTGAAGTCAACATAGCAAATAAAATGGTTATTGATGGTCCTATTGTTGCCTTTGAAATTATTTCTTTCGGCCCAAGTTTTGAACTCGACCGCTATATAGCGGTCGTTGGGATGTGTTAGTATTCTGTGAATGCCCGCACCCATAGACCCTTCTTTGATCATTGCACAGAATGAGTCTATGGGGAATTTGATAAGTGAGCAGTTAGGGTCTGTGATGGCCATGATGAGACTCTTGTCACTATTATAATTCAGCAGTGATTTAAGCAAAAGATTAGGGATGGTTCTATTAAATCGAAATGATAGATGATTATATTGGTCTTCTTCATAGTTGTCTGTTGTGAATATGTATTTATCTGTGGATATATTAGCGGGTTGTTGTTTGTTAAAATTATCTTCCATGAGATCGAGTAGTGTTAAGTTAGTTGGGTTTACCCGTAACGCATTTTCAGTTACTGTTATATTGCGATTTCCTGAGCTAGAATAGGACGAGTTTTTATCTGTTACTCTTATTTTTGCTATATTAGCATATGTGTTTCTATTTTGTACACTAAAGCTTGTTTGTGGTTGATTTATATGTGTATTATTTTTATTTGCTTGAGTATTATCGTTTAAATCTGTTGCAATATTAGATTTTCCTGAATACGTGCAAGTATTGACGGGGTTTCCTAGATTTCCGTTTTGCGCCCCTATCAGTAGCGCTTGTTTTCCTGAAGTAAATACAAATAAACAATCAATATCTAATAAAACACAAGCAATTCTGCCCAAAAAGCCGAAATTAAACTCCAACACAAATAAAATTCAAAAACGCAGCAAAAAGCGAACAAAAAAAATACGAAGCTCGGAGCATGATGCAGCATTAATGCTAAGCCCGAACCTTAACGCAGGATATATAGCTGATCACGTAAAGGAAAATCACAGTGATTTCCAAAATCATATCAAACGGAAAAATAAAACTCAAACAATAAAAGAACAAGAAAATATAAAACAAAATTCCAATTATTGTCCGGAATTAGTCAACAATAATTCACAAAATCAAGTTAACCAACATGAAATTAGATCCGATACTTGCAGTGGCCGGGATGAAGCCATCGGTCATGGCAGCGCAGATTTTATGAAGAAAGATCATCCATCTGAGAATAATCACAACTCAAAACCGAAATTAAACAACAAAAATCAAATTAGTAATAACACATTTATTTTAAAATCATCAAACAATGAAATAATTCACAGCATATCCACAGGAAATAATGACATATCTTCAAAATTTTTTACAACAATTTTTTACAAAAAAATTATTTAATATAGGGGATGTGAACACAGATTTTTAAGCTCCCTTCAGGTATACACTCTATCTCATACAACCAATACACATGACCATACACATGTGAAAAAATGATCATCTCCCACACACATATATAATCAGTACTTGACTTATATTAAGATAGCAAATCTTCACACTTTAATGGACAGGCATCAATCTATTCCACCCTCCAACTCTTCAGCCATCCATACCATTGAAAATCTGATAGTGGAATGCTGGTTCAGCATGAAATACTATATTGGAGATCATTTATCTTTTTCACGTGTGTGATCAAGTGTGTCAGTTGTATGAAATAGAGTGGATGGCTGAAGGGAACTTGAAAATCTGTGTTCAAATTCCCTATATTACACCTAGACTCCAGTTATATAAAATATACTTGTATTTAAAAAAATAATTTGTAGACTAAAATAAAAAACTAAGGAAATGAAAATACATTGAGTTTATTTAAAACATCTTATATTACAGATGATATAGTTGTTTTTGCTAATAATGTTTCAGAGTTTTAGGAAATGTTGTAGGGCTTATCTGATGAAAAAAAAAAAGTAGGGGTGAAAATAAATGTTAAAAAGACTGAAATAATTTTAAATGGAATTTCCCAGGTGAAAAAATTAAAGATAAAAAATTATGAAGTAGAAAATGTTAATAATTATAGATATTTTGGTCAGATTATAAATACAGATGGAAATATAATAAATCAAACTAATCACAAAATTATAACTGAACAGAATGTTGAATGTTTATTATTAAAACTAAATATGTCCACGTATTTAAAAGTTTGATTTCTAATAGCTGTTTTAGTAGTTTTTACTTAAGGATCTGGCATTTAAACACTTTAGAGGAAAACAATACATAGTCTTCAGACTACTCAATAGAGTGTGGAGAGATATTTGTTCAGAGTAACCCTAAAAGATCAAAAGCAAATTATATAAGTGAGATAATAAACAGGTATCATCAATATTATTGAAAGAAGTAAGAGGCTGAAATAGATTTGAACTGGACATATTGATAGAAGAGATGATAATAGATGGACAGTTGAAAGTTTTAAATTTGATCCTAAAGATTGTAAAAAGAGAGACCACATATAAGGTGGATAGATAAAATAAAAAAGTTTGTTCAAGTGATGTAGAGAAAAGAGATTGTCAATTCTAAAAACTGGACAAACATGGAGACATCTTTGTCTTGCAGTAGATTTATAATGATTATACTTCGAGGTTTGATTCTCTGTTGAGTAACGTAATAAAAATTACTTCAGCTTGAATTAATGAAATGGGATTATAAAATAATCAATCAGCCTATAATTTCCTAAGAAATTTAGCATACAATCACTTTTATTGATAAATATATTTTGCATGTCTAATTGATGTTTGATCAGAATTGTTATTAATCTGTAAATATTAAGTACAATATGGATACAAAGGTTGTTTTATTAATTAAAAACTCTGCATTAAAAGACAATAATTCATTCCATTTATTTTGTTTTAGAGTTATGTATTATAACCTTAAATAATTAATAAATATCAGACAGCCATTATTCTGTGGTCTAGTGAAGATCTACATAACTATGCAGACAAATTGATTTTGGGGTTAAACCGTTACAGTATTTTGAATTTAAGAAAATTAGCTTGTCAATAATCTAAAAAAAGGAAAGTATTTTATAGATGTATAAGAGGTAAATCCTGCATCTTAATGAAGATGAACAACAATCTGAAGACTGTGACTGTGGTGGATATTCAGAATGTATTATACACGTTTTTGAAATAAGGTAAATAGATTGAATTACTGCTTCTAATGTTGATATTGAAAGCAAGTGGAGAAAACCACATGATGTTTTGTTTCGTATAAATTAAAAAGTTATTTGACTATTAATTAAAATAGTGTTTACTGTTCTCGAGCATAGACTCTCATAATTACTAGGCTTTGATAAATATGCTAATTATAAGCAATTGAAAATATACTGTTTCTAATTATTTATTTTTAAAATACATTAGTTCTGTAAAAAAAAAATCAACATTTTTTCAATAATAAAACTTGTAAATACATTAATTAAAGCTATATGGTACAAAATTTTTCCACTTTACAATAAATCAAAGAAACCACATAATATTCAATTTTATTTACTAGTGCAAAGATCATTTGTAATTTAAACAGAAGGGATTTACACCCTAAGCACATGTGCTGTAATGTTATTATAATAGCTAAATGATGTTTTGTTGATTACTGACAATACTCTCAAATGAAAGCACAACATAGACTTTTGAAAAGAAAAGAGTGGTGGTCTTATCTTTTGTATGTAAATTTAATTATACAGACCAATCTAAAGCATCTTAGTTTGGTAGCATGGAGATGTTTCTTTATTCACTTTACATCCATTGATTTCTTTTTATCTATTAACAACCGTGAAATTTTTCAATTTATTACATGTTAATACTACAAAGTATTAGAAACCAAATTTCACCAACATTAATATATAGAAAGAAATTAATAAATGTAATATGAATAAAGAAATATAAATTCATGCTCTCAAACAAAGATGCTTTAGATTGGCCTATATAACTAAATTTAGATACAAAAGATAAGACTGCCATTCTTATCTTTTCAAAAATATCTTGTGCTTTGGTTTGAGAGTAGCCTCAGTACACAACAAGACATCATTGAGCTATTATAACAATATTACAGAATGTTCTAAGGATATAAATTCCTTTTGTTTAAAATAAATCAAAGAATAAAAATAGATCCAAAATGAAAGTGATATCTAGTGCTTTATTATCTATTTATTCAATACATAATTCACTTCGCTACTCAAATTGACTATAGGAAGGTATACTTTTTTAAATAGTGTATTTGTTATCATTAAATCAATGTTATTTTATATTTTAATTTCTAATTTGCTGGTTAATACTGTAATATTTCATTTACTTTTTCAAAGTTATATTTATTAAGCTAATAATGTTTTTATGATTGTTATTAAATAATAACAAAAGTTGTAATAACAGAAATTTATGTTTTTTAGATAGCCAATGGTGAATTAGAGAGTTGGATATTGGTATTACTACTACTACTACTAATAATCATGCACACAAAAAAAAATGGGTTGCTTTTACTAGGTTATAACTTTTTAAATAATAGCCTTGGATACAAGATGTAATCAAGTTTACAATAGAATTAATTATCAGGATATAATCAAGCTTGTGACTGTTTTGATTAACTATGCTAGCATGACAAGATGAGGCATCTTGACAATTATTTGGGTTAGCTTTTATAATTCAGATACAGACAAAGAAAACTTGACTGAATTAAGACATGATTAGATTCAAGCACTTTTCCAGAGTCTGTTATGTATAGTAATGTTAGTACCTTTATTCAAGCTATATGATTTAGTTACACTACAATATTTCTTTCCCTTGAGTGAAACTACTTTGTAATGAACTCCAGGGAAGTAACTATTTTATAATCTTATGCTAATTTCTTTAAAAGTTATTTTCATTGCTGACTTTGAGATTGATTTCTTAATTGACGACTGAATACAGGCTATGCTTTTACCAAATACATCTGAATCAGGTATTATCATTCCTGGAATCAAAGTTGGCCTGTATGAACTTTTATTTATCCTGTTTATTATTAGTGATGCAGAAATTCATTTAAACTATCATTATACACATGGCACAGGATCTTAGTTGGTTTTTGAAGTTTGTTATTTGAAGATTAAGCTATGATGTTGACTTCTCTTTCTTGATTTAATTTGATGAACAACCAGTTTATTCTCAAGAAATTCTTCATACGAATTTCAGCTAGTGTTTTACCCACACCACAATTAGATATCATATGCTGGGATAGGAGAATGGTTTGCAGATAGATGATATTCTAGTTACCTAAAATAATATTAAACTTTTTTTTATTATTTTATTGAGAAATACTTTCCATTTGAATTAGATAGAAAGATTAAGATCTGCTCAATATTACTGTGAAACTTTGGGTTCAAGATGTGCTTAATGCTTAGAAACTTTTTTTTTTTGCAAAATCGTTTTATTTTTATTTATTTTTCAACAAAAAGTTATGGATTCCATGTGTTTTCATCTCATTATTCTATTTTGTATTCAATGTTACCTATTCAGAATTGATCATTAATTTTTTAAAAACAACTAACTTCATATATTATAGATTGAAAACAAACACCATTAAAGTTATAGATCAATATATATTGTAAGACCCCAATTTGTTGTCAAAATTTTCTGAAAATATATTTTTTTCTTCTTAAAATATACCTGATTCCAGACTTTGTTTATTTCAAGTCCTGTGTGCTCCAAAATAGAAAAATTAATTATGATCTGTCAAATAATCACATTCCTTGTTGATTGTAAAAGGAGATTAAAAGTATTTTGCTAAGTCCTTATT
The DNA here is from genome assembly GCA_028023455.1 of Epiperipatus broadwayi. NCBI lineage: Eukaryota > Metazoa > Onychophora > Udeonychophora > Euonychophora > Peripatidae > Epiperipatus > Epiperipatus broadwayi. Next base: position 418,899 of record JAQFVV010000526.1, read on the forward strand.
TTCTTTATCAATCTACTCTTTTCACAGTTAATAGGTATGATAAACTAAAATTACTCTTGTTGAGAAGATTGAATTCCACAATTAATAGGTGAGATGGTGTGATAAACTAAAATTACTCTTATCGAGAAGGTTGAATTGGTATTTTTCATATCTTCAATATGGTTTGTTTCATGTCTTTACTTAATAGTTTTGAACTGTAATCTCTTTTATGAGTTTTCACCTGCTGGTTTAGTATGCCAAAAATAGTGATAGTTATGAAAAATCAATTGTCCACAAGGGCACTGATTCTGTAAATGTATCATTTCATCTATAATACATTTTATTCTAATTTAGAGACTTTAGTTGACCCTTTTGTAAAAATTTATTTTTGCACTAGATTTACTGGTTTTTCTGTTTGCCTTAATACTGGTAAATAACTTTTCTGTGACAGAGTTGACTCAGTTAATGATGTAAGACTTGTCAAAGCCATGTGATTGAATTAAGGTCTAATGATAACTTGCCTGTGATCTTTTATGCTCCAAATAAAATGTCCTTTCAAACCATTGCTTTAGGAGTATTTTTGAAATTTTATTAATGCCAATTTTTAAGCAACTGAACTAAACCTTTTCTACATTTCTCTGATTGGGAAAGTTAAAATATGTCATGATAGAATTGCTTTTAGAAATTCTATTATTTGAAAATGACAATTTTGAAGGATGTGTGGAATTGCTTTAAATCATATAATTTTATAAGTAGCTGAATTACATGAAGATAAGATTTTGGGAAGTATTTTTTACCTATCCAAGTACACATGCCCAAATTTCAGAATATTTTTTGTTTTTTATTGCATTGCTCATCAAATTAAAATATCTTTTTAGAAAATATATATATTTATTATTGATATCATATATACATTATATTATAATTTCCTCCAGAAATTTTATGTATATATACAAATTTCATTTCTTTCAAAAGAAATTTATTATTTAATTCAACCTTTGTTTAATTTTTTTAAACATCTTTTTACTCTTTCCAACTTTTGCAATAGTTTTTGTAATTTATCTCTTTGATGTTCCAATTTTGGTAATCTTGAACTAACATGTTAAATTTATTCAATGTAATAAATATTATTTATTATACTGGGTTTTATAGATAATCAATGATAAGTTGGAGATACACTTTAATAAACAAAAAAAAAATGTCATTATGCCAAAATAATGACATTAGTTTTCAGGATGCAACTCAGCTGATTCATAATTGATTATAGCTAAGTTTATGATAGTGTTTAGTTATCTGGATGTAGAAAATTCAAGATGTAATAATCACTTATGTTGTGGAATTTTAATAATACATAGTAAGATAATGTTTGATAAAATCAGGTAATTTTGAATATATCTGTTTTGTCAGCTTAAACATATTCCACCTGAAAGATCATTGATTGGATAATTTTTATTGGAAACATGATTGCTCCAAATACTTAGTAAAGATATGTAATTGTTTGAAAATGTTTGCTAATACTACTTCCAAGTGCACATAAGTAGATTAAAAAAGTCACAAATTAAACATTTTTATAAAGAATAACAATGTTTATATTCTGAAAAAGAAATGTAGCACTCATCATTTAACAAAATAATAAAATAAATGCAAAGCTTCTTAATCTACACAGGATTTTAAAAATAGAAGTGAAAGACTGACAGAAAACCACAATAATCATTGGTACATTAAAATTGCAATAAAGAAACAGTCATTTATTATTAATGGTCTTTTTAGATTTTTTTTTTAATGCATTGAAAATGCTATTTGAATCTGAAAAACATTATAATCCTATTAGATTAGTGTATGACATTCTTTTATATGACAATGAACAGGTGAGAGAGTATTTTAATCACCGGTTACAAGAATATAGTGATGCAACATTAGCTTTAAAATTATTGTAATATTTTAGGAATATATGGATCCATGAAGTTGTGATGTATGATCTTAAGGATATTTCTATCACATTTCAATTTATAAAAAATAAGGAAATTGAAAAAACTGCAATAGTTATCATGGAATATTACTTCTATCCACTATAGCAAAAGTGTCTTTAGAACTTAATTTAATAGCTTGCTTTCAATCAAAGATGGATAATTACCAGAGATTTAGCATTATTTTAGATGATTGAAAATGCTAAGGACAGGATTTCTTTTTCTATGCAAATGCAAAAAAAAAAAAAAGATGTAATGAGCAGAAATCTAATTTAAATATTAATATTATTAACTTGGCTAAAACATTTGAGGAAATTTATTGAAAAAGTTTATGACAATATTTAAATTTAATTAATTATCCATACTCATTCCATCTATGCTTTTTTTTATTTTTAAGAAGGTGGTCATTGATAAAACAATTTATAAACAGATTCATAAAACAGATATCAAAATGCAGTATAGGTTTGATGATATGATTTTTAATCTGAACATATTGAAAGCAAAATAATTTTTTATTTATTTTCAAGCTTTATAGTATTCAATGATTATGTTATTTTTGCCAATTCAAAAGATGATCTACTGAACATTCTTAATGTTTTGAATGAAAGATGAAAATACTTTGTTTTAGTAATTGATGTTTTATTAGTGGTAGAAATAAAATCATTAACTTTTACTTTGGATGACTATCAGCTTCAGAATATAAAACAACTTAAATATCTTAGTAACTCTTTAGAGAACTAGGATGTTGAAGTACAATACATATATTAATATGCTGCTGCATTTAATAATTTAAAATATACAGCATTTCATCACAAACATATAACTACCATAATTAAATTAATTGTACTGCTTTGTTTATTTAGGAAAATGAGATATGAACCTCCTTTTCATATAATATAAAGTCACTATACAAGAACAAGATTATAAGAGTAGTCATTATATTCTTCAGCTTAATATTTGTGATGACAATAAGTATGATATTATAAAGATAGTATCTGTTGGATTAAGCAGGAGAAATAAATGATTATTAACAGACTTCCTTAAAAGTATTTTATGATCATCTTGTTTTTTTTTATGGAAGAGGTAATCTTTATTTATGTTATAAAGATTATCTCAAAGACAATCTTAAAAGCCCACAATATTGACTGATTTCATTGGAAAGATTTGCCCTAATAATATGATGCATAGAAAAGCTACAAATAGAGAAACAAATAATTGAAGTTTTTCTGAAAAAAAGTTGGATGCAGAAGAAGTTAAAATTTAGCATTATAAAATGTTTAATAACTTTTTATTTTTTGTCTTTTCACACTCTGTCTCTCTCTCTCTCTCTCTTTTTTTTAGTTTTCCAAAAGTTGGAGTCATTTCTTTATAAATTATTCTCGGTGATAATCATCATCTCCACAATGAAACTAGAATTTTAATTTTATTTACAAACAAGTAAATTAATAGCCATCTCGGTTTTTTTTGTATCTTAAATAAAACAAATAATAATTTATACAATACATATTCTTAAAAAAAAAAAAGACACTTAAAATAAGTTATAATTATTTAAAATTGTATAGAATTATCAATGTACAATATGATAAAGCAATTCTTATACATATATAAACTAGATCATGTAACTAAATTTCCTAAAAATGAGATATTTATTTCTTATCTTTTTAAAGTTGTAATTATAAATTTATTAAACGCACATTGATTACCTAAGTAATATTTACTGAGGCTATAACCTCGATAATAACACCTGTAGAGGTCACCACTATCGCATTTTATACGCATATTACCGAGGTTATAGCCTCAGTAAATATTTCTTATCTTTTTATAAATTATTTGCTACCCATTAATTTACTCTGATATTCAGCATTTGGAATAAAAATTTAACAGGAATTATTTTTAAAAAAACAAAAACATCAAATCTGAACTAATTGCAGAAGTTAAAAATAATATTGATTAAGTAACTATATATTTATTACTAGAAAAACCACAATGAGTATATATATAATTTTTTTAAAAAAAAAAAAACATATGCAAATATGCACTTCGATAAATGTAATAAAACTGGCTAATCAAATTACAAACAAGCATGTAAAACAGATAATCACCTATACCAAAGCAAAGCTAAGTATTACTATTAGCAAGGCATTGTACTTACATATTTTGTTCCATAACCAAAGCGTATTTAGATTTACCTAGAACTAAACATCAGCATCATTTAATATATATATAAGATGACACAATTTTTAAATTAGAATATGTGGTTGATTCTATTCAAGAGTGAACAATTTAAGTCAAAAACTTTTGAAAAATATGTTCTGAACCTAATCTTATGAAACTAATTACTATATATATATATGATTATTATGTAATTTAAAAGCACAAATTTAGATATATATATGATATATCTAAGATATATGCATATGCACACAGAAATATATAATAAAGTTATCTATATAATATGCATACATACATGTATATATATAAATGAAAATTATTACTAAAAATATATAAAAAGAGGTTTCAAAAGATGTACTAAATAATGGAATTTCAGTTATACTACGACTATATTTCTAAAACTATGTAAACCAGAAATATAAATACATATAAGTATATTTCTTTTTATTTATATATACAGAAAGTATGAAGGTAATCATCCTATTAGCGATATTAATACTAGTAAACTCTCAAACCAAGTCACAAGTGTGAAGAATGATTACCTGCACATCAGAATTACAGTTTGATACTGCATTAGTAAAAAATTCCAGATTATTTACATTAAAGTATAACATCTTCAAATATTAACACATAGTAAATTGCAATCTTTTGCAAATGTTAATACATAATATAAATAAAGTAAATAATATAAAATATATTCATGCTCTCAGTTCAAAATGCTTAAGATTAGCTTATATAATTGCATGTAGGTACAAAAGATAAGATGGCCATTCTTATTGTTTCAAAGTTTTTATCTTGTGACTTGGATCAAGAGTTTATTAGTATTTAACATCGCTAATTGAATATTAAAGTACAACACTTGTGTGAAGAATGGTAACCTTTGTATTAAAATTAGAGTTTGACATTGTGCTATAAAAAAGTTCTAGATTATTTACATATACAGAAGGTAATAAAAAACATCTTTCAGGAAATTGATGTTTTTTCATAAGCCTGAGAAAAAAATGTCATGTCTGATTGAATTTAAAAGCATCAAATTGTTGATGTACAACTACTATGATCATCAATTTCTAAACTTCTTTAATTGTTATTATTTCTAAATCAACATTTTCAAAAATAAAAATTACATTTACAAAAACTTAAAAATCCATTAGAATTAATTATGGCAAGAAAAGAATGCCTACTGAATAATGAACATTACAATTCAACAAATCACTACAAACTATTATTAAAACAATGAACAGTGAGCATTACAAATAGGATATTACAACTGGCTGCAAGTTTCAAACTAATCAGTTTCTAATGAAAATGCTCAGAAATAGAAGAGCTGATGTCACTAGTAAAAACTGGATAATTACCAAAAGAAATTTATTAATGAGAATATCTTTTCCAAATGTGAAACATGATTATGATTTTTCAATAATATTATGGTATTCTTTTGAAAACTATTTGTATATTTGGAGATCAAATTCATCCTATGATTTAAAAACATTTCTATATAACTGCCATTTTTCAAGGTGGTAATGCTTAAATTTATACATCCTAGGTAATCAAACATTGTTATTTAAATCAAGTAATTGGGTAGATTATAGGATAATGTTATATAGGCCTTCTACAATCTACCCAATTACTTGTTTTAAATATTAGCAAATTTTCTCCATGGGTTTTCTTGACAAATTTGTGAAAAATCAATATTCTACACTTATACTTCTCAGGTAATTAATTTGTTGTCCATGAAAAATATTTTATATTTATTCAGATAGTGTTCATATTTTTTTCTCTTTAATTCCACATATATATCACAAACAATTTTTAATGAAAATAATTGCTATATACATATCAATAAAGATATCATAAGTATTTCGGTTATTCCATTCAACTTCAAAATATTTTGATAGTAGCTGATTGTAAAAGTAAAAATCCAGATAAAGAAAAGGAAGATTGATACTAACTATAAGTGTTTTTAAATAAAATTGATTTTTTATATCTGTATATGTATGATTATCACACACAATGACATTAAAATTGAATGGAGTAAAACATGGAAACTTTTTAGGTTCAAATAAGTTTGGAAGTGTTTTTTCCCATGAAGCCAGATCACAAACATCCCAACTAAAAATCTAATTAATGGCTATTTCATTTTTGTGCCTCGTGCTCTTCCCATTAAAAGTAAAAGATTCTAAAGAACAATAACTTGTCAAGCATTGGTGGTCGAGAGGTCAGTGCGACTGCCTTATAAGCAGTTGCCACAGGTTAGAGGGTTCGCTTCCTGGCCAATTGTTTATAAATCATTTTATTATACTGCACATTAAGAGAAATGTTTGTTAAAATAAAGAAAAAGCACAAATAATAAACAAAAAACATATTTGTTTATAAGATATTTATTTTTGTGTTTTAGATATAATCACGTTTTTGTATATTTATATTACTATTATTTATTGTATGCAGCCATTATTATAAACACCCACCACAAATTCTCTATTTTATTCCTAGAATGTTTGTTCAATATGCTATGAGCAATGATTTAAATAAGTGGTGTTGAAACTCATGCTGTTCATTTAAGTATCCAGTGACACAGACCCTTACTGAAACCTCTCACATTCAAAGATGAGAAATATGTACAAAAAGATCGGTGCATTATTTATTCACTATTTTTATGAACGTATTCAATTACACCTTTCTAAATTGTACTACCTAGGTTTACTGCACTCTTTGCACCCATATGGAATAAACATGTATAGTTATTCTTATCAACCAAAATTCTCACTACCATCTTAGAGTAGTATATTGCCTTTTATAATGAAGGTAACTTCCAAAACAAAACAAAAAACAATGAAAGCCAATGAAGTATAATCAGGAAGAGTTCATTAAATCTAATATTTAATTTTTGTTTGTAATTATTATGATAAAAAAATGTAATATGATTTAAAACCATGAGAAAAATATTTCTATTTTGTTTTTAAATTCCAAAACATTTTGTATGTGTGTGTATGCCTTTTTCCTTTTAAACATTGGACAAAATGTTATGGAACAGATTAATGCTTGCAAATTTTTCAGAAGTTGGCTAGAAGATAATAAAATTAGCAATAAAAATTCTAGTATAAAACCACTAAAACACTATATGATTACTATTTCTTTCTATAATCCATTGATTACTATGACCTGCACTAGGTGGTACTACTGTATGGAGAGTTTGCTACTGTTTTAAGAATTATAGTAGTCAAACAGGTTTTTAATATGGGTGAGAAATTAGTTATTTGTTCTTTTAAATTAGATTTAACAAAAAGTGTTTGATAAATATTTTGTTTGCATTGTATATTAAGAAAAGATATGGATCATTAGAAAAAAACAAACAAATAGATAGCTCTTAAGAGACATTTTTTGGAGAATAAAAATAAATAAATAAATGAAAATGATATGATAAGCAGTGTAAAGGAATTGACATCATTTAAAGAATTATGAAGATAAATAAAAGATAGACAAGTAAGAAAATAAAAATTAAGTAATAGTCTTAAGAAGGGAAGTAGTTATTAATATTTAAGACATAAAATAAGGCTTAAAGAATGTATTCTGATTGAATGTGAATGAAATTTATCTTTTAGCAGATGCTAATTATAATAACTATAAATACTGTATTAAAAATATGATTTGAAATTAGTGATTTGAAGAAAAAAATGTTACATGTGATAGTGATGATTTAGTCTGAATGGACATGAATACATTCTACTCCAGATCTTTTTCTTTTAAAGAAAAAAATTGGACAATTTAAGACATTCTATATGATCTGTAATATAAAAATTTTTAAATCTGTATGTGATTTTTTTAGAGCTTTATATTTTTCATTAATGTATTATCTAATAAATTCAATCTGATTATTTTTATACTGTAAACAGCATAGAATATATTTACTTGCCTACTATATATATATATATTCTAACCCATTCAATTCTCTTAAGCCATGCCACGATTGTAATAACAACAATAATTGATCACTTATTAATTTAAAGAATAATTATAATAATATTAATCTCAGGGTTCTTTGTTTCATGTAAGGAAATGCTCGGCAGTATTGTGTTGT